>WKFP01014370.1:1753220-2050632 GCA_011057875.1 Pterocles orientalis | reverse complement strand
CCCCCCCCCCCCCTTCCCCAATGACCAAAGGCTCAGCCTGTTGCCGGCTAACGATCCCAGATCTACACTCACGATTCCCCCAGACAGGGGGTGCACCGCTCCCGGAGGCACTCATGGAATGGAGATAACAGTCTGAGCATGCCAGACTGAGAGCTGACCGGAGTGGGGGGAAAACGACCACCTGGCCCCAGATAACAATCCCCCAGAGAGGGAGGATCTCAAAACTCATGGAATGGAGATAACAGTCCGAGCATCCGTGTCTGGCCCCAGCTAATGATCCCGGAGAGGAGGGGGGGGCTGGGGGGAAGGCCTTGAGAGAGCGATGCGGAGCCAGAGGAGCGGACCGAAACCAGGCACTGGAACCAGGAAGCAAAAGGCAAAGACAACAATCATTCTGGGAGTCCTTGCCTATATCCTGGGCATGACATGTATGTTATGGAATAGATTATTGGCTATTCTGGTTCTCAGTCTAGTAACCGTAGAATGAATCCCGGGCTAACAGCCAGCGCTGGGCCCTCCCAGCCCTCCTTCCCCCCTGACCTTCTAGCGGAGAGCAGAGAGGCTGAAGGACCTTTAAGTATCCTAGCAATAATTATAAACATTCCTTTCTTATCAGCTTTTCTCTGAGCATAAATCCAAAACATAGCTTCTTGCTAGCTATTTATGAAGAAAAAAAAAAATTAACAGAGTTAACTTTAAGCAGTCTGTGCTTAACCCAGGACAGAGGGCGTAAAGAAGATGGAGCCAGACTCTTTGCACTGGTGCCCAGTGACAAGATGAGAGGCAGTGGACCCAAACAATTACAGGAAATGCCATTTAAACAAAAGAAAAAACTCTTCTAATGTGACAGCAGTCAAACACTGGAAGAAGTTGCCCAGAGAGTTTGTGAAGCCTCCATCCTTGTAGATATTCAAACTCCAACTACACACAGTTCTGAGAAACCTGTACTAGTGGACCCTACTTTGAGCAGTGGGGTTGGACTACACAATCTCTAGAGGTCCTGTCCAAACTCAACTGTCTTGTGATTCTATTCTTCTGTTTTTATAACATCACTGTAATTGATCAATCTATGTATCCCAAGTAACAACCCATTGTGTTCTCTCTACTTCACACAACTTCTGACTGAGAAAGAATCAAAGCTTTCAATAGTATGAGGCAGTGGAAAGCCACAGAAAGACTCTGGTTTCATTCCCAAGCAATTTTTAACATATATATATATATATATATACACACACACACATATATATAAAGTATATTTGTATATAAAGTATATTTGTAGCATAACATTAAAATTCAAAGATTAAAAACAGAAACAAATATTTTTGTTTTGCAGAAATTGTATTCAGTGCATCATGTCTTGAAATGCAAGCTCTGAGAAAAAGAATTGTATTGTCTTGACTAGGAAAATGACACAAATATCCATGTCCAAGCTTCATAAATAAATTTGGAACTACATGATTTTATAAATGGAAATTTAGATTTTTTTATGGTTTTCATAGAATCATAGAATCATTTAGGTTGGAAAAGACCTGTAAGTTCATCAAGCCTAACTGTAAACACTATAAAGTCCACTGCTAGACCATGTCCCTAAGTGCCAATTCTACATGTCTTTTAAATACCTCCAGGGATGGAGACTCCACCACTTTCTTGGGCAGCCTGTTCCAACGCTTGATAATCCTTTTGGTCAAGAAATTTAAACCTCACCTGGTATAACTTGAGACCATTTCCCTTGTCCTGTCACTGGCTACTTGGGAGAAGAGACCAACAACCACCTTGCTACAACCTCCTTTCAGGTAATTGTAGAGAGCAATAAGGTCTCCCCTCAGCCTCCTTTTCTCCAGTCTAAACAACACCAGGCCCCTCAGCTGCTCCTCACAGGACTTGTTCTCTAGGCCCTTCACCAGCTTTGTTGCCCTGTGGACATGTTCCAGCACCTCAATGTCTTTCTCATAGCGAGGAGCCCAAAACTGAACACAGTATTAGGGGTGCAGGTCATCAGTGCTGAGTACAGCGGGACAATAACTGCCCTAGTCCTGCTGGCCACGCTATTTCTGATACAGGCCAGGATGCCGTTGGCTTTCTTGGCCACCTGGGCACACTGACAGCTTATATTCAGCCGACTGTTGACCAGCGCCCCCAGGTCCTTTTCTGCTGGGTAGCTTTCCAGCCACTCTTTCTCAAGCCTGTAACGTTGCAGGGGGTTGTTGTGGCTCAAGTGCAGGACCCGACACTCAGCCTTGTTGAATCTCAGGCTGTGACTGGTAGAAAGCTGAAAAAACCCGCACCCTTGAAAATGTACCCTTTTCTTTTTCACTTCTTTGTTGCCAGTGAAACCCTCCCCCACCCCCCATACAAGCATTAAATAATTAAAGGTTAAATTTTGTAAAATAGTTATCAAAGTTAGAAGAAATAAAACCACTGAATCTGATCTGCACTAAAGTCACTTAGGGTATGATAAACACAGACTGCCTTTTTTCTGGGTGTACAAAGGTGAGGTCTTTCTTTGGCAGTGGACCTGCCACACAGGGACCTACCACTCAGAATTAATTCATCACCTCTTTTACAATTTCAGTTACTTTACACATTTTCCCAGCATCTAGATGGCTGTTGGATCACTTTTTTTCAGCTAAACTCTTCAGAAAACATCCTGATGGAAAAGCAGGGATCATAGGTACGGCAGAAAAAAGATTTTACTAGCAACACGTGATTAAAACTGTACATGTTGAAAAGCACACTGCTGATTTCTTTCCTCCTACCTCCATAATCTGATTTTATTGCCACTATAATCCATCCTGACTGATGATACTGCTGCATTCCTCACTCTAGTGTACTAGCACAGATTAGAAATGTTTTATTTTTTCTGAAAAAAAGTTATTCTACTTTTGTCACTTCAGGTGAAGACAGTGTAGATTCTTGCCTACACTCTTAGCTTCTGTATATGGAGCCATTCAGAAACAATGACAGCCTTCACTTTGGCAAGGAGACTCAGAATTGATGGACTTTCCATGTCTCTGTTAGAACCTCACGAATGTAGCTTTCTCTAAGCATTTAAGCCTTGCAAAAAGGATGCTCTAATTCATTAGGAAAGTAATTGTGCCAAAGTAAAGTAGAATTATCAACGAAAACAAAACCTAATCAAAACCCAACAAATAATACACAGCTCCCAGACTGATGAGTTTATTCTCACTTAGACTTTCTCTTGAGCTCTCCATTTTTGGTATCAAAAATTCTGCATCAACATTGGCAATTAAATTTCTGATTCCTTCCTAGGTTAAAACCTAGTACATTATTTTGGTTCTTTCAAAGGATTAGAGTATATAGATATATATTAGATAAATTACCTTTGAAGTCAGTATAGTTAGACTTCATTTAACCAGAGAGGCTGGTGGTGCATTTTAGTTATTTCTTACTGTATGTCAAATAGGGTTGTTTATAATATTTTCTACTTCATATTCCCCTTTCAGTTATTTTTATTGATGCAGCCAACCCATATCACTCTTTTCCTCTCTATATACATTTTCAGTAGTATAAATTGCTATTTTTTTGAGCAAATTACCTCAGTCAACCCTGATAACTCCCTAGAAATAGATGTTCATATATGTACACAAAGGCATCTATAGCCATATGTACGTTCTTTTTGACCAGAAAATGGCTCATTAACACACTAACTGCTCAGATCTGCATTTCTAAATATCTGTGGAATATCTCTGTCTAAAGACCTACAAACGGCAGGGAGGGGAACAGAAAAAAAACAACAGTAAGCTACTGAAATAAATGGGAAAGCACAGAGGTGGCTGCAGACTACAGACATTTGATTCTGATTAATTTTTGCACTGATCTAAGGACTTGTTTAAAATAAAAACAGAGACAGCACTTACTACTGAGATAAGAGTATCCATTCATAAATGTATACAGTATGGATGTGTCATGAGGGAAGATCAAGAACAGTCAAGGAGTGAGATCAAACAGATAAAAGGAAGCAGTTAGCCTTTCCTCCTAGCCGTCAGACGAGGTGAATTTATAATGTATACATCCCTTGATGTAGCAACTAATCCACCTGCTGTTACAGGGAGGAATGGTGTTAAAATCTACAGTAAATAAATACAATAGGGGAATTAAATATTGTTTTACTGTGGCTGCCAATGCCGGCAAATAGCAAAAAGTAGTTGCATTTCTTATAAGGAAGACTATTTACTAGGACTGTGATCTTGTCAGATTTAATTACTGTAATAGAGATTGCTTCAGGAATTCTATTTTTTTTTCCTATTTCCTAACACTTGAGAAAAACACAGGTGTTCTCTCGTTTGAAAAAAGTTCAGAGCAGCAACATTCTAGTTTATCTCATGAAATGCACCACTCCAGCAAAAACTGGAGCATTATAAATCCAAAAGTTTCTGGAGTTTCTCTTAGAATCTTCTTCAGAAAGTTTATGAAAAATAATTAGGCCACAACTGTTCTCTTTGAACAACAAAATGCAAATTAAGCTTTTAAATTCATGGCATCTGTGTGATGACTAGCACTGTATTACTTTCCGAGTACAAGTAATGCTTTGGTCTGTAAGACCAGACTTCATCACAATGATAATAGGCAGGTAGACAACAACTCCTTTGAGCTGTATATTCTATATCTCTAATTACTTTTAGGTTTTTATTATTGTAGTGTTTTTTATCCTGTTTATTTGCTTCTCCAAAATTTTCTCACTCCTTTTCCTTCTTTTTCAGTTGTCTTTTCTTGCTCTATCTGGGACTGCACCTGTTGGTAAATTGTGCTCTCACAGCTCAGTTAATCAATTTGAGAAGAAATATAAGCACAGGTTCAGTGAGCTACTTCCTTAGCCATCAACACTCTGCTTGCTCCTTTGTTAAAGGCCAAAGCTGCTGGAGAAAGAGAGGAAAACTGCACACTGCCAAAACTAGTATTCTTGCAATGCAAAACAATAAGACTTTGAGTCCTGAGGACACTCACAACATCAAATTCACTCAATTTGTCTGGCACCTCCAAAGATGGTGGCAACTCACTCATGAGAAATTATGCAGCAGAAGAAAAAATAAAACCAAACCTTCATGATTTCTCTTTTGGAAAACTGCCATATTTAACTATTGTCCATAGCAGCATTTATTTATTATTGTAAAGGAATTAACAGTTATTTTCTGCAACTGCTACATGGGACACGATTTCAATACAGTCTGAAGATCTAATTTTTAAATACAGCATGTAGCTCAAGAAACAGAGAAAATAAGAAAATGAACAAGGTCACCATAGCAATACCGGCCTGGTATGTATGTGTACGTGCATTCCGAAGCAAATCTTGACTTGTCTGCAATTGCCACCTAGTGGCTCGTTAAAAATTAAGAACATCTATTTTCCTTGTCAAAAACAGACCTACACAGACTCCTGGCAAAGGATTTCTTGATTTTTGTTACTGGTTACTGTTTTTCAGCACTGACCAATCATTCAAAGCTAATGCATTTCCCTCTTGCCTTACCCAGCAGCACAGAATTACCAAGGTTTTAGATGTCAGTCAAGTGGAAGACTTACAAGTAACTCATCACCTTCTCACAAGCTTAAGCAACTCTCAAAGTTAATACAAGTGAAGAAAACAGCAACCAAAAATACTGACTTCCTACTTCAGCATGTGGAAGAACGTGCCATGAGAATAGTGTATTTGATTTCCTATGACTAATCCTCCTTCTGGCATATTTGAAATTTAGACCTGGAAACAACCTCAGGTTGTTTCTCAGCCCATGAGAAAGGACTCAATGAGTGATTTTTAAAATAACAGAAAATATTTTGTTTAACTAACTTATTGATTTGATGTGTTCTGTGACAAATTATTTTCTCAAATCATGGATTTAGTCCATACGCTTGGTTATATACTGACAGATTACTAACCTTTGCACAGCAAGAAAGGGAGTTTGTATATACACAGCTCTATGCATCTTTCAAAGAGACACAAACTGCTTTTGTTTCCCATATATAAACTAAATTAAATTACTTATTTATTTCATTATCCTGAATGGAAATCATACTCAGAACATAAACTCTGTTAAACTCACGTTCATCACTACTGAAGGCTATTAAACTCTAGGATGAACTCCAAGAAGATATGATTTGGTTTTGTTGAATAAAACAGCACTAAGGCATAGAGATAATAGTTGGAATTGCAGTTAGAGCTAGTAAATATTATCCTAGCTGTGTATTATCTGTTTATCATAGCTTTAAAGTAAACACTGTCAGGGAATATTGCCCAAAGTTACAAACACTAGACCTTGAAACACATGATTTCCAGGCTGGAGGAATTTACTTTCTAAAGAAGAGATGTAACAGTTGTTTTACGAAAGGGCAAAATTTAGCATCTCAAACAAGATTGTTCCACATACTGAGGAATTTACTGAGCATATGTTAGCAGGGAATTCCTCTTAAAAGGCTACAAAAGACAGTGAACAGAAGGCTGATTGAAGGAGTTAAAGAAAACCTAAATAACCAATGTCTCTTTTTTGCTCACAGTGAGGAAAGGACAATTCTTGATTTGATAGAAGCAGCCCTTTACCTATAAGCTCCTAAGAGCCACAGCCAGCACATTATCATGTTAGTACAGGAGAACTAAGGACAATAAGGCCACATAGGAGTCTGCAAGATGACCTCTGTCCTATTCTGTCTGTCTTCACTGACACTTCTACAAACCACTATTTTTTTGTTGTTGTTCTGGTAGTTGCTCCAAACTAGAGAGAGTGCATCCAACTTCCAAATTCTGGGTGAATTTTCTGGGGTTTTATGAAAGGATGTTGAGGAAATAAATAATTGGCAAATTTTCCACTCATTGACACAGAACTCCCAGCAGAGAAAGGTGAATGTAATATGGATGTAAAGCTACAGAGATAATTTTCCTGAAATTCTTTGGGATGCCAATGACAAAACTTTTAAAAATCAGTACTGTGTGAAAACTGGACAATCCAAGACAAGAATTCTCTTCTGCTGTACCTAACTTTTGATGCATTCTCTTTTGATCATTCTTAATTTCTGTCTCCTCCACTTTTTGTCTTGTCAGAATTCTCAGATTTTTTGAAATTTTTTTTAATTATCATCTCAAAACATAAGCCTCCAAACTTCAAGTATTTCCTGAAAGTGTGTATCTAAAAATCCCACTAATGGAATACTTCATATGAAGAATTAAAAAATCTTCAAGCAAATTTCAGTCAACTCACAAGAGCTACCAACAGACAACTTCATAACAAATTGACACATAAATATTTAAACTAATATAAAGATCATATGTGCATTTCTGCATGCTGCTGAAGATTCAATCTGAGCAACTGTCTTACAGACAAGGACAGTAAAAATGAACTCAGCAGGACGTGGGGTCTATTACAGTCCTCAGTACAGAGGTACAAAGGCTCTGGTGACCACATTGAGACTTCAGTGGATACCAGCATATGCCAACCTCAAGCATAAGGAAAATGCTCAGCCAAGAGTTGAAATTGGTATGGACAGATAGTGGAAGAACGAAGATTGTCATACACTACAAGTTAATGGCGCTATTTGTTTCTTCTAACCAAAATACCATGCTAACATTGCTCTTAAACTATTCTAAAATTACAAAGAGACACAACACAGTGCATAGGTTAACTTCTGTAACAGAATACTCTAAGTAATAGATACTACTATAATTACTTCACTTTAAAACACCTCTTAACTTGTAAGCTAGTAAAAGCTACACTGCTAAAAACCAACTTGTTTTGCTCAAAGATGACACTAATTTTGTTTCTTGTTATCTATGTGCTCCAGTCACATTCATATTAGGGAAAAATAACCTGGCAGTAGGACTAGCTACATACCAGCATGGATTTCTAAAACATGATCAGTTTAAATATTCATAAAATGAGATACTATTTTAGTGCTATTAGTGCAGACACAATCAGCACATGACTCAGAAGTATTGGAATAAACACACTGAAAAGAAACATGGCACAAAAATACATTCTGAATGCAAGAGATACTTGGAGAACACAGACCAACTATAACAAATGGCATGCGCGTTCTAATTTTCTCTAACACCGTATCAGCTCATCTGAGTGACAGTTGTTTGTACTGGCTAGAAAACAGGACACTAAATTGCTTTGGTGCAAAGGTCCGAGAAAACGCACAGGCATTCTCATCTCTTTTAAGACAACCTACCATCATTTTAGTGAAGCCCACATCAGAGCATACTTACCTAAAAATTATTTTGTTAGCCTAGATGACGTTATAGAAGACTTTTGATGAGATATTTTACATGAACCTGTAATATGCCTGACTTATCTCTATCCCCAGTGCTTTCCAATAAGCATACTTTTTAAAAAAACAGAAAACACGCTAAAGTAAGATCAATGTAAATGTGAGATCCATACTGTCTGTTCATTCTAAAGTCAGCATTCATGTCAGTAGGACAGTGCATGAAAAAAGCTTACAAAAATTATATTTCTAATAGTACAGTTTCAAAAGCAGCCAAGGCATTGGTTCATTTCTGGGAAAAGGAAAAGAGGAAAGAGAAGATGTGATCACAGCCCTGCTCCCAGACTTGGTATCTGGCTCCTTACAAATTTGTAAGACAGCTCACCCTCTATTGAAATACCTTGTAGAACATCCCGTTTGTGCTGGAACCCAATTGGTACTATAGTCTATCAACTTCCAGAAAGAATACTGGTAGTATCACAGATCAGCCTGTAGCCTTAACAAGGCCTGGGACAAAATGCCTGAAATTTGAGACCTGTCACAATAGTTTTGATAGCGCAATTCTGACAGTCTGCCTTGCTTGGTGGGTGCATGTGGGTATGCTAAGGATGTAAAAGCTATTGGGATAGCATTATGAAAGGGAGACAAACAGGCAGCATCTCATCCACAAACAATCCCAAAACTATACCGAAACTACATTTGAGTTTTATCTCGGAGACAATTAGTCCATTTACTCCACAAGACAGTCCAGAAGGAAAGTAATATGGCTACAGTTTGGATCAGCGGAAAAAGTGGTTTGCTAAGTTAATTGACAGAACAGACTCATTTTTTATGGCAATTGCTCAGAGGGGTCTCTGCTTCAAGAGATTGTCTCTCCCATTAGAATGAAAACCAGATGGGTAATTTATTATTCATATTCCAAACATTATTAGTAACACACATTTTCTAATAAACAAGCATGCAATTCTCTGTCAGGTGTTCACTATCAGAAAACATTACTTATATCTGTTGGAGAGACTGAGGTATATTCAATATTTCAGGTTTTTTATGTTCTTCGAGCATATTAATATTCAACATATCCTAATTAGTTTATCTTTCAAATTACATTCCTGCTTTCCAAATTAAAGGCTAACAAGCTTCTTTGATTCACAGGTTAAATTATTTTCTTTCTTCGCCTTTTTGAACAAATTGGTAAAAGTGTTTTTCCTGGGGGAAATGGGAATGTGGTTTTTTTTCTTCACTTGGTCTGAGAAGTTAAAAAATATTATCTTCAGCATAACTTTTTGTTACTACAAAGAAGGAAATGCCCCCTGAAGCCCATCACTTTATGCTTTTTAGTTCAATGATACAACCATCATCTTCTGAAGAATAAAAGTATAAACTCATTAGTAGCATTTCGGTTCTCCCTGCTGCAGAAGCCTGGAGGAAAGAAGCCTTAATACAGAAGTTTACATCTTAAAACCAGATTATAACATCCAATTATATGCAATCTTTATATCTCGAGTTAGGATTTCTCTCTGTTCATTCTGAAAGACGCTTGATCTTAATTGGCTTTATGCCTTTCCACCTCTGTCATGATCCATTTTTGCTTTAAAAGGTGAGAAGCTGGAAAGTGGTATTTCAAGGTAGGTCTGGAGAACATAAACAAGTCTTTATGAATGTAATAAATATATTTAACAGGAAAGTTATCTATGAGCAATATAATGAAGGATTATCCTAATGTAGACAAGACTAATATATTTATACAAAAATTAATTAACTTCCCTTAATAGTCATAAGCAATACATCATAGAGTGGAAAAAATAACTGGCCTATGGATATATTACCAAATAATTTGACTGAAGAACCTTAGGGTTATATTTACTTTGGGTTTCAGATCTGCAGGTTCTCAGAGTAGCAAAGAGTTACAATGCTATAGCAGGAGACAACAACATCAAATGTGTCCCTGTTTAATTATGTACTACATTATTATATAACACTTTGTTATTAGTGAAAAACATTAATTATGAAGCACACATATTGTAGAAGAAGAAACCAAATGAGAAGAAATGGAGTGCACAGTTAAACTAAAATAGATGTATACAGTGGGAGCCACTGAAATAAAGTTCTACCAAGATACCTCCTCTAAGTTGCTGCAACACAGAAGTCATAAAAAGTCATGTGAATAAGCTTATCTACTGAGAGAAATCCACATAAAGCCAAAAATATACATCATCCATACATCAGATGTGGACTCATCTGAAAGGAGATCACAGAAGAGTTTATCTGATAAAGAAATCCTGTTCTGTGCCTAATGTCTGGTCATTTCCCCTTAAACCTATGAGTAAATCCCTTCTGAACTCCATTTAATGCCTCCAAGGAAAGAGGACAAATAGATCCATTACCTTTACAAAAAAAATGAAAGGTAAAGAAACCTTTGTTTGGAACCCCATCTCCCACAACCAAAGCAGAAAATGGGATGTTTTTTTCTATTTGAATTCTCACTTTATCTGATTTACACTTCTCTTTTGCTTTAATCACGACTTAAACCATTTTAAAACACAGTTAAAAATAATCTACCTCAGCAAGTATTCAGCTAAAATTTGACATAACATCCTAGTAACTGCAAAAATATCTACAATATTTATGATTTCTGGCAAGAATTTTCCCCATCCTTTAACACTTAGTAAAGTGACTGGGTACTGCAGTATACCTTCTATATCAATAAATGATTCAGAAACAGATGGTATAAGTTCCATAAACATTTCACATAAAAAAAAATCAAGCCAATGTTTTTCCTTATAAGGAAAAGCCAGCCTCAGGCAACCCTGGATGCTAACTCTAGCAGCATTATTTTGGAGAAAAACAACCTTTAAGAAAAGTAGATTTTGTGTCATTTTTCACATGATCAGCCAAAGGTCACCTTGTGTTGTATGTGGTTGTTAAGACAGCTCTTTGTTCATCTCTGATTTGTAAATGCCTGTGCACCACATCAGAATATTTAGCAAAATGTGACCTTCATGATCACCTTTTCCATTCTCTCCCATCACCTTCCCACATCTAGGTGCATGAGAAGTGGGAGCAGCAGCAGCATTCCTCCATTCCATTGTTAATTCAGAATCCTAGGCACTGATTTTTATTCAGCAAAAGCACAAGCACTTCCTATTTGTTTGATGACAAATTGTATGGAAATATGTACTATGAGGGTAGAAAGATACAAATGAACTGTGAAGACAGGTAAAAGAAAAGCTAAGGAAGTCACCAGTATTTTGAGGATGAGAACCTCCCAGGACAGATTTCTGCCAGAACTCCAAAAGCCACCCTACCAGTCAGGACTTGCAAGGAGCTACATAAGCCCACCCATGCAAAGTGGTCACAACGTAACCATAGACATTATGTCTAACATCTTCACTCCTAGACGGAGCTGTGGAAGACCATGGACTTTCTCCCAAGATTGCAGAAAGCTTCTAATGCCATTTGTACCCATGAAGCTTAAGGCCAGTACCTGCATAGGCAGACAAGCAGTACTCAAACCTGCCTGCATAAGAACTGACAATACTTTTGGGCAAACATTAAGAGGACAACAGCCTTGGGGATTCCCTCCAGCCTTCATGAGCCAAGACCCTCTTCCGCCTCTATTCCCCCTTTCCTGCAGAGCCAGAGGTCAGGTCTTTGCGAAGAAAGGCCGTGATTAAACCAAACAGAACATTTCCACAGGTAGGTAGTTGCTATTTTTCTACTGCTATTCCCCCGCCTATGCCCTGACTTGAGCCCCTGAAGCAGTGTACAACCATGTCTCCTCCCACACCGGGTCCTGCACACTCATCCACGCAGCTGCGGGCCAAGACAGAAGTGGAACGCAAAAGGTCTCACCAGTCACTACAGTCAAAGGTCAGTATGATTCCTAAACATGTTCAAATATGCCCATAAAAAAGGCCACATTGGAGAAAAAAAAAAAAAACACAAAAAACAATCTGCACACAAACAAACCCAAAGCTTCTAGCAGCCTAGGAAGCCAAAAAAAAGACATTCCAACCACAAGCATACATGGAGATCATTATAGCCAAAGACAAGAGAGGGAGCACAAAGAACCCAAATGTCACAGCCACAGAAGCACCTGGCAAGACTTCCAGAGCAACAGCTTAGCCCTTCACTGCTATGAGGCCTAAAGCCAAGTTCCAGAAGAAAAGAGTTTCCTTTTCCATAATCCCCAGGGCAACTTCCAGGGCTCCCCAGTCCTTTACAGGGAGAGGTTCACGAACACGAGGAATTTGCTACAAAGAAATATTCAGTAGAAGTCTAGAGGGTGAATGCATGGCTTACAATTTCCTCTACTTTAAGTAAACTTCAGGTAATAATATTAAATTTTGATCCACAGATAGCAAAAATATAATAAATGCTCTAGAGAAATACCCATTTAATAAGCTTCTTTTGTCCACCATTTACATACAATATGGCAACTGCTAGACTTCGATTAAAGCAAACATTTCTGTGTTAAAAATATTACATATTTTATATGAATAATATTAATTTTTAATTCAAATTAAAATGTAAATCTTCTAATAGCCTCACTTACTGGATGTTTGGCTGAAAGTCTGCCAGTCACAGTTCCTGTCTGATTCCATGTAGAGGAAATAAATCCCTGTAGTCAAGGAAAGTAAAAATCCCCCAAAACAAAAGGATGAAGACATAAATCTAAATCTTATTTAATGTAAGTATCAGTAATAAAAACTCACTGCAAGCTGGACTACAATTTTTTTTTTTAAAGTTACAATTTGCTACATATAAAAGTTCTTGAAACTGTAAACACTGCAATCATTTCACACCCTTCTACAAGTTTGGGGTTTTTTTTAAATACCAGGCCACCTTTTATATTTCTACCTTTCTCATGCATGTTCGTAGTCCATCCACGTAAGTTGACTTCATCTTATGAACCTAAGTTACAGAAACATTTAGATAAAAGCTTACCTACAAAAATAAGATTTTTTTCAAATTAAAGATCTTAATTTCTCAATGCATACTAACTTGTTTTGTAGACTTTTTTAAAGAGAGTTTTATCCTTTATACATACTCACTAATACCTCAACCTTTTCACATAAGTTAGTTAAATGCAGAGTTATACCCTAAAGACAGGTTGTTGTGGATACTATTAAATTATTAGAATTTATTCTTTTACATCTTACATTCCCAGGTCAATAAACTACACAAAAAAAGCCACACACACACCAAAAATCACCAGTTTTGTGTTAAGTCTTAGAAACAGCTCAAAACCCAAAAATTAAGTATGAGAGCAGACTAATTAGGTTGTTTTGGATTGCCAGGAGGCTTGTCACCTAAAAAAAATCCATAACTAGTTATCTCCTTCATTTTCTTTGGAGTATGTCTCCAGAACCTAAAAAAATAAATGTTTTGCCCTAAGAGTGTGCTTTATAGCACAAATTTAACAATGAAGATTTCCAATTGTTTTTGCAACAGTTGTTTGCTAGCTATAATCTAACATAGTGCAAACCAGAAGTATAAATATTAAATTAAAAAATCTTAGAATAACTACAACTTGCAAATTTAAATGAATATTTGAACGAACTTACATTAGTGGCAACTTTTAACTTATTTATCAGTCAATGTGTTCTCTTTCTTGCTAATTTTGCTTCAGTACAACTACGTTATGTGAAAAATATCAGCTCACCTGACGGTATTCTAAAATTATCTTTGGCAAAGGATGAAGATCTTGCAATTTATTTAGCTGAAAAATAGAGAATGTTACTGGTGTACTTCTTTGTTAAGTTATAGTATTCAACAATCTTAACAGAATAAGTTTTGGAGGAAACTAAATACACAAAATACAGGCTAAAGAATAATATCCTTCATGCAATCTCACCCGAGGCCTGAAAAGCCTTCATTCTTTCCTGCCCTCAGCAGGACTGGAGATTATCCCTTCCCATTTGATTTCCCTTCCTGTCCAAGACAGGGACGAGAAGGGATGCAGGCATAAAAACTTTTCCACAACAACTCTGAAAATGGTGGGGCATGGGGGGTAGCTGCTTATAGTCCTTGTTCATTTTTTTGTGCTAGAAAGCATCTAAGCAAGAGACACAATAAAAGTATAGAAAATAACACATTTGCATACATACATATACACACAGATAAAATCGAACAGAATTTCTCCTGTTCATCCCATATTACAAGTTCCAGGAGACTTTCAAGAAAAATTGAAATGGTCAAATCCAAAACTAATAAAATGAAGCATATTTCCAATTACTTTAATTGGAAATCGCCACAAAATGTTGTTGAGAATAAGAATTAAATTATTCAAATAGAGACGGGAGATTTACAAGGACAACAAAAATATCTGGAACTACAACAGTTTGGAGTGAAAAACACACAACTGTAACAGAATGGAGATCTAAAAGCATAAGGTTTTTTTCTTAATACAGGGAGAGACAATAAATACTAGATAATGAATACATCTACTGGAAGGTTTCCGCCTCCCTTTTATTAAATAACAAAGTCCCAACAATTGTTGGAAATAGTACTGGATTAGATAAAACATTGATTTGATTACTGCAACAAATCTTATGCTCCCACAAAAAGGCATGCATTCTATTGTACTGATTCCTCTCATCTCCCAAGGCCTCCCTGTCACTCTCCAAGATTACACACTCGATCTATGAAACCTCCTTCTCCTTCAGCAGTGTGTGACTCTTTTGGTTGTGCTGTTGACATGACCTCAGAGACTGGTAGTTCAGACACTTGGCCCAAAAGCTGAATTTCCACTTTCACATATGAGAAACAAATATTACATTTCTACCTTCCCCAAGATGTTCATTCTCAGCCATGAGCTGTGTATTTTAATTTGACTCCCATGTAAACTAAAGCAATACAATTGCAGCACCAAATCAGAAATAAGTGCAGCTACACAGAGGTTTCTTCTCTTGCGAGAAGGAATTCCATTACTATTATTATCTTAATATAAGGCAGGAGCACCCGCATTTGCCCAAGTTACCAAGAAGCCTGCAGTGTGGTCTTGATTTCATCATTTTGAGACAAGTGTTTTTGGCAGGTTTCTGCACTAGTGTGGGATCACATATGAACATCTGCACTGCTGAAAACTATCTGCTAACAGAAGAATGAGCTGGACCAGCTTCATATAAGTAATATTTATTGCACTGTATCTGAAGATATATTTGATCATATAACTCAGGAGTCTCTCTAAATCATGCAGGTGGTTTTAAAACCCTTCCCCATCTCACCACAACTTCTGAGGTGGACACAAGCTGCTGTATTTCAGTTCTGTGAAGCTTCTCACACAGAGTATGCAGTTTTAACTTTTCAAATAGTACCTACAGTAAGAAAAAAAACACAGAAGAGAAATGTTTCAGTGTTTCAAGTGCTGAAGCAGAAAGGAAAATCATTTGGTGCCTGAACTTAAGTATAGAAAACAGATTTCAAGTAAAATAGAGCATACTGTAACAAAGAGAATGAACACAGAATTTAAAAGACGAAATATTTTATTTTTGAGCTATTGAGAATGTAGTGTATTTGCTAAAATTAAATGCATAACTTACATAAATACACTCAATTTTTAAGTTGTAAGGACAGCTTTTTTATGCTTTATAATTCTTCTGTATCAATAACAATTTACAGATTGAAAACTTACATAATAATAGTAATATAAATATTACCTCTCTGAGTTGACTACTGCTGGTCAAAAGGAATTGTTCTCCAGCAACTTGATGAGCTTCCTGTTCAAGCTCTTTGAGTCGCACCTATAAATTAGTACATGAGAATTATTCTGTTTACATTACTATCTTCTTCAATATTCTGCTGCTTCCTAGGTTAATGACTATATTGGACTTCTGGTTAAAAATAGGGTACTAGTTCCTGTGTAATCATTGCTGGCTATCAATATTTGGTTTGGTGGATTGCTCTACAGAATACTCTATATTTTTTCATGATCTGGGAAGCAGATTTACTGTAGCTAAAAGTAACAAAATTTGTGCTAAAATAATTCAGGTTACTGAAAATTATGCAAATTATTCTGGTAAATAAATAACCTGTCAGACCACTATGATTATCTAGTCAGATTTTATGCTACAAAATAGCATTGTAGCTATTTTTATCAATGGGGAAATGGCAAACTTAGAACTCTCAGAACATGGAAGTTGTAAAGAGTATTTTATTTACAAAGATAGAAAGAAATATCTCTCACTTCTCAGAAAGATGGTTGGGGATAACTATATGTTCAGGGAGAGTTGTTACCATTTTTACTCTGCAACACATTACCCAAAAAGACCTATTCATTTTGCAAAGCAATCTCAGTTCTGGGGCAAAGCTAATGAAGCAAATGTCTCTTTTTTGCTAGCCTAAATAAGCATAGAAATATCCTAAAACGTAACTATCATTAGTTACAATAATAAAAATACTAGAAACCTCAAACTGTCATGTAAAATGTGGCAAAGCAAGAAGAATCATCCTCTTTTTAATCAGTTATCCTCAGTAAAAGCAGAAAGATGATACTATGCAATTTCCAAAAGAATAAAGGGAAAATTTACCCCCAGAATCTCTGATGTTTTTTTCAGCTCTTGTTTGTTCACATGTATTTTGTGCGTTTCCATCACTGTAAATACAATTGTATACTAAGAATATTTACAATTGACAATTTGTATCTTGCATGCTGCTTAGACTGTAAAATGGAAACTCAAACTCACACAGCTCTTATGATGCTAAGATAACGTTTAGTATTCTGAGGTACAACATTCTACTTGAGCGTAGTCAGAAGCTGTGTGAAAACAGGGAAGATTCATACTTTGAACTGAACTTTCATACCTGCCAGAATTTTGATAAGTGGAAGCTCTAATGTGCAAAATAATTTCCACAAACCTTGAACCTGTAAAGCAAGATACAAATGAATTCTTCAGCATAAGCCAGTTATAATCTTAAAACATACGGCAGTGTCATTATGTGGATCTACTTTCCAGTAAGCAGTATTTCACTTTCTGTATAATCCCTTTTTATATGACAACACTGTTTGTGGAATGAAATACTACTTAGTGTGAATTATAGTATCTCAGTTCTGTAGTGCATTACCACTTCATTTTCTGGGGAATAGTAATACATCTTGTAACAGTAATCATTTTGTACAGGAATAGTAATAAAGAAATATATATTCCTCATTTTTCTACAATTAAGCATCCATTCAGAATTAATAACTCTGTTTTCATTAGGAAGAAAATAAAAGGTGACAAGGTTACATTCCCACTTCAGTTACAAAGAAAAGGAAACCTGTTCATTCTCTAACCACTGAAGCAATCAGACAGCAACAGTTGTCTAAAAACTCCTCTTGTAGACTGCTTCTCAGTGTTTCTGTGCCTCTGGTGTTTCCCTGTTGCCTTCCTTCACAGATTGTTTCATCATACTGCTGGGCTACTTAGATATCCAAATTAATACAGCTCCATCGACTCATGGCCCAAGCCCTACACTTGCTACCATCACTTTCAAGGAAAACCCCTAGGATCTATGCTGTACCTTCCACCAGAACCTGAGCATGTCCCTGACTTCTGACACTTTTACAGTTATATGATCACAGGGAAAAAACACACACACAAAAAACCCACTAAAAGATTAAAAGATTTCTTGAGATGCATTCTGAACTGCAATTAGGGCTAGAATAGAATAGATTATTTCACTTGGAAGGGACCTGCAATGATCATCTAGTCCAACTGCCTGGACACTTAAGGGCTGACCAAAATTTAGAGCATGTTATTAACAGTATTGTTGAAATGTTTCTTAAACACTGGCATGCCTGGGGCACTGACCATGTCTCTAGGAAGCCTGTGCCAGTGTTTGACCAGTGTTTGGCTAATACAACCTAGAGCAATAGATACACTGAGTGGTTTCATACCCAAAGAATACACCGAAAAAAACCCAGCTACACTCTGGCTTTAACTTTAACACTTTTACACTGTTTCATACAGCTTTAAAATACTAAAAGAAAAGTCACAGTGCTCTCAACATTTTCTGGTCTGGGAATGTTTATTTAAATATTTAGTTAACTGTTGCAGAGAAAAAGTTTATTCTAAGATTGCCCTTCAGACTAACCCCTTCCTACTGAAAAAAAATGTCAAATTTGATGGACAACTTTATTTTAAATGTTGACCAGCAATGTAAACCAGTAAGGATTGAAACCTTCTATTTAACTCAAGTATAGATTTCAGTTTAAATGTAAAGCACATCACTAACTCTCTTTAACTCATTATAACACCTCATAAGTTATATCTGAGTAACTACTTTTCATATCTTACCTGTAAGTTGTGAGCAAGCTCCATCATTACATTATAAAGCTTCTCCAAGTTCACACCTAAGTTTTGATACTGATATAAATAAATTTAAGGGAAAAAAACCCAAAAATTAAGTTTTAATGCAAACATAAAAATGTTTAGAGTACTACCTACTTTAAAAGAGATTAAACTATGTATTTTTCTGTATGTCTCTTGTTATACTTAACATTTTAGTAATGTTCTTAGACCTCTGACAAACACAATTCATGAACAGAGCAGTACAGATCATTAATATTCAAGATTTTATCTGTTCCTTTATTTACATTTTGCATAGACTATGATGAAATAGTATCACTACACTGCCTTTTACATTGAAATTGGAATTATATTACTACTAGTAAAATGAGGGAAAACTCCTTGCAATTTTCTTTTTCCCATCAGTACTGCCCCTCTTCTGTGCCTGAACTATTCACTTCCTTCCCTTCTGTTCCAGAGGTGTTCTCCAGAGTCATACTACCTCATTCAGTTGGCTAGAAGGCTGTTTCGAAATGCATACGACACTGAGACTATGGTTGTTAGCTCCAAGAACATGATTACTAAAAATAAACAATGTCAACCAATTAAATTTGTTATCAGGCTAATATACAAAATGTAAAGAGTAAAGTGCTGCTTTTCATTACTAAATTCATGTGAGGAAGGAGGGGAATGTAAAAAGTGCTGCAGACGTAGAATTTGTTTCCTGCAGCCTGTATCTTCAATGATGGCTCAACAATCAAAATTAGGGAATAAATTTCTATCCAAGTCATTAAGTGCAAAAACATTAGCACTGTCCTGTAAAATTCCTGGGCCACAAACCATAGAACCTAGAAGAGCTTTCCAGAGGACTAAAGTTACACGCTTGCCTGTCCATATGCTCTTTCTCCAAGAATCACATACTGGTCTTTGTTGGAGGCAGGAAAATAAATTACATGGAATTATGCATGGTATATTATGATAGTTCTTAGTTTATGTAAAACAGTGAAATTAAACTAATGGTCATTTGTGTAAAAAGAGGCATTTACTCCCTGTTGGTAAAGACTGCTGAGGATACAGCTGAAGTATTGGAGTAACTCTGCCACAATACTTTCAGACAGACATTAAGAATTGTCAGATAGGCTAAAGAAGAAAACCAAAAATAATAGTAAGTTTAGAAAACATGACCTACGAAGGAGATGATCGGGTTCTGCAAAACACCTAGGCTTATTATTTTATGTTGGCAACGTGAGTGTAATGTACATCACATGGAGGACTCAGAGCAGAAATCAATTTTGAGGCCAATAGAATCCTAACCGCTTTAGAAGATAATCTGGTAAGACTCCCCATTTCCTCCTCAACAGCCACATTGCTGGAACTGACCTAGATTTAGCTAGACTTTTGGTGAACAGGGCATTCCAAGATAATTTCTACTAAACGTATACATGTAGGGATGGTTCAAAATAAATTTAAAATTTTCTTCCCAAATGAATTACATCTTTCTTTCAAGAACAGTAAAAAGTTTAAAATATATATATATATATTGACAGGAAACCAAATGGCCATGAAATCACATGGAAAGCTTCTCAATTGAAAAAGCACATAATCCATCCTCCAAAAAGTATATAAAAATCTGCCTTCTACACAAACGTCACAATTTTGGCCCACCGTTTGCAAAACAGCCCCGTTATTTGAAGAAAAACAGAAGTCTGAAAGCAAAGTATTACAGCAGATGCAGACTGACAAGAGCAGTGCTTTACCCATTATTTGATCCAAGCAGAATGCAGAAGGAATCCAAATTACTCGTTGCTGCACAAACACAACAGAATCAGAACTGACTGAAAATTAATTTATATAAGGACAAATTATAACACATTATTGCTACAGAGGCAAATATTCTGGTACTCAGCTGGGGAAGAACCATCACAGGAATTTTATTATTCTGGTCCAACTAATTGCTAAGAGAAGTGCCAAGCGTAACAGAAGCGCCTAGCGTAACAGAAGCATGGGAGACATCTGTTAGTTACAGCGAGTTATGTTTCATTCTAAAACCAGAATTAACCTAGTTTTTGGTTAATTTTTGCTGCAGACATTTTCCTACCACATACCATAATGCAGTGGGTGCACTAGTGTTGCAGTCATTCAAAACACACTTAAGCCTGGACCACAGCTGTCTTTTTTTTGAAATGACCATGTGACTTAAAATAACATCAGATAAAACTAAACAGATCCTATGCAAACTGATGTCTGTTAGTGGGAAAAATATCCCAGCAAAGCCCCAGCAGCAGAAAAGAGTCAAAACATGGCAGTGAATTCCCCTGACAGCCCATGCAGGTTCCCCATGCACACAAGGGCTATTGGTCTGTACAACTTCAACACTGTTTGTGTTGCTCATTTGTGAGTAGAC
Source organism: Pterocles orientalis (assembly GCA_011057875.1). Taxonomy (NCBI): domain Eukaryota; kingdom Metazoa; phylum Chordata; class Aves; order Pterocliformes; family Pteroclidae; genus Pterocles; species Pterocles orientalis. The sequence goes on along the minus strand of WKFP01014370.1, from coordinate 2,029,746 downwards.
AATATGGACACCTACTGTACAGACTTCCCTTCTGCCTACAGCAGACTTGAGCACTGCATGGACAAGACCAGCACAATACAGAGGGAGCTCAACTGAAGTAGCGGGGCACAAGACATGGTACAGCACCTGGCCTGGATCCCTCTGGGAGTACAGACAACTGTTAGGAACCTACCAGCAAAGTCAGAGCAAGAAGGCTGAAGAAATAAAATCTGGATAAGAGCTAGGATTCACTGAGCGAACAGAGAAGCCAAAAGAGTCCAGTGAAAAAATTAATTGTGTAAGGAACGGGGCAGAATAATTACAGGATGTTAGAGGGATGCATTAACTGGGACTTGGGTGAACAAGTCAGCATAAAGTCACTGGAGACAGTTGGGGCAAGGAAACAAGCTAGACCTGAAATAGGGCGGGAAGGAAACAAGACTTCCATATTTAACTCAGAGCTGGGAATCAGGATGACAAAGTTGAGAAATCACAACTAAGAACAGATGTGATATGTGAAGAACAAAAGACTGAGTCAAGCTAAGGAAAGAGACAAGATGCAGGATGCTGACTCACAGAAGGGGACATCACATACAGAAATAACCACCAAGTTTATAGCTTCTGCCTCTTTGCCTGTCCATTCCCTACACTAATAGCTTAATTGATTAAGTAGCTTCTGAATAACTGCAGTTTTCAGATGGTGTTTTAAAGTAAACTGGTTCTGTTTTTCCCAGAGATGCCTATACTGATGAGTATATGCCGATGCAACTGACCTCTGTTCATGCTCTAAGCCCACTTGACATCTGTGGATTTGTATCCTAGAAGCCCTATAATCGTGTTACAATGCTTGTGTCTGAACAAGCAAGGCTTCTGAAAAGTGAAAGGTTTCAAAAAAAATCCCATAATTTATTTTGCTACACATCTGTTTTTACTATTCAAACAACTTCTGAAGCCTAATGCGTCCAGAGCAGATCACCGTGGCCCAAAATACAAATACTGAGATTTTATAACATTCAGTAAATAAATTTCAACAGACAGCAAGACATTCCTATTGTGCTGGGAATAACTTCGCAAAAAGTTCATCAAACACTCCTCTTACAAAGAATAAAAATTCACATATTTTTCATACACATGTTTGAAGGTTCACATTTGACTCCTTACTGCTCCTCAGCCTACAGTGTGGTAACTTTACCAGCTATGAAATTCAGCAAAATTGTTAATAACAATTAACTAAACACAGGCTACAAGTTCATAGGAATTAGAGGACAAAGCATGAGGCATTTTGGAAAGGAAAGCGGGAAAACAGTTTGCAAGGAGACGAAATAAAAAAGAGCAGATTATATATTAACATTGCTACTGAACTTTAAGTTTTTGAAGCAGAATTTTACAGCTGTTCCTGGAGAATATGATCCCATCTTAGTAGAATGCAGTGAACCTATCCTTGCTCCCCTTTCTTTAAAATTAGATTTCCAACAAGTAGTATTAATAATTTTATTCAATCAGAAAAGTATTATCTGTATTTTTGGGTGTTTCATCAGCAAAAGCAACTCTTTCATTATTTCCTTCCTTTTTTAACCCAACCACAAACAATTTAAAACAAACTACTTACTGATGCATTTCTCAAAGTGCCTGTATCTGTATTTCCTGTTCCATCAGACAAAGGCTTTTCAAAATATTTCTGTATTAAACATTCAAAAGAGGGAACTGTGTCGCTGGGGTTTATCAGCCATGCTGCAATCCTTGGATCTAACACGACACTATCGGCAACTACAAAAATAAGTTATTTCTAACAGTCAAAATATTTAAAATATTGAGAAATACCTCTAAGGTTTTGCCCATCTTTCCTGTAGGCTACCATCACAAATAGACAAGCATTTATACTACAAAAATGTTAAACATTGAATGGGCACCTGTAACATACGGTCAATACAATGACTACATAGAAGTAAACTCAATATTGAATATTTTTCAAGAGGGTTTTTTGTGGTCTAGGGTTTTTTTTGCTTTGTGGTTTGGTTTTGTTTTGGGGGTGGGGGGTAAGATGTAAGTAAACCTTTGGTTCTTAAGATTGACTGTAAAAGATTCTTCCTTATCACTGAAGAATTTCAAATTGAAGTTTTTCTTGTGGGTAGTCTCCCTCTCGTACAGTTTCACTGTTGCTGTTAACTTGAGTGATAACCACAAAACTGTTATTTGGAGTCAGGAGAGGTTTACTTCCTAGCAATCAGATTCCTGAGATCTTTAATGTATATACAAATTCACATTGGGTGTAGAATGCATTGCTCTCAAAAACCAGAACCTTTTGTCCTACAGGACCTTATGTGCTTACACTGCGCTTTCTCTCATGTTCACATAGATATACTAGGAGTAAGCCTAGTGCTGTTTCATTGCCCTTTCAACCCCAGTTTTAACATATGTTCTGCAGTATCAGAGGAGAGAGAAACTAGCACCTAGAATGCTTTGAGATATATTCCAAGATATCTTATATCTAAGTACCCTCTTCAGTAACCCCTAAGCACCTAAATTCAAATCAAAACCCACAGGTACGTTTGTAGATTAGAGAACTCCATGCTACCCAACCTTATCGACTCAGTTACTTGGAAGCAAGATTTAATGTCCATAACGCAAGTTACAGCTGCAGGGCTATTCTAAAGAAAACCAGGCTTGTTTACCTCTACTAATATAACTTGCTAAAAATAACTTGATGTGGTTGCTCAGTAGATGTTAGGGAAGGAGACATCTTGCCCTGGATCAGGTTGAGCTCTGCTGGAGTAGGCAGACAACTGAAGGATATTTCATGAGCATGGTCTAAAACCAGGATTTTGTGTAGCTCCTTATCCTTTCTCTGAATACAAACAGCTATTCACCTCAGAAGCTAGCAGATGCTAAGGAACAGTCTTGGAAGTGTCCCAAGGATACCCTCCTGAAAATACTACTAGGAAAGTCTTTCTGTGATTGGAAGGACAGTCCTAGCCTTGGAATTGTGAAGCTTAAGAAAGTATGTCAAGCTCTGAATCCACTCCAAAGCCAAGCTTTGGATGTGTCCACAGGAGTGAGTACACTAGTTGAAGAATGAGTGCAATCATTGAAGTGACCACAGTCAACATAACATACAGAGAAATTTCAGTGTTTGCTTGATTTACAAAGATGGGATTTTATCTTAAAAAAAGGCAGGGGTTGTGTGCCTTTTTACCATAGAAGAAATAATGGGCGAGGAAGCATAAACTTCCAAATTAAAAAAAAAAAAAAAAGAGACAAGAATTATTTTAGATACTAGAAGCTTCAGATTCAAATCCTATGCATCAGATGGGATCTAACCTAGATCTGGTATTTCATGTGTACAGGTCATAAAACTGTCACTAGTGCCAATACCATGGTGATGTTTCTTCCCCCCCCTCTTCTCATTCCAAGGACTAAGTGTCTTTTGTGTAGATCTTCACACCAGGTTCTAAATCATCATCAGTTCACTGTGATTTCCTGATGAAACTTTTCAGATGCTGAACACAAGCTGAAGACTCTCCACAGAGCAAGTCTTTTCTGAAAGGTCACACTTAGTTTTGCAGTTCACTCATCAGTAATCTGATACATAGAACCAATAAAAAAATAATTATTTTTACTATTTTTTGTAGTTTCTTTTAAATCCATGCAAAAGGACCCATTCAAGGAACTCCTAATTCTGACAACTATGAAGACCTCTGGAATTTATTTTACCTTCTCCTCTTAAGCAGAGAAAGTTTTTCTAGGGAACATGAAACATGAAAACAGTTTGACCTTTTCAGCTATAGTCAGGACTGTGTTGAGAACTCTTGCTTCCACTGGAAGCTATCCTTAAATTACTCAATGATTTGATACCTACTCTGAGAAGAAATACATCTTGACATGCCAAGCTTCTGGTCACAACCTCGCCCAAGAAGGCTGTTCTTCTCTATGGTACTAAAACTCTGTTTTCCAACATATTACTTAACCAACAATCTAGTCAGTTCTTCACCTCAAGTTTTTAACAGAAACATCAAAAGCAGAGATTATACGATTAAATAATAGATAAGATTAAAGTTACCTTGTTTCCAGCTAATTTCATTACCATAAACTTGAAGTAGAGTCCTCAGGAAATCTTTCGCATTGAAGCAAATAATCGGAACTTTGCATTGTAGCATTTGAAACAACACTTGCCTGCACAGAAGCAGTTTATTAATTCACACTATATTGCTACTAGATTTAGTGAATTTCTCTAAAAATTCAAAAAGGATGTTTACCACACTAATGTCCAAAAACATACCAGATAAGAAATGCAGTTCAGGAAACATAAGATACAAGAAAGGTAAACCCAGAAAATAATTTTTTTGGTGCCATATAGCTGTAAGCTCTTAATAAAGGATTTCTAGGTGAACACAAACAGCTCCTACCAAATCCTAACCTAGTTCTGCAGAGCTGTTGTTAGTGATATGCTGACCCCAGAGGAATAGTCTATTCTTATTTGGTTTGTATTATCCCAGGCTTGACACAGAACTAATACAGCTAATATGAAATTCAATAAGCTTGACATCTAAGGAAATTAAGCCTGTGCCATGTAACCAGCATCACTGTTGCTAAAAGCACACAAAAAGCAAAACAGTATTTTTCCCACATAGCCTCACCAAGCAAATTTCTTGTGAATCTGCTGTTCTTGTTCCCAAAGAGATGACTGTTCACTTTTTAAATAAATTAATTTATTGTTTTCACTAGCAGCATTCCAAGTACAGTCAGTTGAAGAGTAACTGGGAGAGCCAGGGAGATCAGTCCGATTCTTCACTAACACGACAATTCCTTTTACTGACGATGTTAAGACCTGTTAAGTATAATTACAATAGTGTGTTCTCTGATGGATTTTATGCAATCCTATAAAGAAAATTTCCCAAATATATTATAAGATGAAACCTATTATGTACACTAGAGTTATTGCACATGCCATTTACACAGTAGAGGAGCATGCAAGTGTTTCAACCTTGAAACAAAAATCCATCATGACAGACATATTACAATGCGGGAAAAAAATATTATAATTCAAACAGTCTCACTTTAAGTATACAAATGCCTGTTTAGCCCAAACAGTTTCATTTTCTTTAAGTTTTACTTGGTAACTAAAAGTAAATTGTAGTCAGAAGTATTAAGGTTTACCTCATTTTACATTTATATTTTGGTAAGCAATAATATACAAAACCAGTCCAGATTTTAGGCTCCCAAAGAACATGGTTCCGTGTCATATGTACAGTTCAAATGCTTCTGCAAAGCTGACTAAATGAAACACATTATTCACTAACCTGCTCTGAGTTGAGCTGTGAAGAACCATCTTGAAATATCATAGTAGTTACAAAAGCCCCTGCCTGTTCTATAGTCGCAAGCAATTCTCTTTTTTCTTCACATCCCAAACTCCTGATATCACAGGGATAATTTTCAGAAGATTCTGTTTGTCCAGAAGTACAGTTGTATCTTCTCTCATGTAAAGAAGTGTCAGTCTTTACAGGTAATCTTTTTGTTTTCTCTGAACATGTAAGCACATCTTGCTTTCTTTTACAGGGAGTAGCTATATTCTTTTCATCATGCTTTAGGTTTTTTTCTCCTACTAGAAGATTTTTTTCTCTATATCTCCATGTTGACAAGTCTAAATCCTGGTAATAGCTCACTGTTTTGGTATCACGACAGTAAAGTATTTCATCAGTATGTACTGTCCTGACTATGAGACCAGCAGTCCTGTTTTCAGGGCTGGTAGATGCTTTTAATAAGGCAATTGTAGAATTATGAGTGTCCTGGAAAAATTGGAAATTTTTTAGTGAACCACTTATTCAGCTTATTAGAAGAAATAAAAATAAATGTACATGAGTTAAATTAGATAAGCTTTTCAGGAAGTGATATTCTATGAAAAAATGTTGATACTAACCAAACAAAAAGTCAGTTTAGGGGAAACACATTACATAAAACAAATTCAAGTATTTATCAGTAAAGATTATTTTGTTGATTTACATTGCTTACATCCAAAACCAACACCATTTTTTTAATCTTAGTCCAACACTAAAAATGGCAAATTAACAACTGTTAGATGCATCTAGTCCAGTAGCCTGTTTTCCATAGTGACTAGGTTATTAGTGACCTTTGGAGAAAGAGGAGACAATTCATTTCCATCTTTAGCTTCATTATTCAGATTTTTCATAACTGCTTAGTTTATTAAAGAACTTTTGATAAGGGACCATAATGACTGCTTTGGAAATTCAAGTACGCTGATTCAGCTGGATCTCCACCAATTTCTTCAAACAACTTACAAGATTGCAAGACATAACAAAAACATATCTGAAAATACATACATAAATATATATCTGAAGAATTATTATCAGGTGCACAAATAAGTATTCTGTTCTGTTTAATCCACTAGGCCCAGAACAGCTTTCCTACTCCAGATAGTCCCTGAATCCCTGTACAGCAGCATGCTATTAAATACACAAGCAAGAAGTTGCATAGTAATATTATGATTCTACTCCTCCATCCTTAATTTCCTTCAGAAATTTCCTTGGTATGCTACTGGCCCTAGTATTTTCTTACTGTTTGTTAGTTTCTTCTACAACCTCTTCAGCTGAGATAGATCTTCTCTCTTGATATCATAAACAAGGACTCTGGAATGGCAACTGACAACCCTCCCAAGATTCCCCAAGGTAAATGTGTATTTAGCTATTTACAGATACACAGAGCTGTATCTTCCCTCAATACTCTTCTTACACCTTGATCATCAACAGGTCTTACAGGAGGCAAGCTTTCGACTCCTGAGGCATTTGAAAAAATGATGTATTACTAGTGACGCATTTGAAAGCTGTTTCTCAAAGTCTGTTTGGACTATGCTATTGTATATTTCCACATAACTGACCCAAAAGAAGCAACTATAAAAGAACACAAATTCTGGTAAATTCAGCTTTTTGCATGACGACATTTTTTAGTTGTCTCCTTCACACTGTTGCTTAGCCATACTTGTTTTTTCCTGGACAGAGATCAGTGTTTCAAGTCTCCAATAGCCTGTTTTGAATAAAACCCTGTACTACGTACAAATGTTCTGGGTTTGGAGGTGAAATTCCATATATTTTCTTTTAAAACCTCATTCATTTTTATGTAATTTCCTTTTTTTTTTTAAATAGAGCATTCCTGTAGTGACTTATCTATCTTCTAATGCCTCAGGAAGACTATAGACCCTGTCAGAGCATCTTTTAGGAGGAAGATTTTTTACCTGATCTCACACCGAATCAAATAAATAATAATTTCTCTTGTGAGTTGTCTAACCATTCCACAAAGCAGTTGTCTCCTAATGTCTCAGCATCACACATAAGTGTAATACTCACCCACTCCATTGAAAAATAACTGAAGCCTCTCCTAATTACTCTATTTTCTGCTCTCATAGCACAGCCAGTCTCCTCCAGTACCTCTGCTGTCATTACCATTCCAAAAACTAAGGCCTTCTCACTTCAAAAGAACCACAAGTTTCTGCTGTGCCAGGCTCCCATCCGTTCCCCAAGACACCAGTTTTCACCGATCAAAGGATATCATCCATCTCTATTCACCCTCTATCGATTGAGCAAGCCATAATGACAAAGACTTCTTTTTTTTTCTGGTTTCACAATATTCCCCAACCTGGTTCTTGTACTCCCAAACCTCAGAACTATGGAGTCAAAGGATGAAAAAGGCTTGACTGCTTGAGAACATGCTTCACAGGATCAACTCTACAGCAAAAGTACAATTAACAGTTTCTAAGTAAATAGAAAAAGGGAGCCAACTAAACTTTTGCTACTACCAAAATGAACAGTGGCTGTTCTGAAAGAAGACAAATTAATTGCACTTAGGCAATGCTAATCAAAAAGTAGACACTATAAAAAGTTACCGTAAGTGGAAAAACAATATCACAGAAGGAACAAATGTTTAAGAGCTGTAGAAAGACAACTAATCCACTCAAGGGTATTCTCCAGTCAAACAGCAAATAGTTGTATTGTTTAACACAGTTGAATTTGAATTAGGCCACTCAAGCAATTATACAATCAGGAATAAGCAATTCTCTTTTAAAAGGTTCAAAAATAAGAACAAAACAACTTAATTATCGAGTCAGAATAATACAGCTGGAACTACAATTAACCACAGAGAGAAGCAGCAGCTTCCAGGAAGAACTGATCTGCTAGAAATAATGACATAGCTGGAAGTAGAAAAAACTCCCAGGATTGTAGTTTCATAATTTATGTGGATGTAGGAAAATTTCACTAGGTGCAATGAGTCCAAACTAGCAACTCACCATCACAAAAAGGGGTTCCACTACTATCCATGTGCACCCACAGCTGCATGTCCATCTATGAGACAATTTATCTTGCAGGAAAATGTCCCAGCCCACAAAAGAAACCAAACAGTTTTCTGCATCTTGAGCAACCTAAAGGGACTTGAACTGTGCAGCGTGCACGGGAGTCAGAGTATGGAAGGCTGTGAAATTTGCAGCTGGGACAGGAGTGCAGTTGCAGTATCTGCAACTCATTGATAACTCAATGGATCTCACAATCACAGCCTGAGTTGGGGCTACCGCAGTTATCCATCCCCATTCTTGTACTGGCACTCACTCACATGCACGTTAAAGAAAAATCAGAGAGATGATTAAACCAAAAATAAACTTCCTAATACAAAGTAATTTTGCATACGAATCAGCTCACTTCATGATTATGTGTTAGTGACTGTTCAGCGACAGAGGTATGAGAACATCTTTAAACCCTGGTAACTACCTAAACAAGGCAACTTCATTTATTTCTGATCGATCTGTTGCAAAAGACTAACTTCCTATGAAAAGGGTAACAGAAGCGGGGCCAAGATTCTCATAAGTAAATGAGAGTGCAATTTTGGCAAGAGCAAAATAAGACAGAGGAAAGTTATCTAACTGTGAGTGTATGATATATATTGTAATAAAGCTTGTTATGGAAGAGCCAGTCTACAACAACTTCAAACCTGCTATAAAAAGACTGCTTCTAGCAGTCTTCAATCTTACAATATGCTTGCCTTTTCATTTTTCAGATGCGCATCCTTATCACCTAGCTTATTTTCCTTTGTCTTCTGTATACCTTTAAAAAAAGAATGGAAAACATTTTATAATACAAGTGAACCTGACAGCAGTGCATATAACTTAGGTTACATACAGCGTTACATTACTGACACTTTTACCAAACATAAAATAATCGCAATAAAATTTTCCATGACAACTATTTTCCTCAAATTAATATCACTCACACCTAAAAGGGCCCTGCAGGTTCCTAAATACTCACATGCAAAAGCACACTCTGTCCCCATTAAGAAAAAATTAACTGAAATTTGCTACAAAGCAGACATTTTCCATGGTATTCAGAAGAGGCATTACTATGATACCATAAATATGCTTATTTCCTTCTTTCAAGAAAACACATCCCATCTTGATCAAAGTAAAGTTAGGGACATGACTAAGAAAACAAAACAAAAACCACCAAACTACACACTTTACACAGTTCAACTGTTTTCTTGGAACTAGGCAGTATTATTTCACAATAATTTTCTTCAGTGAAACACTATTTGCATATATATCTTTCCCATACCATGCCCTCCAGAGAACTGACTATGCTTCATCTGCAGAGGATAATTTTTTCACATTTTTCGTCCTCGTGCTAGAACAGGTATTGTAAGACCAGACAAGAACAGAGAGCAATGAGAATTCAGACCCATCAGGCTTACAAAGGGCAAAGTAGTGAAGCAGAAGGGCCATCAGTGCTGGGTCTAAGATAGAGACCTGTCCCACAGCCTGGGCTCACCACTGAACTACCAGTGACACTTAGCCTAAAGCTCTCAAAGCAGGCAGATGCTGGAGTTTAAGGAAGGTTTTCTAAATGCACCTCAGGATTCTGCACCACAAAACAGTTAGGACATGCCTTCTGTTTTCTGCCCTCAACACTGCCCAGTAACCCCAAAAAGAGCAGAAGCAAGTGAAGGCTGGAATAAAAGAACAAAGAGCAACAAACCAGCAGTAATTACAAGGTCAGTAGGTACAGAAAGAGGAACAGGGAAAAACTCTATTGAAGTGCATCTCTCCAGAGTTTGCAATTAGGATTCCTTTATCTCAAGACTCTTTTACTACCCAGCCAAAAGACACCTCATGGGCAAAATATGTATTTTGTCCCCTTCTAACTCCTGCTCCTTATTGAGTATAACACTCCACTGCTGTTTTCAGCTATGAAATTTGCATTACTGGCAGTAAGACACCTTCTAAATCTAGTGTGCTGATGAACAATGTCAAACAAAGCATAAGGAGAGCTATCCTTATTTACTGAAATGGTTTCAAAAAAAAAATGTCTAGGCAAACAAGCACCTGTACTTAAAATACTAACTATCTTAGTCTCCAGAAGAAACTACGCTTATTACTTCATAGTATTACATGGAGGTTCATGTTGGTGTAAGTGTATAATCAGTTTTTATTTCCAGCTCAGACTTCTAACCTGAGCTGTCAGAAGAGCAAATACTGCATAACTGTATTTATAGCTTCAAACATTTTAGGTTTGGTTTTCTTTACACCTCCTACAACTACAAAACTATAATTTAAGGATGATACTAACTTAGTTTACATTCAGTGTTTTTAATTGCTTAACCGCTAGACAGTTTTTCTTGACAAATTCACCCTCCAGAGATGATGAGGATTACATTTCTCTCCTTCAGCACACAATATTCAGTATGACAAGTATCTAAAGATCCACACAACCTCGAATTTCTGATTTATGAAAAAGTATCACCAGATGGCAGTAGAAAACCATCATTTCCTTCAAACTCCTTAAGGCTAGATGGAACCATTACAACCTCTACTGCCAAGATAACCACAGAATTTCACCTGCTAGTTCAACATTGCAGATATCCGCCCTATTTGAACACAATATTTACCTCCTAAAGACAAAGGTTTTCCAGCAAGTGGAACTTAATCTTTGAAGATCTATCAATAAAATACAGTTCAATACAGCTTAAAACAGACCAACTAACATGATAGGTTTTGGTTTTTTTACAGGAGGCAAACTTTTTCTTCTCTCAAGATCCACTCTGATCAGCTGAAGCTATACATACAGCAAATTCCCAAAAGCAATTCAAGTAAACCTGTACTTAAGCCTGTACGCTGGAAACAATTGTGAGAATTCCTACGTAGAAAGTAAGAGCAAGAAAAGCTAGTCATGTGACCTGCCACCAGTAAATGCTTATACTGTTCTTTCACTCCTCAGTAATTAAGGATTTAGCAGTACTACAAAGCAGAGAGCAAGCTCATTTGGCTAAAGACACCAGACACCTTCATAGTTGTTTTAAAAATAGAATCTGTAATTTTACAGCTTGAGAGAGAATGACTGGATCAAGAGCAGACAATACAACATAATCTAGACATCACACAGTACAGAGGGTTCCCAAGTCTAAGACAAAAAATATTACACAGGAAAATTAAGAAAAAAGAAAATAACAAGGAAGCAAGAGAAGTAGAATAGCAATTAAACTGAGGCTGAATAAGAAATCTGATTTTCCTTAAAATAATGTTTTGGTCCACATGTGCCATCATAAATGAAACCATCCCATACTTCTTCAAATGTGTATCACCGATTTACACAGCAATGAACTATTACCCTTTTCACTGCTACACCATCAGTCTCCACTGATCCAATATTTTACTACTGAAAGAAGAGCCGGAACTGTTATTTACGTAAAACTGAGGCTGCAACAAACACCATGTATACAAGAACAAATACCAGATTTCAGTTGCATTGACCAGGTCATATTCCAGGGTGTAGTCCTCAGGAGAAAACAGAGAACTGAAACCAAGCAAAAGTCTAACTTTCTATTTGCTTTTTTCAAGAGGTACAGCACTGACAAACTATGAAGTACACAGAACTGAGAATAAAAATTCGATTTTGCAAAACCTCCCTTGTATCCACAAGACTCTGAGTAAGATTTGCTCAACAGAGTCAAAGATCTGCTGGGGCACTTTTAACATCACGTAATCTGCTCTACCACTGAGACTTTTGTTCACTCTTTCCCCATAGAATTTCACAAGGAAAGAGTTGCTAATGAACATGTGTTTAAAGGACAGACATGAGTCTGGAGAGTTCACAGGCCTTCTGGCAAATTCCCAGTACTTCTAGTGAGGTATAGATCTGGTCCAGAGTCAAGTTAATGTATACATTTAATTTACAGTATTAGTTAATTAACAGTTTGAAATTCTCATCGACTTCTATACCACATAGCAGGAACAGGAGGGAAAAAAAATGAGTTTACTTGTAATATCCTAGTTCCTTGCATTTACAGAGTTATTTAATCAGAAAAGTCCCAGCAAATGTCACAGTTACAGCTTAATTTTTTTTCTAAACCTGGAAACCTAAACTCTCACCTTTTTTTTTTTCTTTTTAAATAGGGACTAGAGGTTTGATATTGTTTTGTTTAAGTTTCAGGTTTTCAACTGAAAATAGAAACACTTAAATAGGCTAAGATTTACTCACTTTGGTTATTCTTTCTGCTAGTCTGAACTTCTCCTACAGGAATAGACTGCAAAGCTGTCATAATCCTCTGAGCAATATCAGATAAAGGCACTTTAGAAATCTCACATCCTATGTATGAAGTGTACTGTTCCATTTTTGAGATCAAACCTAAACACAGAACACACAAAGTACGCATTATATCAGGGCCACAGAACAATCTGCACTTATATTCTGTTAAAATAAAAACAAAATATAGTGAACATGTTCAGTCACTCATTCTCCTCAACAAAAGTGGCATTCTGTCCCTGATAAGCCTTTCAGTTTCTAAGTATTGTAAATAAAAATTAGCAAATTGTAGTAATTTACAGAAACCACCAGGTGAAACTCCTTTGAAAGTGTTTTAATACACTGATTAAAAAATGAAGCAGTCCTATTAAGTAAGGCTAACTTGCAATAAAAACCATCTGACAAATAAAAGTCACCATTTACATCTGAAAAATCCTTTCCTCAACATCTTTAAACTATTCTATTATTAGCATATCCATACATTTACTGTTATAGGTGATCGGGTTTTATCAAGGAAAACACCTCTCAAGTAGCTACCAAAATAGAGCCAAGAGTGTTACTATGATATACAAACATTAGTGATGTGTTATTTCAGAAAATACATATCATAAAAGACCTCTAAACCTTAACCTTTCTATAATGGATGTACTCAATTACTATTAAATATTAATAACATTAAAATAGTTACTATAGTTTATCCATCAATGTAAGAAAGAGGTCAGCAACATCTAAAGTCTCTACATGCTTTGACTGCAGCTGTTCTAAATTTTATCCTTTTTTGAAAAGCAGTCGCTTTTCCAGTTGACCTGTAGCCATATTCTGTAACACATACAAAATATTTGGAGAGCCCCTAGACACAATACATATGGGAAAACGAGAAACAACAGTGTCCATACTGATGACTTTGTTGACTTTATATCGTTAGAACAGAACAATGCATAAAACTTACCACAAACACAAAATAGATCCCCAACATGTTCAAAATACTTAAAGGATTCAAGCTGTACACGTCAATTGCTTTACCAAAAACTGCTGTTAAGGAAATTATTCCTCTACAAGTTAATCACTGGAGTCCTGTCACCCAGGTCTTCTCCCACTACATCCAGTACATGATTAGACTTTCAAATCAAGATTAACCATCAGGTAAACAATATTTCCTTTGCTTACACGGAAATATTTTTCTTAGCTTAAGACCATAGGCAGACTGCAAGTTTGAATACTTGCAAGTACAAACATTTGTATCCAGATTCAAAGAGGAACATCCATCAGGCTGCATTAGTTTCAGCTATACCTACCTAGCTCAAATTTTATAGTAAGCATGCAAAAGGGAGAGAAGCAGAAGGGCTCTCTTTTCCCTGACATTCCACAAATCAAAAGCATAACTCCTCCTAACCGTTATAATTAAGAGCAATGCTTTTTTCCTACACAGGGTAAAAAGGCTCCCTGACTTCTCAGGGTGGGAAGCAGCAGCCTTAAAGCCTCAGGGACATATCAAAATGAGAACCTAGCAGGCCAAATACAAACAAGACACTATGCATGAGAATATGCCTATAACCAAAGATCCACCATAAACATTGACAACGCTGAAATGAATTTATAGTGTTTGGCATTTAATAATAAACGCAGTGTATAAAGTTAAGCAGCATAAATTACAGATATAAAAACATCCAACCAGTAAGTTAAAAAAATACACATTTAAAAATAAGTTATACTCACACAGAAGTTAAAAGTTTGTCATCAAAATAGTTTTAACTTTACCATTACTGAAGTTAAAGCTAACTTACTAACCTTCCTGAATATGTACAATGCTTGGAAGCAAGCACAGCTGATCCCCTCAAAATACAAAAGACTGCAAGTTATCATACTATAAAAGCCTATTTAGTTCCATTGGTATATTAGAAAGCTATAAAAAAAATTGATAAACAGTCTAACAATGCACATGAAAGCAGAAGGATGAAAGCATCAGGATACTGAACTGAAATGCCTATCATTACAAATCATAGAGCAAACTCAGAAGTCCGAAAGGTAAATTTAAAATTCTTTTTCTTTGAAGAGCCCAGTATGAGTATGGACTGGTTTCAATGGAGAAGACAGCCCATAAGTTAAGAGATATCGGAACGGTCTTAAAACAGATGGTCTTGGTACTTGAAACAGATTCTGGTACATATCCTAACACATTTTTAACAAAACCAAATCTTCTTAGGAAACCTGTAAGGGAAATAATCACACAATATCTGCCTTGGAGAATTCTTCTCTTCAGAATGAGCACATTACATTCATGTTCCAAAATCTGGAATGCCTTGTCTGCATTTGTTTTTCAGTTCACATATTAAAGTTCTTAGCATGCAAGAAAACTTATCTCAAGGGTATGAAATGTTCCTTTCTGTGCTATGCTGTGTGAAGGGGAAATCAACATACAGGCTAGCAGAAGGGCACCCTGAATGTAATTCATTCAAATAACCAATGTATTACCTCATATCAAAGAACTTTGACAAAACTGAGATTTTAATTCAGTGGGCAGATGTCAGAAGCCATAAAGCAGCATACAATCCAAACTTGGTAACTGTGGCAGTTAAACATACATTGCAATGATAGATAAATGTTAGTCTTGGTAAGCTAATACTTATCATTCCATGAACTCGTAGACAGTTTACATTAACTTGTTTTTCTTTCTTAAAAGTACATTGACATTCAAACATTAAGAACTTCACTGGTGGTGAAATTCTAATCTTCCAGACCACTGGCTTTAGCCTCAGACTGCCGCTCAAGCTTCTCCACCATCTCTTTCAACTTGTCTTGGTCATTGAAAAAATACACATACAAGTTTCTTTCCATCTGATGCAGCTTACTGGACTCTAAAAAGTTTCTCTTTGACTTCACATCAGCAATCAGATCCATAAGGAGCTGATTTAGTTTATTTAAATCAACTTCCAGTAGACGAAACTGCTCAGTAAGTTCCTAGCAAAAAAATACAAGACAAACAATTATTACTTTTATATTGTTAATACACTAGCTGAACTAGAAAAAATTTTTGCTTTTGGAAGCCGCTTTCATTTGTAAGTGGAAGTCATCACAAAAAACAAAAACACAGGTGATAAGGGATTCCATTCAATTTATGTAACTTTTGAGCTCCATGTAATGGTACTCGCATCAGGTTATGAAAATGTAAATTAATTTCCTTGTTTACTAAATCTGATTAACTCAGAGCATAAGAATCAGGCCCACAACTAGACAGAGGTTGAATGACATTTTCAGTCAATTACAAGTCTTCAGAGCTAGTAAAATCTTAAAAGGGAACAAAAAAAGCCACAACAAAGAAGCCAATTCAATTTTAAAATTAAAGCATTAATTACCAGCTACAATTTTGCCAACTGTCATTCTCTTGATAAGCAGGCTAGTCATCTACTTGCACATTATTTCCTTAAAGGAATTACTTTTCTTGATAAACAGGAGCAATAGAAAGAGATGTCACTATGTTTTAAGAGGAAACGTGGATCAATAGAAAGGGACTTGATTGATTTAATAATGTGTAATCCCTAAATGTTCATTGCTCCAATGACAAAGTTACATTTTTTAATAAAAACTGTTCTATATGTTGCAAATTCACTTGACAGATGGAAGTGTTAAATATATTTTTATGTATTTAACCAAGGAAGTATTATGTAACAGAAGACTTCCCACAATCCACTTTTGACAT
The DNA here is from genome assembly GCA_011057875.1 of Pterocles orientalis. Lineage (NCBI taxonomy): Eukaryota > Metazoa > Chordata > Aves > Pterocliformes > Pteroclidae > Pterocles > Pterocles orientalis. Next base: position 2,013,501 of record WKFP01014370.1, on the reverse strand, counting down.
ATCTACAATTATTTAAAACCCATGACAAGTTGCATTTAAACAACCCATATTCCCACTTAAGAGAGGCTCTAAACCCAACACCTTGGAGCTCTGAAGCAGGATTGTCCTACTACAACTGTCCTTCAAAATTCTGATATCCTTATTTTGTCCAAATAAGCCACCCATGGCCAAGCTTTTTAAGGGGCTAAACCACACTATTCAGGTGCTACAGGTAACAGAGGCCAAAAAGCCCGTCTGAAATACAGAGAAACTTAAACGAATCTTCCAGTGATACCACATCCAGATGACATATTTCCCACATGATAAACTTACCATGCCTTTAAAAGAAAAGCTAGATGCAATCAATTATTTGCTCAGAAACAAAAAAAAATATTATCTGCCAACATTTACAAAAATCTAACATTTGCCAAGAACAATGTAAAGACTGGGCCCATCAATATTATGATAATAAATTTGTTGCTGACACGTGGGAGCCAGTTTGTGTGTCTACAGCCTTCATACTACATTCTTCTCAGTAAAAGAACGAGACACATTAATGTAATAATTTTAATAACTAGATAAGGGCTTACCTGACTACCAAGTTGTATTCTATTTCCTCCACGATACAGAGCATCATGAAGGGTATCTACACCACTTTTTAACTTGGACAAATGGATAGACTGTTCCTGAGAAGATGCTGCTAGCTGATCTTGTACTGTAGCACAGTCCTGCTTTAACTTCTGAGCCATCTGCTCCAGGCTTTCATATGTTTTAAACAATTGCTGTTTTTTATTTTCTCCTTCCAGAAGCTGATATAGCCTGCAACAAATGAAGTTAGATACACAAGCATTTTTTAGTTTCCTAAGCACTCCTGGCATTATCAGTCAAGAGAAGATCTTCACGTTGAGAAGCCAGACAGAGAACTAGAAAAGCACAGCACTGCTCACAGTACTTTTACTGCACTGCTCTATCGCCCACTGATTTAATGATTATATATAGCTAGTACATGGTTAATAGGACTCAAAAATAATCCAATATTAAATTAACAGCAGTGAAATACCAAAGTAACAGTTAATAAATACACAATGAATGCCAAGAAAAGTTGACAATGTGCTCTTGCCAACTATTTCTCTACACTTCAAGAACAGTAAAGATCCATTTTTTTAAGTGCTGAAAATCAGCAAATTTCAATGGGCAATGAGAAATAAATCTTTATGACATTTTCAAGCTTCTTGGAGTATTTCCTACTTTCCATCTATGAAAAGACTGATAGAAAATCCTCCAGTCAGTTACAAATCATGCAAAAGACAGCAATACTTAATGTACCAAACCATACTCTTACACTGCATCAGGAAGAGTCTCATTCAATTACAGGTAACTTTCCTCGGTTGCTACTATCACCTCTGCATATTAAAATGTTCAAGAGTTGAGCCCCAATACAGAATCAGACTGGCTTTAATACGAGCAGGAGCTATATTTAAAAAGTAACTGATTTTCTTTCAAGTGTCTTCTGCTTATAAACACTTCAGGGTTTATACCTCTTTCAACTTCCCTTCACAATCATGAATACTAAGGCCTGCCTTTTTAAAAAAAAAAAAGTGAAAAAGTAGCCAGACAACATTCTGATTCAGTGATTTGGAGACTTAATAACAAACCTGAATAAAAATGTTACAAGCTGCCAGTGCATACACACCATGGGAGTAAAAGTAATGCTGCATAATTCTTGCAGCCATTCACTGTGCAAGACCATACTCAGCTAACAATTATTAAACAACACTTAAAGCACCGTTTTAAAGAAGGAGGAAAAGTCTGACATTAACACACCTATAATCATTCAATACACCTCATCAAAAGGTTCAGAGTCTTGAAGTGACAGCAACACATCACACATTCCTACTGTATCACCTGAGCTACAAGGAGACTTAATTACTTAGATGGTGAAAAAACAGATTCCTGTATGGGTGACAGAACACTGAAGCCAGATGGCAAATCAAGCAGTAAAAATGAGTTAAACCCATTTTATATCTTCAAGGAGTTGTTCCTCTCCTCCCCCACACGGGGGTTTCTGCAGGCTAAGATGAGGAGGCCATGCATATGATCTGGAAAATCACAGTTATTAACAGCTGTCTACACCTATACTTCTAGAACAGCTTGCAAGAGGTCCTAGATCAGCACACCATAAAAGTTTAGCTTTAAACATTCATTATCTTTCCAGGTAATGCTTGGAAATCCTTCAGCAATATTAACAAGACTGATAATTGAACGGTTTTTCCTCAGGCAAACCTGAAAAGAATTTCAAAGGATAAGCAAGAGGCAAATTTCCTATCTTGAAGGCTTCAGTTCTGGAGAACTCAAAATAATTAGCTATAGCAAGCAACTAAGAACTTGGCAATAGAAAGGGCTTAGCTTGCCTAAGCCTTTACCTCCCCAGTATTATTTCAAAGTAAGTCAAAGTCACACTTACCTGCAAGAGAAACCATCCTTTGAACTAATGATGTTCCTTGGCTTTGCATGTTGAGTTCGCTCAATTATCACCTGTAGTCTCTGTTGCAACTCATCAATGCTTTGTTTCAGAGATTCTACCAAATTCTCAAGTTGAGAGCAGATCTCCTTATGTTTCTTCAACTCCATTTCACAGGCTAGCTCAACAAATTCAAATGACGCTTTTTGTCTTACCAAATGCCTGCATATTTCATCTTGTCTTGAAGCATAATAGTCCTGCTGAGCAATCTCACGGTCTAAGTATGCTTTCACCACTGGCGCACTCAAAAGTTGTGCATTCTCTTTCAGAAGGGGAAGCAGCTCTTCATTGTTTATCTGAGTTATTTCTTGTTTAATTGTTGTAATGTTATCATTTAAACGAGATATTTTGGCATCCAGGTTTTCTTGTTTTCCAATATCCTATGTAAAGCAAAATACTTGTTAATTTCTTCATCGTTCCCTCCAAGCCACTTCCCTAACACATATCTTCAGTTCACACAAGATTCTTACATTTACATTACATTAAAACTACTGCATCTTTTCTATCTACAAAATTAAATTGAAACTCCACAAGCAGTTTTACAGACCTTTACAACATGAGGCAAACACAGATTTAAAAAGTAGATATCAAATAAATGTATTTCAGTAAATAGTAATTTCATTCTATTGCAGGGCCAGGAAACTGTTTATTGTGGAAAAAAATAAGAGAGCTGTATTTTACTTAGCACCCAGATTTCAAGCATGTCTAACTGAAACTTCACATGCAAACATAATCTTTTCTATTCAGTCAGATGACTATTAACATTGCTATCAGAATCAAACTTTTTCAAACGACTAATCAATCAAGCCCTATATGCCAGTCATCCATAAATGAAAATACACAAACTGACATGATGCCCCAAGTTAGTCCGTGACTGGCATAAGCTAATATTTTTCCTTCACATTTTTTAATTCCAGTAGTCATATCTGCCCATCACTCACTTGTTGAGAGATTTCTGGGACTTCAACTATCCAATCCACTTATTTGGTATTTAAAACATGTCACCATAATGTCACCAGATTACAAATACTTGAGTTTCAAAATTGAAACAGAACTTTCCAAACGTATGCTATGGAATATAAACAGGAATACATTTATTATATTAGCTCCTCAATACCACAACATTTCAACCAAAGTTAAGCTTTAATTTGTTGTACAAACAACCGAGAGTCAGTTATAACCTGAAATTTCAGAATTAAATTAAACTGGAAAGAACCTAAATTCTAGGTTTTTTTAAGGCAGCAATTCTGAAAAACAGAATTAAAGGTACTCTGACATACTTCCAAATATAGAAACTGGAGCTTTTTCACGAGTAGTTTTGTGAACAAGACTAAAATTTCATAAAAGTGCAATTTTACTATGTAAAAACAGTTGAAATAACAATAACCCAGCAATTCCTTTTACTAGATCCAGTTGAACACACCTGCCTGTTTAAAAGTCCACTACCTCCTATCACCTTTTGCAGCTTACCTTGTTGCTTAAGGACTGCAGCATGCTCTCTGCACATTTTATAGCTGAATTCATGCTCTCCTCTTCAACTTGCATTTGAATTAGTTGATGTTGAGCACAAATATATGCTGTCTGCAGCCTAGCCATCTCTTGACTCTCTCCACAAACTTCATTAGTCTCATCACAAGTGACTTGTTTGCTTATATCCAACAGCTGAAAGCTGTCTTCATGTGAACTTTCAACCCACTCTGACGTACCTTGATAAAAATGTTTTTTTAAGTATGAGGTAAGTGCTGCAGTGCTTTGTTCTTCCTGAGACAAATACTTGTCCAAAGAAAGTTGGGAAAAAAATGCTGGATGTGGACCTGACCCTTGTTCTGAATCTGAAGCAGTGAAGAAAGAGGCCAGTTTCTTAGCTGCATCCGTGAGAGACAGCAGTCCATTACTAAACTTATTATTTGCTGCAGTAAACACTTGCAGTCCTTTTTTCAAATCTTTATGTGTTTCTCCCTCTTTGCTTTTTAGCTTCTGTAACGTATGGCTGTTGGCAGAAACCATCATTTGAAGCTTATTATGCCGATGAATTTGAAGTTTTTTTAACTTCTGAAGAGTTTGAAGCTCATCCTCTAATCTCTTCAGTTCCTCCTCTTCATCCTCTTGGCTACTGCTCTTGGAATCCACTGGCTTCGAGGTTTTAAGGACTTCATCCAGCGCATTTTCTTCCAAAATGGGCTTACCAGACTCAAGAAGATTATCAAAATCTTGCAGTTCTTCCTCAGATACCACATACTGCTCATTTACATTTCCACAAAACCACTCCAGAAATGATTTGTCTTCTGAAGACTCAAAGAGCCAGTCAAAATCTTCTCCATTAAGCTCATCAGCTTTTGGATATCCAATTTTCTTAAGAGTTTCCACAAAATCATTTCCACAGCTCATGATGAAAATATTTTTTGTAAGCAGAAAAGATCCAAATACATAAAAAATCTGGGGTATTATTCCAGTTGTAATGTTTTTGTCATTTTAAATGAATATTCAGTATTTTATTAAAAAGAGTCTGCACAGGAAAAAGGAAGTGTCAGATCACACCAGAAAACTGAATGCTATTCTGGATTAGAGTGGCTATTCAAAGACTAGAAACCAATTTTTATTTCAGGAATGTCCTAATATATTTTGTTCATCAAATCAGGACACATAATTTTACATCAATTAAATCCCTGATCTTTGCAAACATGTTTTTCCTTGATTCACATAAATTTACTATTAAAATAGAATACTACCATTAATTTAAAAGCAACAGGTGTAAACATTGAATAATTCATTGGCCTGCAAAAGTGATTTACTTATACAATTTTCTTCACATTAAATAAAAAAAACCCACTCACAACCACATTAACTCTTCCAAAATGAGAGCTTTCAGCTTGTTCTAAAAGCAAATCTACAGTGATGTTACACTGCAGTTCACGATCTTGCTTAAAAAGTTTTTTTTTACATCTGTGGCAAGCAGAATCTTGTCTTCTAAATCTTCATTTTAAAGTTTCCTCTGAAAATGGACTTAAAAAACCCTTAGCATAAAAATCTCAACACAGTAATGCAGGGTTTTGACCAATTATAAAAAAAATAAAATTAAGCTGTGTTCCGTGTGAATACTCCTGTGAAAATAGTCACAACTTAAAAGCTACAAGAAAAAGAGGTTTGCTGTTTTGTTTGGTATCCTAAAGTGAGCACAACAGACGGAAAAGAATACGATAAATTATCAAGAAAGTCAGGACCTCTTGTCTGCAATACTCCGGCTACATCCAGGGGTTTTTGGTATTACTTACTACTTTGTTTCTACAACACCCATTCCACCAGAAAACCCCTCTTTGCCAGACAGCCAGGAGTGCATGAATGTTGAACAAGTAAATGAATCCTTACGAAAGTCTGTGTATTTAATTTAGCTTAGAGACAAAGATTATAAAAGAAATATAATTTGTTATGCAAGTTTCAGGTCATAGGGCAGCCTTCCAACTCCCCTCTGCCTTCCATGCTAAAAAAAGTGCCGTCGTCAAAATAAACAAATAAAAAGGAGGGCACGCAGCTGTATGTATGTGCATGCAGATCAGGGCACGCTGACACTGCCGTTCAAGCCGCCATCCAACACCCCTCAGGGAGCCACCCCCGACCCCCGCCCCCAGCACGGGGCCGCCCGATCGCCACAGCCAGCCCGGCCCGCACGAGGGGGCCCCTCAGGGGCTCTCTCCCAGCGCCGATGAGCCCAAACACCCGCCGGCCAGGTCCCAACTCTGGGACAGCGGCTGCCTACAGCCCCAAGGGAACCTGGGCTGGGAGCCGATCCCGGCAGGGCAGGAAGAGGAGATGGAGGGGAGAGGGGACGTGCAGGGGCTGTCCGCCCCCACCCCACACCGCTCGATACTCACCACAGCGCTGTGCCTCAGCAGCTGCCCGGCGGGGAGCGGGGAAGACGCCGAAAATGGCGGGAAGGCTGAGGCAGCGCGGCGGCAGCGTCCCCGCCCCAGGCAGCGCGAGCTAGGCCCGAGCCCCGCGCGGAGGGGAGGGGGCGGGGCCGCCGGCCGCCAGCAGCGCCAACGGCTCGAAACGCCCGCCAAGCGCTAGTCTCGCGCGGCCTCCTCGTCACACGCAGCTGCGCGCCACCGCCCAGGGCCTGACTGCGCCCGCGCGCCCCCGCCCCTCCCCTCCTGCCCCGCACCGCCCTTCCTCGAGCGGGTATGCGCACGCGCGCCTCGCGCCAATGGGGAGCGGAGGGCCCTGCGCGCGGAGGTTGGCCGGCGCCGGCCCGCTGACCAGTGACGTCACGTGGGCGGGGGAGCTGTGGTGGGGCGGGGCTCTCCTCAGGGAGCGGGGCGGGGTCTCTCCTCAGGAGGGGTCTCCTCAGCCCCGCCGCGGGTGGGGGGCGTTGTGGGCGCTGTCCGCAGCGGTCTTGTCCGCCGCAGCGTGGTCGCTCTGCGCCCAGCATGTGGGAGGGAGGCGATGAGGGAGACCTCATCGTTGCTCAGCTTTGACCAAGACCTGTGTGTCCACCAGCCTCGGCCAAGCTGAGACAGCTAACGGTGGCCACCGCCCCTCTGTCTGCAGCTGCTGTAATAGTGATTCATCCCTGCCTAGGCCTTTGAGTATTTTTTTAATGGACTTAAGGCCTGTGAATTTGTCTAATTCCTTTTGGAACCTGCTGATAACCCCAAAACTTCACAAGGAAACAGATTCCAAAACGTCACCACCCGCTGCTTGAAAGAACACTTTGTTAATTGTTCTGTGACCCTCTCCTCATCAAATGACCCTCAGCTCTAGTGTGGCAGGATTTGATGACCACCACCTCTGCACTTACCTGATCAGCGGCCTTCGTAGCAATTTAGAAACCACCAGCAAACTTCCGTCAGCTCTGTCCAGTTCAGAGAGTTACAAAATCTGGCCTCTGTAAAGCAAGTGCTCCATTCCCTCTGTTATTTCAGTTGTCCTCCTCTGTACCTTTCCTAACATTGCTGTGCCATGCTTCAGACGAGCCTGCACACACTCCCCAGGGCGTGGGTGCACCAACGTTTTCTACAAAATCCTTGTTTCCTATGCCCTTCCTTACCATGTGCCATTTTCTTGTTTTTTTGGCGGCAGCTGATCTCAGCAATGGTTTTGGGACCTCTTCTGCATTGCGAGGGCTGCTTCTGAGTCCAGCATCATGTAAACTTCTCACTAACAGTTTGAGCGTCATTTGTCAGCCACTCCTTGAGTTTAGCCATCTTTGTTTCCTGTTTACATTTCCTGTGCCACGTTTTTCTGGCCTTCCCTACTTGCCTCACCACAGCCTCCTTAATGTTCTCATCGAGTCCCGTGGGGGGGGAGGTTTGGGACATGGTTTTATGTTTGTGTCGGACATTTTACCTGGGCTTCTAGTACAGGATTTTTTAAGCCTTATGGGTGTTTGTAGGCATCTTGCTTTTGAACTACTCATTTACGGTTTTCTGGCATTTTGCCCCATTTTTGCATAGGTTGTTTTCTTAAAATCAAGTACCCGTCTGCTTTATTTGTCTTGCTCTCTTCTTACAGTGTTAAGCTTAATTGTACTGTGGTTGCTACTATGGAGCAGCTCACCCACTAATAGCTCTTGAATTAGATCCTCTGCACTGCTGAAGACCAAATTCAGAATGGCATTCTTTTTCTTGTGGTTTCAAAGGCCAGTTATTCTAGAAATAAATCATTTATTGCATCCAGAAATGTTATCTCTGCATTTCACCCCGATGAGGCATTGACCCAGTCTGTGCGTGGGTGACTGAGCCCTCCCACTACATGTCCTAAATGTGCAGCTCCTCTGATCTCGCTTAATGCAATTGTTGAAATGAATCAACACAGCAACACAGGGAAATGAGTAACGTCACAGCTCAGCACAGCTAAGACTGACTCGCATGAGGTTTTCTAGATCAAAATCAGCACCTGTATCACCTGCAAAGTGCACTGTGTTGATTTCTGGTATAATGTGGTCTGTGTAAGACACTTTTAAATTAAACCCTAAGCTGGCAGTGAGTTCTCATGGGCAAAAAGAGCTGTAGTGTTGAATTCCTCCCCATCAGATTACAGCCTGATATGCAGCTGCAATTTAGCCTAGCTGAAGTTTTCAAATCATCTTGCAGATAGAGTGCATTGCATCTTTCTGATGGGGAAGGAACAAAAGCATTCACTAGCTTATTTCATAACACATTTCAGTTCAGTCAGTTACTTGCACTAAAATCAAATTGTCCTACAGTAGTATTTCATAGGCTTGTGCTTCACAGTATTGTTGTTTTTTTCTTTTTAATTTTGTAAATATCAATAATGCCAAGAAAACTTTCTGAAATTCTGCTGTCCTGAGGGCAATTCAGCTCTGCTGCTGAAGTCCACATCCTACACAAAGGAAGACATATCTGATAAAAGATTGTCTATCTTTTGTCTATCAAATTGTCTGTCTGGATTGCTGCAACTAGTGCCTTCAGTTCCCCATTGTGACCGGTTCCTCTCCCTCTTTCCAACTCACATGCACACAGTGTCCCACCTCTCTCATGGCCTTTCACGACAGCTACATCCCCATCTGTTTAGCCGGGCAGGCGGGACTATATTTTCATTCTTGTAGCTGCTTTAGAGCTACATACGTGCTGGCCAGTAGCCACCTCTTGGAAACAGTGAAGAGCTCAATTGGGCCAGCCTTCGGGCACCTTCAGTGCAGGAAATAATTTATTTTTCTTTCTATCCAGATGTGGAATTTTCATGAAAGTTTTCACCACAGATTATTCTTACGGCCATTCTATCTGTGCTTTGTCAGCTTTGGTGAAAATTAGCCTGAAGGTTCAAAAGTTATCAAGGAAAGGAGGAGGGGAGCAGATGGACGAAAGAGGAGTTGACAGACAGCATGATCTCATAATCCCTGCTGGCACAGGAATTCAGGCTAGAATTGAAATATTTTAGGTCAGAACATTGTGCACTTAAAATTCTCATTTTGAAAGAACAAGCCTCTAATGTGAAACAAATTTTCATTTGTTAGACCATTGATCAGGTTTTAGAGCAGAGATTAAACAGCAGCCTTCCCGTACAAACATGCTACAAACATAGCTTCGAAATTTCTTATGGCCCCTTTCCGCACCAAACCACAGTCCCATGTGCTTCGGCATTTGCTTTTGGACCTCCTTATGGGTCAAGATTGTTTTCCTCTGATTCATTTTTTTCTTGGTTGTGTTCAGTCAAAACATAATTAAAGGCTAACGTTACCCTTTTTTCCATTCTAGGAGCAGTTGTTTTGCATCTGTGTCTGAGAACCAGGGGGGTTGCTTAGATAGCATTTTGCCTTTATAAGCCACTTTATGGTGGATTCCAGCAGATGAAGACATAGACATTTCTGGAAAGATGTCTGCAAGCGCTGCACTATTCCATCGATGCCATGTGGTGTTTGTTTTACTGCAAAATATGACACCGTTGTGCCTGATACCTCGGTTACCCATTGGCCAAGGCTGTAAAAAACAGCCGAGGAGCACAGTTGCCGCCACACAGGCATTGCAGCTGGCCACTATAAACCCTCTCACTGGGATACACCTCATGCCAGATGAAAAATTCTTGTAAAAGTGATTTGCTTATTACTGCTTTAAGGTTTTGCTTTGGTTTGGTTTGTTGTATGAAAAAGAAAAACCACAGAGAAGACATGGAAATAAGTTTTTAGCTGATGAACTGTAACAGTGTAGAAGCTTTTTCATTTTGCATGATACAGCACGTCGGCTCGCAGCAGCAGCAGGATGTGAGAGGTCCCCGCTGCTGATTGCTGGAGTACCGACCACTCTTCGGAAACGCCCTGTCCTAAAAGATAATTCATTGCTTTAAACAACTTTATATTCTGTATTAAGCCCAGCTTTTGAAGTGCCACGTGAACTTTTATGATACCAAAGTCAGAAGACAGGAATTTGGCACCAGCTTGCTTCCTCTCACAGGCACATGTATCTTCTCTCTAGAGGAATGGTAGATTTCATTTTGAGACCTTGTATTCCCAGAAAAGCAGGTCAAAGAGATTAGTTTTCTTCAGCTTTGTTGGATTCAATGCCATAAATATAAAAGAAGCGCCTACACATTTGGGATAACTACTGATGTATTAAGAGACATGATGCACAAGCTTATTTTTTTTTCCTAGTTTACTCTTCTGACCCTCTTTTGGATTAAAACCCTGAGCAGGGCTGATTAGACGGGCTGTCTGCAAGTAGGTTTTGTTCATAAGAAACAGAACCTTTGTGTGGGAACATACACTAGGACTCAGGAGGGGCCTCGCCAGGGACTGTGAAGAACCAGCCCGATCCCTCCCGCTTCCTTGCACTGCTTGCTCCCCCTCTGCCCTCAAACTCCAGCTGGCTCCCCCCCAGTGGGGCGGTGGTTCCTTTGCACAGCAGGGACACAGGAAAGCAAGCTTCTGGGGGACTTTCACAGAGCTGTGGCCTCAGCCTGGGGAGTGTAAAATCAGAGCAGGGAAAAAGGAAATCTGTCTCCTACCAGCAGCAATCTCTGCTCCTCCAAACCCAGCTCTTTTGGCAGTGGTAACGCCAGCCCTCCAATCCCCCTCTGACCACCACTGGGAAATACATAGTTTCTAGAATAATAATAATAACCAAGAACTTTGCCACTGAAATCACTTTAAACTACCTCTTTTGGAAGAAGCTGATGGTTTTATCGTTATTAATTCAGTAACAATGTAAGGCTCTTTTCCATTTAAATAGGCTTTGACAAAACATTGTCATCCTGATAGGCAAGCTTCTGGTCTTTTAATACTAAATTTGAAACATCCATCATTAGCAAAATGAAGAAAATTACTTTCCTTATAAACAAATCATAAAACATTACAAATGTCATAAAAATACCTGTACAGGTCAGAAACTGTAGAGGATTTACAAAGATAGTGCCACCACCTTTGTCAGAATTCTGTTAGCCCATGCAATTCTTTCTTCTGCTGAGAAAAGTGGTGCTGCCCCAAAATATAGCACTGCTAAAAGTTTATTATAGCTTTTTTCCTGGTGAAGATTAATTTATAATAAGTTAGCAATGTGCTGGACTGTATTTTATGCTTATTCTGTGACAGTAGTAATTTCAAAGAGTGCAACATGCATGACAAACTGAAAGAAAAACCAGTGGATGTCACACACTACAGTTCAGAGTATAACTATGCGATTTGCAAAAGTTTTTCAGTCCTGTCCCTCCTCTCATCTCTCCTAGTACCAACCTAAAGTGTTCATTTTTGTCTGGCTGTACGTCACTTGTGATGTGACTTTCATATTTGACAAAATACACATGCAGAACTTGTACTTTTAATGTTTTTTTTCCCCCCCTGTTTTGTGCAGAGCTGGGATGATTTCAAGTATAATTAGAACAGACACTCATGCATTTCAATTTGCACTTTGTTTTACAGGTTGGTTTGTCTTCAGAAATGTAATAGTGGAAATTTATACAGAACCCATGGTTAGAGACAAATAACGTTAATGATTATTGGGGTTGCACTGGGCTAACATATGTAAAAGAACGTTAGTTTAAATAGCACTCCAGCCATCATACCATAGTATTAATGTGAATAGCTAAACTCAGTGAGCTCCTTCTGAAATAGTCACTAAGCGTATATGAAAAGATTTGCAAAGAGGAGAAACACTATACATAAAAAAAAGGAAATTATGAAAAATTAAGAAAACTTAAAACCACCACAAAAAGGTATAAAACTTTGGATTTATATTATGATGAGATAATGATACAACACAATACTCTGTGTGCTACAGGACATAGCAAGCACCCTGTACATGTGTACAAACAAATTGGTACAGTATAACACATCTTACAGACTATGAACCATTCCTCTGGCTCTGGGACCCAGTGTCTCTGGCACAAGACCCACTCGCTAACACCACTACGTAACAATTTGAGCATTAAACAGCAGAAGGGTGTCACTGCTTCCTGTGCACCCAAATTTCATTACTTGAAATTGCACAGACCCTTGCAATGACATAAATTGCGTGTAACCACATTTTATACCTCTTGTGCAAGATGGAAGGAAGAAATTCTGAAACTGGAGCGCTGTCACTCTGCTTTGCCAATGGGCGAGTCTCTGGCTGGACGTGCCTCCCCAGGAATCCTTTGCTGGGGTTAATTTCCAGTACTGCAGGTAGAGAGAACAGCCAAAGTGACCAAATGGTTTCTGGTCTTTTGTGTTTTTCTGGTCTTTTGTGTTTCATATATCCCCTGTGCTTTAGTTTTAGGTAGTTACGCAACACACTTGAATGTTTCTTTTGCAGCTGCCCATTAACAACAGTGCATATAGTCAGTCGCTTGAGCAAATTGGCTCATTTCATTGCTAGTGAAATTAATTTCTGATGTGCTCGCCCCATTAGTGTTTGTAGGGAGTACAGCTCTCCCTTAAAGAGTATCTAACGGGATTCCATTCTCCTTCCACCAGTTTTGGAAAGTGTGAGTTAGTGAATTAAATATCAACACTGTTACTGGCTCTTACCACACACAACCAATGGCCTCTAGTAGTTAAAAAACAAAAGAACCAATTTCGGAGAGTAATCTGTTTTGCAGACATTCCTTTATCAAAACCATCACAAAATAGAAGTGTATAAAATTAATATTCCTTAATTAAAGATGTGATGGTGTGGTTCTTTTTAAAAATGTGTTTGTTTTCCACAGGGCTGATCTGCAAGGATGAAAATGTCACCGCTAATTACCAGTCTGCTATGAAGTTGGTAAAATGGTGAAATAATCACTTGTCACAGTAGCAGAGACTGCTGTAATGCCTCCAAGAAAAGCAGAAGTACATCCTGCGGCTAAACACGCCCCGGGGCTAGGAACAGGAGGACGTCTGCAGGCGGAGCTCATGCACATGCAGCTTCACCTCTTCCATTTCCCAGTTATCATCTGGCATTTAAGTTCATCCACTGAAATGAGTTATACAGATTGTATAGTTGGATGCTCAGAAAACTGGTATTTCTCACAGTAATTTATAGATCAATAGAAGTAAATTCCTTTTTAATGCAAAATGATGTTATGCTGCATGTGGCATAGCTGAACCATAGTCATCCATGTCAACGAGAGGTCAGAAGAAGTCTTAATTCTTTAAGTTAGATGCAAGCTGTGTTAGATTGTAATTCTTCTTTTCCACCTCTAAACTTACACTAAGAAATTAGTTTTTAGGAGAGAAACCCATCTATAAAAAACAGGTGAAAAACTCTGTCCTTCTCATGGATTCTGGAGGACCTTTTTATTTCTCCTTTAATCTGATAAAACTCACTCTGAACAGAGTTTGGTTTTGCACAAGAGAATACAGGCTCTGGGCAGCAGGGAGCTGTAGAGTATCTGCTGGCCAAACCCCACTCTTTTCAGAAGATAAATAAGCCAGCTGCAATGGGCCTGGGGTACAAACTGGGCAGAAGGGGGGTGGGGGTGAAGGAAGATTCATCCTCAGAATGGCAGGGGAGAATCTCCAGAAAAAGCTAACAATTTTAGGCTGGGTTTTATATGCCTCTCTCCTGTGATGACAGAGTGCAGTGACACAGCTAGAGGAAGAGCTAAGCCAGGAGCAGTGAAGAGGCGTGTATCCTCCCAACACCCACGTGCTGCAGGAGAAAGCCCTTCCTTTCTTCTCCCACCAGGAAACGGGCCAAACATCTACATCGCCATAAAAAGAACTTCTCGATGACTTCATCTCTCCAGAGCCTTTTCCACAGCTTTGTCATCTTGTCCCTACTCATTCTTTGCAGAGAGGTAACTGCAGAGAAGACAGATTAACTGAGCAGTGGTATCTCCTCACCTCCTAAAAGCGCGGTCACGACACAGAATGGCAGAGCTACCAAGGTAGTGGGAGTATTTAATCTCGCAGCAGGCAGTATGCTTTCTGCAGTCACGTTATGGTTACACAAGCAGTTGAACATGCGTGTGCACAGATGCATGCATGCACACACGTGAAGCACACACACACAAATATCCTGCTTAAAAAAAAATAAAAATAGAAGACTATTTGCATCCCAAGGTGCTATGGCCACAGGTAGCGCTGTGCTGGCTGCTCAGCAGCGGGTGAATCACGTCCTAAGGGAATGTCAGAGCCCCGATTGTCACCATGGGTCGGTCAGGGCAGGGCTGCACTGCAGTCCAAACCAGCCACCAAATCTGACACTTGAAACAGTTGTGCTGTCACCTTCCACTGGGCTGCTTCTGTCTGGGCTGCAGAAAAGGGGGCTGTGCCTGAAAACCCCACCTTAAAATGGGCTGCACTTGAGGGAGAATGACACAGCCAGTATGGTGTCATTTTTCTTAACCGACATAACAGCCCCCAGCTGTAATAACTGAAAAAGTAAAACAAATAAACCCTTATTATTTCCACTCAAGATTATTCGAGTAATTTTTATTGAAAATATAAGATCTACAAAGCCATGGATACCCAGCGTGGAAGAACTCATTAAGTTAGCACATTCATCTTTAAAAGGAAAATTTCAGGTCGACCTAAGGTACAATAATGTTCAATTTAAAATCTTGGTTTTCCTTCTGTAAGTTTCAAATCTCTTTTCATTAGGAGGTTCTGTGCAAGAGCTGCTTGTCATGAAAGGAAACACTTTACAATTCATGAATGTGTTCATTATATAATAAATGAACAGCAACAATATACTAGCCTTTTTTTTTTCCTGTTAACAGTCGTGTGTTAAAGTAAACTCTTATTTTTTTTCCATGATTTGGAAATTAGTTACATATGCACCAAAGGAGCTAGTAATTTCTGCTGCTTGTCAGCTACACACAATGAATATATTGCTGTGTGCTTTCCCCAACAATGAGGATTTTAGTAATATGCAAGGTGTATAGAACATAATACCAAAACCTGCATCACAGAAAAGGTTAATTGTTTTCTTATTCAGCTGCCAGAGTTTATAACCTTAGGCCCCTCCCCAGAGCCAAAGTAGGGGTGGCCGTCCATTAGGTTATGTAAATTAAACATATACATTTTCCTTGTTGGCAAGTTCCAAGCAGTAAGCGAGAGTGCAAACAAGGATCTGTAAGCTGCCACAAAATGTATTCATATTTCTACTCTGTGTTGTAAGAGCCAAAGGGAGGACACGTATGTCAGATGTTGAAAGAACAACTGAATCTTTGTTTTTGATCATTATGGTCAGTCTGTCATGAGGTCTTGTATCTGAACGCTAAAAATGGCACCACACTTGGACATCCCATAGCCTTACACAGTACGTTTGTGTTTCCCTAGCCACCAAGCACTGGTCTCACAGAGACCCTGACTTTATAAGCTAACAAAATATAGATTCGGGTGCTGAAGAATTGAAGGGAGGGCTTATACAAAGACAATTAACCCTCGCACCAAAACCTAATTTTATGGTTTTACTTAAAGCCACACTGAATCAGTTGTGAGAGAGTGAAGATATAAATACACCTCTCTGCTTCATCCATAAGAAGGTGAACAACTGACCATTCGAACAGAGGGTCTTGAAACAAAGCTTAGTTGTCCTTTAAACAATGAAAAGGAGAGGCATACATAAATGGTCACCAAGGCACAATATGACAAAGGTGAAGAGTCCCTGAGACTCTGGTCTGGGTCTGTACCATTCCCCTCCCTATACAAGTAAATGAGAACATTTAGGAAAATATAATACAAAATCTCTTACAGGAAATATAGACTACACTTGCTAAAATCACTTCCCTAAAAGTGTTTATAGCTTTTTTCTTTTTTTTCTTTTTTTTTCTTTTTTTTTTTCCTTCTTTTTTTTTTTTAAAAGACCTTCTTTAAACAGATAATGCAAAGACTGGTCCATTTTTTTTCTTACCCGGCAAGCCAAGCTCTAATGACTTCACTAAGCAGAAGTTGTATTAAAATACATCTTCATAGTATTGCTACAATTTGGGTAAATATGTTCTGAACAGCTTGATGAGTACTAAATAAACTTTGCTGTTTTACAGCATACATTTTAATTTTTTTTGCACTTTTTAAAGAATAGAAAATGCAATTATAGTGTGCAAAAGAAAAAAAGATTAATTATCTTCTAGCTGAATACTGTAATTTTAAGCCATGCCTTCCATAAAAATGTATTGACATGTGTAAATAGAAGAAAAGGAAAAAAATACAAGCAAACAGAGATTTCATTTCCTTGCAAGGAAAGATCAACTATCACAAACTGGATCGCTTGAGTTCTGTATTCTTCAGACAAAGAAATGAAAAAAACAACCCAGAAACCCACTGAAATGTTTCAAATGTCATCCATTCCATGGTAACAGGTTAAAATTGCAGTGTTGCTTTCTACTACTCCCGTTAACATGGATAGAATGATTTGCTGCTGGTTGGATACTGAATACAAAAAAGCAAAAGAAAGTTGAGATCATCCCACATGAAGTCATTATTAGAGCTGGCTTTTCCCCCGTTTTGAAGTACAGTAGTGACTTGTAAATTTGACCTTTTCTAAAAATCATCTGAGATTTGAAGATTTAACTGCCTGCTTCACCCAAACAACAACTGCTGAAAGAATTTATTCTACAGAGCCTGCTATACAGTGCTCAAAACGTTTTGGGTGTTTTTTAATGAAAAGATACCACAGAAAGTAGTTTCAGGTTTTTGTATCTCCGAATCACTAACACATTGTAGAGTCCATTTATTCTTCCATGTTTGAAAATGGTTTCTGCAAAATCAAAATAACTGTTAAACCCCCTTACACCATGCTTCCAACAGCTTGAATTTAATACTTCTTGAATGGAATGACATAATTTATTTTCTTTAATTTGCAGTATGGCTACATCAAACTAGCTTTAAGTCACAACTGTACCTAACCACAGTTCTCTGCAGCAAACCCATGATTTACAATATCTAATATTGTGGTTACAGTGCAGGGAACCGTGGGTAAGAAACCTCCATGTCAGAGTACTGTGGTTGGGGTTTCCCGGAAGAGTGGCAGTTGACACCTCTGGAATATTCATATATAAGTGCTTCAGTCAGATGGTCCTGAGTTGAACGGGTAACTCAGGCACTATGAGAGCCTGGCATTCAGTCTGCGGGAATGTGTGTAACCTCCGTCACTCGAACCGCTTTGCAAACTGTAGTGGTCTTCAGCATCACTGGCACTTCCAATACTGTCCATTTCACCTGGAGTAAACTCCATTCCTTCAATGTCTACTTCTAAAGAAAACACAAGAAGGCACATTTTCAGAAAGGCAGCGGTTGTAGCAAGTAATCATGGGCCAGTATTG
The DNA here is from genome assembly GCA_011057875.1 of Pterocles orientalis. Classification (NCBI taxonomy): domain Eukaryota; kingdom Metazoa; phylum Chordata; class Aves; order Pterocliformes; family Pteroclidae; genus Pterocles; species Pterocles orientalis. Next base: position 1,995,824 of record WKFP01014370.1, on the reverse strand, counting down.
CCCGTGTCAATCAACATTCAGGTGAAACCTGAATCATACTTCACTTTCTGTAATTTAAAAAAAAGAACTGGAGTGGTAATTCCTGAGGAAAGGATCATCTTGTCCACCTGAGAATTAAAATCCCTTCTGTCCTCATCCACATAAATACACTGCATGACATAATACCAAATGCTGTCACAGAACTGTTCCAACCTGCGCATAGACACTGATCTTAAAAAAACCCCAAACCCTCAGAGGCCATAATACTGCAGCACCATTCATAGTAATTCCATACTATACAGATGTCAGCTAGTAGCGACCGTGGTGTAGCCATCTGTCCACCAGTGACTGCACCCTGACCAACAACTCATCCCCCATAGGCCCTGGAAATGTCAGCCTGTGCGAGTGTCCGGGCACAGAAAAACTTCAAATGAGAAAACAAGAAATGGTGACAGGCAGCTTGAAGAGCTCTGTCTTAAATGAAAACCAAATGTAGAGAACACTCGGTGACTGTTAGACAGAAAATATTGTAGAATTTCACAATAAATGATGGGTAATTAATTTATTCACAAAAATTAAATAAGAGCAATAAGATTTTTTTTTCCAAGGAAAAAATATTATGCCAGTCTTAGCAATAATTGCACTAAAAATTCAGAATATTAAAAGGTAATTGTTTAAAAAACTTTAAAAATACATGCAGTATTAACAGCTTCAAAACTGATTTGAAAAAAGAACATTTTCCAAATAATGGAAAAAAGATGCAGGAGTTTTTTATTCTGCAGATCGCATAATGGAACGATTCTGTCTGAGTTTTTGTTGAAAGCTTGAGTTTACTTCTAAATAACGTTTCCTTGCTTCCCTACTTCCCTTTTCCTTCCTGCTCCTGCAACTCCCTTTGGGAAGCCCGTGTTCCATTACCTTGTTCAGAGTCAGTGGATATTGTTGATCCCATACTGTCAGTGCGGATACGCTCCATGCCCTGCACGGATAGCTGCTCCAATCGGCGTTTGAGGTAGCGGTGTTCCCGCTGTAATTGTTCTTTAATATTTAGAGCTTTTCGGTCCTGTTCTTCCAATTTCTTAAAGGGAGAGAAAGATTGTAAGCTGACAGTTTTTACTCATGTTAAAACATAAGTAACTCAAGATGTTCTCATAAACAGTAATTTTAAAGCAATTTAAATATTCTAATCTATTAATTTAAAATTAAAATTAAGTCAAATTTAAAATTTTAATTTTTTTGTTACTATTCTATAGAAGTCAGTACAATTTAAGCAGGCTAGGCCAGAGCTGAATTTGTTTCACAATAAAATACATGGATACCGGGAGGGGGAAATGCCTCAGAGACCCTCTTGCCACTAGAGACGTTCCTCAGCTAAGACCAAATTACTGTTGCCTTGGTTGTGAGGAATATTTAAATCATTTTGTCAGGCAGAACTGGCATCATCTTTGATACCTAGAGTGCAGCTCAGGTTTCAGTCAGAATGCAACACTTCTTGAGGTGAAATAAGAGACTTGTCACCATAAAGGAGCCACTGCGAGCCTCCTGAACGCTCTCCCTCTTACCACAGGCCACGGAAATGTTTAGAATTTAAACAGCTTCATTAACAATAAGCGGTATTAATTATATACAGTAGGAGGAATTTACTAACAATTCTCTTTATTCTTGCTTTTTTTTCCTTGAACATCTGCAGAGCAAATATGATAATTCTGTGATTACCTCCTATCAAATCAGTGATATTAATCCAAAACTTCTCAGCAAATAGCCTGTGAAAGGATCCTTCCACACATCTACCTAAAATCTCCTCACACTCCCCCACGTGAATAAAAGAAGGGATTAATTTTGGAAATGAATACTTCACAACTGGTAAAATGTGCTACACTGTTGGTCTAAATGCAATAACAGAAATAGTATCTTTTAAGATTTCAGCTGAACCCTCTTCCAAATCACTGACAGCCATTTAAAAAAATTGACTGTATAATTAGGGATGAAAGTGTAATGAGTACGATGGGATCAAAAGCAGGAGGGACGCACAAATCAAAACACCTTATATTATTTAAAATGTCTAACTGATGAAGTAAATTACAGGTTGTAGCAGTAAAAGCACTTATAAGAAAGACCAGATTTATCTGTAAACTGTGTTTACATGACCACTGAGATTTAGGAGATGTGCAGGGAGCGAATACAGCTGCGGACGATTCCTCCCTACCATCTGAATGAACCTACGCTTGGTTTTCTGAGGAGAGCAGGGTGGGAGAGTGCACAGCAAACCACTAGCAAAACGATTGTTCAGAGATTTTGCTGTTCCAGTGAAAGCCTGAAAGCAAAAGTATTTATCTTTGAAAAAATAATTGACACTATTGAACCGGGCAGTTTCCTCGCTGAATGAAATCTAACTTCTGCAGCCTCATGTTAAGCCCCCTCCCCGGCAGTACACTATGTAGAGATGCCTCACACGTGGATACACAAGGTTATAATAAGAAAAGGGGTTGGTACATCCATGTACACAACAAACCAAATGTGCCCAATTGATCAGATTTCCTTTTCCTGTATTTTCCTGGCTGCAGTCCCAAACTCTAACAACTATTTTAGGAATGAACTCAGTGATTCATATCCAGGAGACTCAGAACAGACCAGTGTTTCACGGCAAGTGTCAATATACGGGGGGGGTGTGTGTGAAAAGTCCAAAACTAATGACTGCATTAGAAATGGCAGACAGCCAGTGGCATGCTCTGGCAGTGCAGCGGGGAGGTAGCTGACCTGACGAAGAGGAGCAAGTAAGTGGCAACACAGTCAGGGTAGGCTCAGTTAAAATCTAAGAAAGAAAGCTAAACTTTGATTTCGGTTTTCAGAAAATGAGTACTTGGTACTGTGCACGATGGACTTGGAAAGAATCTGTTCCTAGCTTTTTTAATCAGCAGCTGAAATGGTAACTACATGGCTAATCTCTCACACTTGCCACTTGTAAAAACAGTTTTTCAATTTGTCTGCAGAAGCCCATGATAGGAGGGCAGCCCAAGACAAAAACCACATGCAGTGCCTTTCACGCATGTTAGCCTGAATTATAAACAAGAGGCCAAAATCTCAAATGGTAAAAGCAGGGGTTGCCCAGCTGGAGTAAATGTGCTTACAAGAGCTGAAGAAGTAGCTCAGTAAACTTGTTCACCAGAAAGGTTTTGCTTAAATTAATCTTCAGTTCTTCATATGAATTGCACCCATTTCTGCAACTGAAGTGAATCTTAATGCTGTACAACAGAAGGCTGTTTTCCAAAATATTGCAAGATTAGTAGCAGTCTTTAGCCTCTCCTGTCACTTTTCTTGACCTGTTTCCCTATAACACTAAAAAAATTACAGTCCTGGACACAGCAGCAGAAACCTGTTCTTTAACTTTTATATTTGAATACTTGTTTGTCTTATTTCTGCACGTAACTCCATTCACCTGAAAATTATGACAGTGAAAATGGGAGTGAAGGTGGCTTTGGAGAGAGGAGACCTGAGGAATAATTCCCTTTTAATTACCTGTGCAAATGTACAACCTGCAGTGCTGCTGGATCACAGGTGAGATCTGGGGTTGGTTTTTGTTTTAAACTTGTAACACCCATGAATCATGCAAGAGGAGTGGTAACTAAAAGATGGCATTTCATTTTTGGTTTCTTTTAAATGACTGTCAAATGCTCCAGGATCTGGTCATCGAGATGTGGGATGGGGATATGACTTACTAGTAGCTATAATCCCTTTGACTCCATTAGTTTTTTCAATCATGAATGGATCTGGCTTTTTACATTGAAATAAATGCAGTACAATGCTACTTTGCTAGTCCTTAAAAATGAATATATTAAACAAAGAATAGCTTTGATACATATATATTTAAAAAAAATACAGTGTAAACCACTAGTAACTAAGCAGAAATCACAAAATCACCCTTTTATATATCTGAGACTGCAGGGTAAATTCCAAAACACAAAACTTTGATACTGTGACTGAAATTCTCGCAACTAATGATGGCCAATATATGCAGAAGATCAGACATATGGATATGGTTTTTGTGTGAAAATTGGTTTCCTCCCTATGAATACACATTCTGGAAGATTCTGCATTAAAAGAAATAAAAATATGGATTAATGCTTTTACCTTGATATGCATCTTAGCTCTTTTCAACAGACTTAGAGTGGTGTGTCTGGTGCTGTCCGGCCCGAGAGGCACAAGCTGTTTTAGCTGTTCCAAATATAGCCGGAGTTTAGCCCGCCTGAAATTATTAAAAATGAGAAGCGTTGTAGTAAAGTTGCACCCGAATAGCATATCGTATATGCAAACACCATCTGTTTGCAGGATCTCTGAGCAGAACTCGATTCAACGGTGGCTTCCTTTCCCCTCCCTTTGGCAAAGTTTCAGACTGAAAGGTCACTTGAAATGCAGTAATGCTGCTTGGCACATTCAGAGAGCAGTTTCATACCTATATTTCAAAGCGGTTTGCTCAGCCTGGTTAGTCCCATCTTAACAAAGGGGGAGTATGCTCAGAGATCTGAGAAATCCAGGCAAGGCTGCACACTGAATTTGTGGCTGCGTAAGAAAGAAAAACTGGGACTTCACTCCAACCCAGTGATTTTTGCAAGCAGAGACGGAGCTGTGGGAGGGAGCAGGGAGGCTGCAGAGCCCGATTCCCATCTCCCCCATTAGCCCTGCCTGATGTGATAGACATGATCCTGCTACACAAGGCAACGGCATCCAAGCATCTCTGCACAGCTCCAAGCTGTTTCCAGCCATGGTTTATCGAGAGGAAGGTCTTGATTCTCCTTCTCCTCCCATCCACTGACCCACAGCACCCCCGAGAAGGAGACATTCCTCCTCTCCCCATACAGCCAGGACAACCTTTATTATAAACACATAAGAGAAAATACTGTCCAGCCATACTGGGTCCTGCTTTCTCTGTTACTCCTTTGCAAATACTACTACTGCGGCTCTCAACAACAATCTCTCTGGTACTAATGACACTAAATCCATCAGTAAAAAGAGGATAAACAAAGTGGTATTTCTACAGCTACTTCGTTTCCAAACTTTGTCTTTGAGAAAGAAGCTGGCAATACAATAGTCCATGAAACAGTTCCTCCAGCTATCCAAAACAAGGCACCGGCAAACCAAAGAATCATGTGTGAATGTGTTTCTACAGTTAAATCCAAATTAAAATCTCTCCTGGTTTTAACGCACAATTCTTGAACAGCAATCCATATAAAATCACCTTTCAGTTTTTCAACGAGATAGAAACAGATGCAGAAGCACTTACATGAGCAACATCTCTAATATATTCCTTTCTGCCAGTCTGTTACAGATTGAACAAAACCATGACCTGGAGCATGCTGACATCCCCCACAAAGCAGGAGTAATAAGTGAAGCAGATCACAAGTGTGAGATAAATAATCATCTTTTTCAAATCTGCTCAATGCTGCATTAAGGAAACAAACTTTGCAGAAAATTTAATGCTTCTGGTCAACAATGACCCTTCTTTTGAACAATCAGTTCAGAACCAGAATTCAGCATCACTGTTCGAAATGCAGCTGAAGAGGATTTAATATGCACCAAATGACAAATTACACATGTGTAATTGGAATGATTAGCGTAATGTGAAAACAACCTGACAATTAATGGGGAAAAAACCCAAAGCAAAATAAAATCTAATTAAAATACAGTAATGACTGCACAGTCACATGTTTAGTTCTGGCTGCCTATAAATCGGCAATGTATTACGTAGGAATTCAAGAGCATTTTTATAAAATTGTTAATTCTTTCTTCAAGTCACTTAGGGAAAAAAGAATATTGGTGAAAATGCAATTCTCAAAAGAAAACTGATGCCAGATTCTTTGTTTAGGCCTGGAGTTCATTTTTAAATACAAGGCTCTAAACGTGACCATCTATATGCTTCTATTTAAACAACGGCAACAAAGACTGGGGTAAATATTTACAAAAATACCCCCATCAGATCACAGAGCACCTCTGCGGCTGCAAATTTAAACTGCAATCTAATTTAAATAGATCCCAAAGGTGAAATTCCAGAATTGGGGACTAGTGGTCCTAATACAGAAAACTCTGATCAGGTAAATCTTAATTTCTGTGTCTTTAATCTCTAACGACTACCTGGGTGGTTTTGTATTTTAAATAAAAAAACTTGCTTCAGGGACTAAATTCAATTAATCTTTTTGCTTACTAAATGGCCTCTAAACACACACGCAATCATCTCCGTCACTCAGCACAACTTGTATGCAACTGTATTTAGACAGCTGACAAGAAAGTGGAGACTGAAGACAAAGGAGGATACGGCAAGGAAGAGGACAAGAATAGTATCCACGTAGTAAACAGAGAGTTAAATACATTGAAATGGAACGATCAATATTCTTGCAGTAATTAAAAGTCTGATAAGGACTATACAGAATGGCTGATCTGAGATCTACTTAATATTAATCCTGGAAAACATTAATGAAACCAGAGTACATACTCATCTGCCTCTGTTATCTGAAGAAAGTCTGCTTAACACAGGGAGAAAATAAGGATTTAGTGCACTTCCTCACCATCAACTGGGGAACTAACAGAAACCTTAAGAAGATCCAGTGGGCACGGCTGTGTGTCTTTCTAAAGCGCTAATTCTTTTATGTTACCTGCCAACCAGGTAAAGCAGGACTTTACAGAAGTGCCACAAAGAACACATGACTGAAGCTAAGAAGAATATTTTAACTGGTCTATGAAAATAATTAAAAAGAGCTACATATTAAAAAAAAACTGCTTTCAGGCATTCTCAGAACTAACGATAGCACTAAATGTAATAAACACACTTGCTAAAAGACCTGCTCTAACTTCACTCTTTTTTTAAGGCACTTTTTCTTTCATTCATTTACTCAGCACCTATGAAACTCTTAAAGATTTTAAAGCATAAGCATGTAGATCTTTACATAAATACAGGCTGGTTTATTTGGCTAAGTCATATATTATAACACAACAGCATAATCAATGGCATAGATTGTGAATGTAAAAAAATAAAACTAGCCCACCACAATTCCAGTGGTACTGGAGTAAACATAACCATGTTTTTCATTTTTCACATCTTAGAAAAAAACGTAAGAATGCAAGAAAACATTTCAGGCATGTTATGTTAACAGATCACACCAGCAGGAACAAGGGACTCAAATTCACAGCAGATAAGTTGTTGCGTACAGACTCTGCCAGCAGTAATTTCTCTCTTTTTCTGCAGGGACCTGACAGCTTTCGCTTTTCCTCTGCTGACTGTGACCGCTGGAGGAGGGAAAGGCCCTCACAGAGGTAATCACAGCCAGAGCTGCTTTTGCGTTTTGCACCTCATGCCTTAAATTCCACCTAGAAAAGAAGCAAGAAAAAGCAGCCTGGTCTCAGAGCAGTGGGTTAACGATCTCTGTGCATGAAATGTGGTTGAAGTTGGGTGATTATGCTCTGCTCCAGCTTCCAAACCTGACTGTTACACCTTCGCCCACACAAAGCATGGTGTCAGGCCAGGACGCTGGTGCCTACAGAAGTGGGCACTTTTCTCACCTCAGATGGATGCACAGAAATAACCCCCTGTCAATGCTATTTAATTTATCAGGGAAGGTAAGGACCTCAAAAAAAACTATCCAAAATTTGAATCCTCAAACCTGCAGCCCTCTCTTTTGGGTACAGCCCCACGCATGGAGGGAGGTGCATGGGTGACCTGGCTCTGTTTTACCACATTTTCCTTTCTGGCAGAAGATAAAGGGGTTTCAGATGTTCAAGACTTCAGTGTTTCCCTGTAAGTGAGCTCCCAACGTGGTCCTATAAATCTGCATTACAGCTCTGGTAATGCTTAATAGAAATTAATTACAGAGCCCACAGACTTGGTCAGTGTTCCACAGCAGTGGCCATGTCAAGGAACGGTCAGGTGGTTCACCATGTTCACATAAAGGAGAATGTAACTTGTTGACAACACGTAATAGGTAGCAGCTGGAATTCTCTTGAACTGGTTTTGAATCCATGAAAGCTGTGATAGGCAATGCTGGCAGGTATTTCAGAACCAGTAACAAAATGAACCCTGGAGCCCCACAACTTGGTGGGACAAAGCAGCAACACAGTGTTGTTAAGGAATTTCCCCTCGTACGAGGATATCCACCAAGAATTCATTTGAAGACAACTCACTGACTCTAGTCCTCAAAGACTCCAGTTTGCTCCAGTTCTCAGCTATGTAAAGGATGGAGCAATGCTGGCCAGAAAAGCTAGGTTTCACCACTTCTCCAAGAAAGGTTGCCATGCAAAAGTAAATTAAGATCTTCGACTTTAACCAATTTCAAAATTGTGCTAAATGAGCCTGTTAGATAACGGTCAATAAGCTTCCCCATATGTATGGAATTCCATATGCAAATCCATTTTAGCACACCAAGAAATGCAATGCTAAGATGCAGAGGAAAAAAAAAAGAAACAAAAGAGCCTATTGTTCACACTGGATAATCTTCATTCCAAGGAAACTGCAACAATTCCAAGAAATTCCTACAACTACTTGATGGGTGGTTGCAATGGGAACACAGGGCCAAATAATATAACAAGAGGCAATGATTGTGAATTGGGAGATTCAGGGTGGACATTAGGAACTATTTTTTTGCTAGGGCAGTGGTGCACAATCAGAATAGGCTGGCAGAAAGGCTGCAGAAGAGCCATCCTTGGAGGTTTTTCAAGACGCATCCAGAAAAATACACTGCCGTTCAGAGGTCCCTCCAATCAACATTTCTATAAGAATTGAAATCAGAAACTGCTTGTAAAGCTGTAGCATTCGACTCACAAGATTTCTCCCATCCATGTAACAGCAGAAAAACCCCCCGCTAATTGTGAGACTTAAAGCTGTGCCTGTGTGATCGATACAGCGCTGGCAGTTTTGTGGAGCAACCCAATCCACCTGCAGTCTTTCCACAGGGGCTCTCCAGGGTTTTTTTAGGTCCAGCACAGCCGACAGAAGAGGCCTATACCTATTCAGACAGCAGACAGTTGTTGAGGCAGTAGTTACACAGCTTTCTGAGAGCAGTGAAGGTGCGGTTTTTTGTTTCGTAAACCAGACAAGTATAAATCTACAGACCTTATTTGTGGGAGGGAACAACTGTTTAAGCCACTGATCTGCACAAAGCCAGCTGGAAAGGCAAAGCTTTCCTTCAGCAAGCTGCTTAGTCCTCAGCGTGGCATGCCTTAGCCAGGCCTTGGCGAAATTAAATGGCCCCAGACGCTCATGAGAGTTAACAGAGCGACAGTGAAACACGTGCTTGTCAGCCCCGTCACCTTGGCTGGGCAACCCAAAGAGACAAAGCTGCCGACAGCCTTCTATGCACTTACAGTAGGTACCATGGGGTAGGCATTTCCTCAAAGCTGCACCCAAAGACATGAAATAACAGCTCCTCTGTTGACATTGCACTGCTGACTGCCAGAGATCACCTGCAGAAAGGGTCAGAAGGGCCACGTTCATCTGTTTCTCAACAATCACGGGCAAGAGCATAAAACCGACTGGAGAGAAGTCAAATTCATGGGTGTTCCCCTTGCACATCCTCAAGGTCTCAGTCCACAGCCTCCCCAAATTAGAAGAATGACTCTCACACACCCACTCTCAAGGTGGCTGCAAAAGGGAAGAAGTAACTCTATCAGCAAAGTTTGTCATCCCGTGGGAAGTCCCAGAACAGCTCTGGTCTGTACCCACTCACTCCTACTAGCAGACTGCCCAGTCAAGACACGGAGCTCTCTTGGCCATACTGGGAGGCATCTTAGAGCTGCAGGATCTCCAGCTGATGGGCAGCAAGGATCTGGAAGGCCAGGAAATGCACAAAAAGTCACTAAGTGTCCATATTCTCATACTGCCTGCTCTGAATTTCCCTTCATGCTGGCTCCATCAGAAGCTGGCTGGACTAGACAGGGTGGTGTTGCTTCAACACCCACAGCCCAACGTACCTCTCACACCATAGCGCATCACCAAAGCGCGCATGGGCACGAAACAAGATTATTTAATGCTAAAAATGCTTGCGTGGCTGAACATGTGTCTGTATGTCAGATGTTCCAAATTTAGTCTACTAAACTAGCTGTGTGTACAGGAGGTTGACATACTCCCGAATCAATTGCTAAATGTACCTGCTTGGCGATATTCTGAAAAGAAGAGGACACTACAGATCAAACACTCATACGACATTGAAAAGGCAATCACTACAAGCTGCACTAGTGAGAACAACAGATATATTTGAAATAGATGCAAAAATTAAAAATTCGTCATTTCTGTATATTAACCACTTCAGTGCAAAAACCAGACAGTGTCCTACCCTATCGCAAGGCAAATCCAGTACAAATTTAAGACAAACAAACCCCCCACTTCAAAGAATATAAACCCATTTGAAATGAATCTAGAAGATGACGTATTATTACAAACTGTACAGAATTACCAAAGCATTTCAGATTCCTTCTCTCTCATGTTTCACATTGTTTTTTTTCCACATTCAAACCTGTCCTGGTGCTGTGCAATGAAGTTAACACACCACACAAAGGTTTAAATATAGAGCAGTTATTAAATTTTTCATTGTTGCTAATGACAATGTAATCTGGCTTAATAACACACGTAGGATAAAGTCAGAGAAGGATCTGCGCACCCAAATTTCACTTTTGGAGTCAAATGTTTTCCAGGTACAAAGTGGTCTGGGCTGAGGCCACAGCTCTGGGTCAGAGACCCCTGCAGTGTATCAATGGTTGTGTCTTCTCCCTAGAGAAAGGTGGTTTTATCTCCCTACCAGACCTATTAAATATACCTATGAAATTCAGCATAAAATACAGAAGTGAGCTAACTGCAATTATAAGATGCTCGTGTTTTTGCAGGAAGACTCTTCACAGTTTTATTTATGAAATGCAAATAGCTGCATACAGGCAGCACTCAAGTTCTAGATAGAATGAGCTAATACAGAAGCTCAGGATTCTTTGTGACCTGTGCTGGTCAGGATGAACACAGACAGCATTATTATTCATAAAGTTATCATCATTTAAAAGTTTTTAAGAAATGCAGACCAGCAGTAAAAACTTCCCCATTGAGACTTCAGGATTCACCTGCCACCAAGGTAAAACTGGAGGAAGTCTGCCTGCCTTCTGACTCCAACACCAACCCTTTCTTACTAGAGCTTGACACAGAAAGTCAAGGTCTCTTAAGGGCTTCAGCTCTTCTTACTTTGTGCACAGTCACACTCTTGAGTGATGGAGTTTTGCTGCAAATGGCTTTAATGGTACTGAAAATTAAATGTGTTCATAGTACTCTGTATATCCCTGGACACAGTGGCCATACATATAATATAGGTATACACGTAATTATATACCCCACTCTCTTAGCAGAAGTTGGTAGTCAAGCATACTTGCCTCACTCCTCCTTAAGCTAACACTTTTCTTAATGTGTCAGGAATTATTTATTTACAGCTCTACAATACTTTTTATAAGACACCAAAGATGATCCTCTTCTAATTAAAGCATGATTGTTTACAAAGGCATTTAAAGAGATTATATATAAAGTACCACCTTAAGAAATCACAGAAATTCAATAATATAAAAAAGGTTCTAAAGAAACCTATTTATTAATGGTCCAGACAGAATTTAGTGTGCCTTCAGAAAAATATTAAATACTTTCTGCTCTACAAAGGATACTTCAAATACATTTATTTTTTTCCAAGAGGCCCTAGCTCATACGCAAGCTGTACAATTTCAACTACACAACAAATCTGCTTTAGTGAAAAGGAAATAAAACCTCTTACTATTAAAGCACTGTACCATAGCAAGGCACCCAGTGTGCTGATTGCTACGAGATGTGTGAAATGCCTCCTCACAGCTGAGTGCCTCAGAGTCAAAACCAGAAAATTCAGTTGCACAAACCTTGCACAGCAAACCTCTTGGCTTTTTATTATCCCATAAAAGATAAGCCAAACACCAGTGTTCTGCAATAGATGCCCTTTTTTTTTCCATATTAAAAACAAAATCCTAAAGTTTGTGCTGTACGTGAAGATTCATCCAAGGTTTGTTCCACATGGCATTTTTTGCCCATGTCTAACACCTCACAGAGGCCTCTGCAACTAAATTAAGAAGCAAAGCCCAGGAAGACAGGGCAGCAGGTAACAGGCAGAAGCAGCTGCAAGTGCCTAATTGCAGTGATTATTAGTGAATTAACTGTAACAGCCCTACCATCAGTGCAACCACCTTCTTTATTTACCTTAGTATTAACTGGGAGTTTCATCCTCTAAATGCATTTGCAGTGTGCTGAGTATTTTTGTGTATCTGATTCGCTCAATTGCAACCAGCCAGGTAGCTTTAGCAGCCAGGCAGTTGGTGGTCTTTGGGTATTTCAGAAGTAACCAAACACAAGACATTAACTGCCTACAAAGGCAATGGCTACAAGTGTATCTTACCATCACTAGCTTTCACAGAGTCAATGCTGCTGTCAACTTAGTTATCTGCATGTTTTCATGTGAATACTGCTCAGAAATGTTTGGTGCTGTTCCTAACGCTAAGGAAAACAGAATAAAACCTCTGCTGTCTGTTACACAGCTCACCATTTCAATGTTTTGTGCCTTTTATCACTCTGAAAAATATTTAAGTGTTCTATGTCAGTATATATATAAATGCACACTGCAGCATTCATAGTGCATTGTATTTACTTTCACTTAGTGCTGCTTCAGCCAGACTTGCTAAGCCAATACTCCATGCTTTAATTTGCCTTTTTACCTTCCAAAAGTTGTGTCTTGTTTATGTTTTAAAACATATGCGTGAAACCAGAACTTATTCCTACATCTTCCAGCAAACATAAGTTAAGGGAAGTATCTGCAGTGCCACGAATGTATGCATTTTTGGCCAGCTAAGCCTCTTGGCAGCAGCATGCCGAAAGCTAGCTGAGATCCGAGCTGGGGACAAGCGAATACTGTATGGTCTGCAAGAGGGAAGCTACCAACACAGAGGATGCCTGGCAGACATTGCTGCCCGTGTCTTCCTCTTCCCCTCTCCCTCTTTCCCCCATCCCTCCAGTAGCTCCCTGCTGAATGCAATGACAGCTGACTGTCCTAAATTACGAGCACTAGGCTATGTCAACATTTCTTCATCTCTCAAAATGCCTACAAGCCAACTTGCATGCTCCTTGCGCTCCAGTTCCCACCAGCGGCTGAGCTGTCGTGGCCCGAATACTGCTGTAAACCAGGGGCAGCAGCTAAAATGGGCAAACGACAGGAACTCCTGGGGCTCACGTTCGGCTGGAATGACCCTGTAAAGCAACCTGGACAACACCAGCGTGAGAGACCCAACTGGAGCCTCAGCAGCTGGTGCCTGGCCAGACCACCCATGTGCTGTCCCTTCAGAAGCATCTCTGACAGCAGAAGCAGACAGACTGATGAGGGTCCCAGAGCCAGTTAGACTTTGGCCAGCAGAAGAAATAGATACTGCCTGTTGCCATATTGTTCCTCGATCTCCCACTCAAGTTCTCCTCCTGCCGCAGAGAGCAAGCATGAGCTGTCAAGAGAGGTGTGCGAGGTGAGACACAGGTACCCCCCATCCACGTGACTGAACTGCCTGCAAACCAACACAGCAAGACAACACCACCAAAATACAGTGGTTTGTTTCCAACCAGTCCTTTTCCTTCATGGGCTCATGGCAGGCACTCAGAGGAGCACTCGTGCAAGACAACACGCAGGCAGGACCTCGTCAGCAAGGACAGCAGGGCAAGTGAACACCAGGAGCTCTGGCTAGTATCAGTTTTAGCTGCTAGGGAACCATAGCCTCAGGCTCTGCAGTATTAACAGCCACAGGACCTACATCTGACCACCCTCATCTCCTCTCCTTGTTTTTTCCAGGCGGGCTTGTCCTGATAGCTTTCCCCAGGCTTCAGCCACCCCACTGCCTTAAGCTGCTCCCATTGGAAGAGCAGCCACAAAACGTTTAATAGCCCTTCATTGTCTTGGGTCTCAGAGATAAGTAACAACAACCACAGAAATTTGAGATGTGCTTTATGGGAAATGTCAATAGGAATTTACAAGCTATAAAGGGATTCCCAAAAGCATCACAAGCAAATGTAATGGCAGCTGGATATAATTTGTCTTTCCCAGATAGTGACCACCTCAAATTTACATGTACAGGATTCTCCATCCTTTGATGAGAGGCAATAAAATCTCTGACCTTTGCAAGAACGTGAGGCAACAGAAAACAGTTGAAATCTCCTGCAGTAAGTTTTTGCCCTTGTACGGATTTCTTTTCCTCTGCAGAAAAAAAAAGGAGATTCCAACCTATATTTTAGCATTGCATCCTTCAAGTTGTGCTCATCTATAAAGAACAGTTTTCTATTTTTTAAACCTTCAAAGTCAATGTCAGACAAATCTGAACAATTATTACACCTATAGAAAAAGAATTTCTGTTTCAGGTGTCTTCTATTTTTAGCCCTGTTACCTACGGATTATTTTTTAATGTTTACCTCTCAAAATGCTTTTTAAGTGTAGCAAGAAAAGTATCACTGAGTACCACCAGCTCAGCATCGCACAGTACCTACCTAATGCAAGCAGATGAACAACAAACAGCGCCTTGGGGGGGAAATACACGAGTGATGGAAATACCATTGTACATGCTTGAAAACAGAGTCCACAAAAAATGATCAGCCATGCTTTTAATAAACATTTAATACTTCATTCATCCAGCCTTCCACCCATTTTTTTTCTGCATATTAAAATACACACATTGCAACTTAGTAGTCCTCCTAAATTAGACCTCTCAAACCCATCTGTTACACTGGCACTCAAGTTTCTTAGCTTACACTGCAGGGAGACTTAAGATTTTAAGTTTGTCTGATACCTCAGAATAGTGACAGACCCAATTAAATAAGGAAAGTACCATTGCAAGACCATGCCACTCCAGTATCAAGCAGGTTTAATTCCCACTTGAAGTTACATGCAGGTACGCACGCTCCCCACTGAAACCCCAAGAATGGATTAGGACTCGCCATCATTTACATCAGCATGTTAACGCTTTGGTCCTCGCTGGCAGTGGAACACCGCAAAACAAATTTGCACAGCAAACCCAAACCCATGACACTGGTCTGCAGTTCTGCAATAGGTGTGCTTTCAGTTGCCACCTTTCACAGTACTCTTGTGATTTACTGAGGACTGCTGAGCACAGCTCAAAGAGAACTGCATTTATTTAAACAAGGAAAGCTGTGTAACAACAATGGGTTTGCACCGGGCTTACACGCAGAGGAGAATGGGATGATAACTATAACTTTCCACAAATTTACCAGTCACCAAAAGGTGGTTGAGGAGGATGCAGCCAGTCTCCCCCACAAGTGTCCCTCTCACGTGGCGTTTGAGGCACAAGGTGCAGGGTGGCTCTGCGCACACGAGCTACACGTTTATCTGCTGACAACACCCCAGAGCAAGTCACTGCTTACAAATCAGCTCATGGCTTGAAACCGGCTCTAATTATCAGACTGTTTCCCCACATCAAAATGCTAAGCAAGAACATCGTGTCTCAGGACATTTGCCAACAGGAAGGATCTTAAAAAAAAAAAAGAGGGGGGGGGGGGGTGACAATGCTTAGAGAAGCCTAGAAAAGTTGAGCACTAAGTGAAGAGAGCACGGTACAAGGCCCAGCAAGCTTTTTCTGACCAATTTTAAACCTCCCTATAGACCTAGTTATTTTATACATATGACAAATGAGGGGAGAAATGTGTCCAAGATTTATTTTTTCTTACACCACTGTATGACGCCAAATTAAAGGAGAGGCAAGTCAAGCTGAATTATTTTAGCTAAATTTAAAACATGCATTGCCATCACACACTGCAATGAGGCCTTGGGATGGGAGACAACCAGAATTAAGCAGCCTTTTCCTGCATCAAGTTAAATGAAGAGTGTGAGGCATCAATGTCTGCAATACTGGATACCTGTGATGGTGGTTTTATTGCCTATTGTCCCTCTACATCCAAATGCCAAGTAAATACCAAGTGTCCAATTTAACTAGCCTGACAAGTGCTGCAGGGACTCCGTGTTCCCATGTGCACGAGGCACCAGAAGAAACAACAGCAATTCGCACTGCAGTTCTAAAACCTAATCAGAGTTAAGGCAACTGCACCTCCAGTTCAGCACCTAAACAATCACCTTCACCTTCATGGAGGTAGGAAGTTTTAAGCTCTGACTGGGAAATTAAGTACCAGAAAGGGATGTTCAGTCTTACTTCTGTTTTTGCTTTTGCTAATACTTCCTCAGTGCCTGTACCTACCAAAGTTTCGTGGCCATCTTAGAGGGAGTAGCTAATGGTGGTAGCTTGAGCATGCATAAGAGAAGTTAATTGGCTTTCAGGTGAAAGGAGGTGGTGGGTGTTGCTGTTCTTTACCACCACCCTAGACATCTGAGATGTCCTCCAACGAGAC
The DNA here is from genome assembly GCA_011057875.1 of Pterocles orientalis. Lineage (NCBI taxonomy): Eukaryota > Metazoa > Chordata > Aves > Pterocliformes > Pteroclidae > Pterocles > Pterocles orientalis. Next base: position 1,979,431 of record WKFP01014370.1, on the reverse strand, counting down.
AGCTAGGGTGCCCTAGGATGCGAGCCAGGTGCCTGTTCCAGCCAACCAAAGGCTGTTTCAGACCCCAAATAAGAACACCAAAGGAAAAGAAAAAAATAAATAACCTTGAAGTAATTAAGAATACATGTCCCCAGATGTCTTGCTGTATATCTCCAACTCTGTCATTGAAATCTTGTAATTAGAGGCGGATAGAAAAGACAGTGTAAGGTGTATATATAAACAAATTTAGGGGAAGGATTAAATGCACTGACTATAATTAAAAACGATCTCTTCCAAGGCTACAGTGGGTACTCTTACTTTCATATGAATTAAACGCTGATCAACACTTATGTAGTTATTTCCCCCCCAAACAGTGACAAAATCTGGCATCATGGGACAGTGGACAGTTGCAGATATCCAACAGGCCTGCCTCAAAGTTTAGATTTAGCTTGCCACAGCACAGATAGTGCCTTGTTTAAAATTTAATTTCCGTCCTATTTCCCTTTCTATTGAACAGCACAAAGCTGGTTGTCTCTGTGCCAGACACCATGCAGTCTAGCAGAATCTGAAAATGATCCATTTTGGGATTATAAAGTACGGAGCAGTTTTTCAGAACTCTCCCTGCTTTCCTCCTCCTTCTTCTTTCTTCCCCACAAAACTCATCCCAGATTTCTTAAGCACAATGTCCTGAGGTTATCCAGCAATGGAAGGAAGCACCAGAAGTTTGGACCCACTTGCCATGTGAGTATGTAAAGTCAGGCAGTGGGAACCAAGGCGGCCGACAGTCTATTTCAAACACCTGTTAGCACCTAAACCCAATAACTGCTTCTAGCCAAACACACACAACAAGCTCCCTAATTTCCCTAGCAGAAATTATTTGCTCCACCCATGCTGGTAATTTCAGCAGTCAACACAACAGCATTTACCAATCAGGATTAAGTCAGCTTTCTTAGAGGAATTACAGGGTTTGCTACCTTTATGTTTTGTAAATACCAGCTAATGCTGTATGTAAGACACACAGTGTCTGTGCAGACGGCATTTGCAAACAGTGATGGTAAGCCCAACTTCAATAAGCACTGCTGAGTTCTGGCAGTATTTACATGCTAGGCAGGCCCCTTATTTAGCACCTTGCATCTTCATTTAGTTACCTAAATGGAAACATCAATGAAAGAAAAGCAGACACATTTGTTAGGCATTAATCCCAAGGTGGCAGTTGGGAGGAAAGGGCTTGCAAGGAGTTCTCCAGCCTTTTAGAGGTATTGTACCACATTCAGATGTAGTCTTTGACTATTTCCTGAATCTTCTGCTTTCTGCTATATATAAGATAGAATGTAACATAGGCTTTCTTAATGTAGGGCATGTAGCCTGTAACTAGAGTTACTAGTTTCCAAGTTAGAAGCATTGCAACAGATGACCTCATGTACCTACATCCAAGCGCACACCTCTTCTGTATCAGCTACACCCATCTCCAGGCACTACATGATTAGTTACACTCACTTGTATAGAAAAAAAAATATGCATAAAATGAACTAGAATTAAACAATAATAAGTTTTAACTGGATCACATGCATGGAATTTTTATTTGGTTGTTTGGGTTTGGTTTTTGGGTTTTGGTTTGTTGCGTTTTTTTTTAAAAGCCCCAGTTAAACTGCTGTGAAGGAACAGCATTATGCTTTTCCACATTTATGATCTGCCGGCTAAATGTTCATGCTCAGTAGTTTCTGGAACCTTAATGCATCCTCGCTAGCTGCCGGATATGATGTGGGGTTCAGCTTGCAAGCAGCCACACACAGCTCCAACTGAAATCCCCTGAGCAGGGTGCAGAATCAGGCCCACAGCCTGCCACACGCTGAACCACAGTGTGTAACGAGGGGGGATTAAAAATTATTTGGTCTGCAAATGAATTCTGTGTAGTATATCTAAGCACAAGTGTCCACTGAGCGACCTCAAGGGGAAAGCAGCACAAGCTGTAACAGGAAAGTACACATTGCTGCACACAGAAAGAGACATTTTGAATTTGGGACCAGGCCACAGTATATCCAATACTCAAATGGTGAGCAGCCCATGGAAAGGAGCACTGAAAGTAGAGCTAGAGATGCCAATACAGCATGGAGGCAGGGAGAGGAGGGGACAGGACAGGCAACCCACAGAATATAGCCACCTCCTCCAGCCTAGGTTGCTCCTTTAGTGTTTACTCCAACCAGGTACCCTCTGTCACTGAAATTTTGTGTTTATGATATCCTTGGGAGAAAATAATCCAGCCTCCCGCAGATTTGGTGTGAATCCTGAGTACAAAGCCAACCTTGCCTTAAACAGCTGGAGCCACACTGCCGGCTTTCAGGTGCATTTGTCACCAGTTCCAGCCATGGCAGGTACCACTTCTGTATACCCAGCTTTCATCTGTGGGCTTCCACAGACTTGAGTGGTGGGGATTCAGCCAAGGATTCCCATCACATTACGTAAGATGTGTTTCAAAGACCAGCTTCTAAAGCCCATTAGCTGCCTAAATACCTTTAAAAAAAAAAAAATCAAGTTCCAGCTCACTTGCCCAGATGTAGCTAAGCAAGCTTAAAAGGAAAAAAAATTTTTTTAATACCTAATTCAACAAATCTTTTTCTCCTCCAATCAAGAGAACAGTCACCACCAGGCATCTCTTGCCCTGTTTGCAGGGAATCAGCACCTAGCTGTTCTCTGCACCGTCCTGAAAGTACCTGGAAGTCTGGCCCGTCTATCTCTATTTCGTACAAGACCAGCCCACGCTTTCTAGCATGGCGGATAAGAATTGGCCAGGTCAATTAGCAGATGCTGAGAACATAAACCACCTTTCATATAGTCCATTAGAGGCCGACACACAATGGACTTATGTTTGGAGAGAGGGATGAACAAATTCAAGTGGAAAAAACGCATGCACTTGGTTTTTCGCCCATCTGCTCTCTGCTGGTTGCCTGGCTGGCCAGGAAGCACACGGCTTTCTGGAGCCCAGACCCAAAGCTGCACTTAGGTTCCGCAGTTCAAAGCTGACTTCAGCAGGAAAAAGGACATTACAATTTAGTCAAGATTGTATTTTAGTCCATTTTTCATTGCCGAATAAAAGCTTTGTCCAAAGCACAAGGTTGTGTACATCTCTGACACCTGGAATATAACTTCCTGAGCAAATTAACTTCCAAGCTTCATCTGCTTACTATACCCCTCCTTTCCAAACCATCAGTCTAGGTAGTGAGACAGTTTTCTTGGGAGTGCATAATGAGGTGAGCTGCTGTGTGCACTGAAAAGACAGCAGTTCATTGCACAGGCATTTATAGTAGCTATTGCAGCATGTAGTACAGGACAAGCCACAGGTCTGGACATTTGCTGACTGCCTAGAGGTGGGGAAAAGGTGAGCAAAGAACAGCACTTCAGAGCAAAATTTTAAACCTTCTAGTTTCGTCAATCCCATGGATTCATCAGATTTAGAAACATGGGACATTTCAACAAGAGCACAGGATTAAATTTTCAGTTCTATGAGTCCAGTTCTTTATAAAACTGTTGGAAACCTGAGGTTAAATGACAGGTAAAAGGGGGTTTGAGCTAAGACTCAGCCATGCATTGGCTGAGGCAACCTCATCCATCTGACCACTACAGCTGGCATCCTCAGAGAGGCAGTTCAGTTGAATTGCCATAAACCACTTCACACCAACCAGCTGATGTAAAAAGTTCCTTACTTCACAAGAAAACCAGAAAAACAGATATAATATGGAGGGTAAGTTCTGCTAGCAAGATGAGGTGGTTCCCACCACTAATGCAGCAGCCATGTTATCTGGATGGTTTATGTATAATCTGGACACATCCTAGAAATAGCAGCAGTTTTAATAGACCCATTATAACCATGAGATCTGTACCAGGTCAGTAAGACCCATCCAGTGCAGCACCCTCCAGACAATAGTGGCCAAAACTGGATGCTTGGAGAAATATTAAACTGACAAAGAAATAAACTGTACTGCTCTGTACTGTAAATTAATACCATCTCTCAAAGAAGCAATCCCACCCTCTCCCTGTGCTGGCATTAGGGTGTGCCTGTGACAGTGAGCTGGGTCAGGAAAATGAACTGGCTGAAGAAGCAAGCTTCTCCCTTCCCTCCTGCGCTGGCAGGAAGCAGGACCCAGCAACAGCAGCGTGCAGCCAGGCTGGGTTAAACTCATGATGGAAGCACAGCAGCAAGATACATACTGGGTGATCCTTCCCTAGAAGTACTTTACCTTCAGGACCAGTTAGGGGGTTTCCTCAGCTAGTGGTGGCACCGTAGCCATTCAATGTGATGGATCAATGCAGTTTTATCTTTATGCTGCACAACAATACTAACTGCTACAGTAATCTGCAATTAAAAGGCAGCCCATAATAAAAATAAACATTAAGCATTGTTTTGGTATGCTATTATTTCAGTGACCTTTCAGTTCTGTTTCAAAACTTCCAAGTTTATCAGCAATTGGTGATCACATGCTTTTCATTAATGCTGCAATTTAGTAACATGATGAACCACACAGAGAATTTCAAGAGATCCATCTATGCACTCTCTCAGCCTACATAAACTTTAAACTCCAAGTAACTTTGGTGGGTGAAATTAATGTACCAATGAATTTAACTGTGCTCCTGGCATCTGCACTTTTTTCATGAGAAAACTGACTACCAATTAGAACCTAACTTCAGAGGCACCTACTCCATCTAACATCAGCTAACGCTGTACATCATAATGCTTCCATCAAATTTATTTGTAATCACAACTGACATTTATGTACAGATATCTACTTCATACACATGATGATGCAATATAACAACCTCTTTCTGGCAAGAATTTAGGTTTAAGGCTTACACAAAGCACTACCGAAACGTGGGGACAGCACTACCTTCTGTGTGCACAGGAACACTTTCAGTCTCCCCCTGACCAGCACTGTAAACAATGCATACATTAAGCTCTCATGTACTCCTCATCCTGGTCTTGACCTTCTGAAAATTCAGGGCTGTCCCACTCAGCTGATCCAGGCCATCTCCACAGCACACACAGCTCACTACAATACCAACTAGTGAGCACTGAACAAGAGAGAACAGTTCCCTGTCCCGCCCAACACCCAGTGATTGAGCTAACACCTGTGCACTTCTCCTCCTCAGAACAATTTCAAGAAGAAAGCAGGGAAATGCCCCGAGAGCCCAACCCTCCCAAAAGCAATGCCTGTTTTTTACCTCCAACTGGCTCAGCTCACCAGCTTTTGTTAAACCTATGCCTAGGGACCTAGGACAGGATCTGTCGACTCCTCCAAACAGATCGCTTGCAACTCAGACACTACTCTGCTGAGCACTGCAGTGTGCAAGATCGCTGGTCCATCCTGCCCAAAGGCATTAATCAGCTCCCTCTTCTAATTATACTACCACTGCTTGTCAGGAGTTTACTACTTTGTGGAATGCAGGCAAGACAACTTTTACCCCCGCTGATCTGTCCCTTGCCTCCTTCTGGACTACAAAAACAATAACACCCCCCCCCCCAGAAAATAATACAAGTGGTTTGACAGAGGCAGGAGATAACCATCCATCTAGATTAAGCCATACCACAGTCCCCTTCCCCAGGCACTTGCTCAGCTCACACGGTGCCAGCTTGGGGACAGCAGCAGGTAGCTTGCCAATTTCATGGCACACTTTTATTAATTTCGTCACTAATTCCTAAAAGCTGTTCTTTAAAAATCATTCAGTTTCCCAAGCTATTTTCAAAGACTTGGCCACAGAAATGAAAAGATCTTGAAGTCCTCCTGCAGCAGAGCTCCTCGTGGCTAGGCAGAAGTGAAATGACTGTCACCAAAGGTGCCCTGGCGGGTCAGTCCCAGTATCCCTTGTCAGGGCTCCATCTGCTTCCGATAAAGAAGGATGGACCCCGGCAGGGAGGTGTCACTTCCTCCCACAGTCCTGTGCAAGCTGAGGGGACAAGTCCACACATGAGTAGCAGAGGGCAGATGACTCACTGCCTTCACAGAGCAGTGTGAAGATCGCAGTACAAACTTCACACCTCGGTTTTTATATTGCAATGCAGAACTAGAATAAACTGATGCAAATACAAGATATTATGCTGTGTCTTTTAAGAAGCTTGAGTCTCTCATGGATTCCATTTTTTTTTACACTGTGAAAGTTGAATTCCTCTGTACAGCTGTCAGGTTATGCTGATCCAAAAATTGCCTTGCAAAAAGTCATGATTACCAGTGTATTTGCTCTTTACATTGCTCTGTGAAACCCTACCAATACTGGTCTGGCTGGAAACAGTAACAAAAAATATATACATTAATATACATGCATATGTATGTCATCAGGAACTAGTACCTTTCTGATCGACCTGTCCATAATTATTAAAATATCTTCTAGAACCTCATCTGTCCTGAGGACAGAAGATTGCCTGCCTTCCTACGTTTTGTTCAGGCGGTTTCCTGTTTCATGGCTCTGAGATACAAACTTTAATCACAGGACCAAAACAGGACTGCCATTAGAGAGATGAGTCCTTACAGAGTTTCACTATAATGAACACACACTGAAGTTCTGAGCAGGGTATTCTAGGGAGACTTAAAACAAGAGAAAAAGGAATTTTATGTATGAATTGCTGACAAACACTTTACCATAACTGTAGTCTAAATTCCATCATATAATGAGTTTTTGTTGGAATTATGTCTCTGCTTCCATTTGCCTTCCTCTGAGCATCCCCTCAAGAGCATACAGAAAAGAGACCCAGCAGTAGAAAATGCAAGTTAAAGTAGTGGTGCCAAACAGATGAGTCTGCACACACAGAGAGGTCAACCACTGCCATTCCCACTGATGTCAAAACCAGAGATAAAACCTCTTACGTGCAACACCAATGTAGAACCTGAAATAGCACTGTGAACCAGTACACAGCTACCATGGCTTTCTCGTTAGTGGCAGCTCTGGCCAACCCCATCCAGGACACAGAGGCCCTGTAAATGCGGAAGCCATTTCCCTGCCCTCCCATGCTCAGTCCAGCCCACAGACACCACGTGAGGGACTGGGCAAGGAGGAGGATATGAGCAGCCATCTCCTCTCTTCCTCCTTGACGAGCTTCTGTGAGATAACCAAGTGTGCCTCAGCCAGAAGCATCGTGGCTGTAGTGAGTCAAAGGCGCTGGTCCTGGAAAGGATACACCTCCAAAATCAACATCCAGTGCTTCACAGCTGGCAAGGCAGGGCTGAGCCGGAGGAAGAGGACATGCTCTGCTGCAAGGGACACATTATGGCTATGAATCTTCCATTAAACTTTGCAAGATGCTTGATGGATTTTAATGCGATTTTGGTAAAACAGTGAAAAACATTACAATCGGTATTATCATACACCCACAAAAAGGTGGAGGATGGGGTTGTTAAAAAAAAAATTAAAAATACAAGAGTCCTTCACACCAATACATTAGGTAACTAAAACTGTACACGCCTCATCTGCTTTGTGAACACCCGTTTGCACATACCAAGATATTGCACTAATTCACAGGTTCTCACCAGGAATAATAAAAATCTGGCTTCAAGTATAGTGTAACTGTAGGAGGTACAGCAAGCCGCAGCAGTTACAAATATTAGTTGCATAATCACAAGACATACCTTGCAGTTTACCTATTTTGACCTTGAGATGGCAGAAAAAGAAAAGATAGCAAGGCAAATACTATATGGCCCAGCTACTACAAAGATACAACACAGAACTGAAAGTGAGAACAGAGCTTGAACAATTAATAGATCCTTCTTCTGCCCCTGCATCTGCTGCAAATGCTGCTGTGCCTCATTTACTGTGCTGCTTAAACATGTTAAGGCAGAGCAGAGGGAAGAAGAGGCAACTCCATGCTCATGTTATAAAAATGACTGGAAATAAAAAAAGGGGGAATATGCAGTTTGGATGATAACAAGTCAGTAATGATGGAGCAGAACGGGAAGAAGTAGAATGGAATATCTAAAAAAGAGGATGGAAAAAAAATGAGAGTGAGGAAGCAGCACAGTTGGGGCCAAAGATATATTTTTTTTCTTTTAAAGAAGTGTAACCAAAGGAGAGAATTTTGCATGAAGTTGTTTTCCTGAAGACTGTCAGCAGAACTTCTGCCAGCTCATTTCAGTGCCTTAGCCAATGCACTGCACTCTGCAGCCCAGGCCTGCACTTGTGAGCTTGAGCCTTCCCCAGTTCCTCTCATCTCTAGGATGACCACGTGGCTATTAGGCAGGGCTATAGTTTACTCATGTTACAATTAAACTACAGGAAAGCATGTAGGCATGCAGGGGAAGTGATGGTCTAGCTGCTACATAACTGTGGCCACAGAACAACACACAAAAAAACTCCCCAGTGAGTTCAATCTTGTGCCATCAACCACGTTTCACGTACTTAGAAGCATGCAAATAGGTTTAAGTCATATTCACACATACACTCCTTGATGTCTTTGGATGCCTGAAATCTGAAAGACCACAAGCTACACAAAAAAGAACAAAAAACGACCCAAAAGAGTTTGTCCTGCTGCCTGAATGGTAAGTGAAAGGCAGGGATCCTTCAGCGAGGGTGCCACGGCGCTGCTCAGCCAGGGAACTGAAAGCCCGTGTCAAGACGGGCACCTTCTGCACTTGGCAGCTCTCTACGTGCACCTTGAGAGCAGCGCACCCCAGGAGACTTCCTACAGCTAGAAAGCCCATCTGCAAACCAACTCTGACAAGACACAATAGACAGTAAACACTGCCTCCAAAGCTGTGCAAACATTATTTCTTTAAAAATGGGTCTTCAGGGTCTAATGAATGTTCTTGGTACTAAGTACAGCTTTTCACAGTGCTGGATACACAGAACCAGGGCTGCAGCTCTGGAGTTGCTGACTTCTAGCTCACACACAGCTCTTTGGACAGGACACGTACCAGCAAGGAAGCAGACGGAGGGAAAAACGTATCTGTAAGTACTTACATGCAAGATGAAAATTAACCGCACTTTAGGCATACTTTAAAAAAAACATAGAATAACCCTGTGTGACATATTGTTACCCGAAAATCACCCACGTTAATCACAAAATAGTTTGATTGTACTTATAGCATTTAATACCTCTAGCAAACAGTTGCTGCAATCAGATTCTTTATTAGTAACAGTACAGTTAACTGGTTACAGCGTTAATCAGTCCAAAGCTAATTATCAGGAGTGTTTCAAAAACAGCATACCAAACAACAGAAAAAAAGCAAAATAATATTATACCTATTAGGTTTTAGTTGATAAAAACCCCACAACTTAATAAACTGTTCAGTGCAGAATCAAAACAATTTCAGCAAAATATTATTCAATAAGCATGGTAATTCTCATGTCAGCCATACATCTTTTAATTTGCTTTTTTCTCAAGACTTACCTATGTTTTTCTAGTTCGTTGTGTGATGACCTATCAAAAAGAGAAAAGAAATATTAGAGAAAATGATAAATACCAAGACTTAGAATATTTAAAAGCCAACATCTGCATAATTTGCAAAAGAGGTCTCTAAAACATGTATTTATATGGATTATGAAACAGCTTCACTGTTAAATTGGTTCACTTTTACATCCCTTAGATACTTCAAGGTATCAACTTAATTTCCATGAGTAAATCGTGGGTTTAGGGGGGAATTATAATAAATTTACATTTATAATAAATTTACATTTATTAGTGTTCAGTAGATTCAGAGACAGAATTGGACATAAAAAAACCTGAGCAGGTTAGTAATAAAAACAGCCCACGGGATTTTTATCTGTGAAGAAAAATTAGGAGGGGGCAGAAGGTGTTAGAAGATCTACATGGTAACAAGTGAGAGCAAAAAGCACCCAAAAAGCCAGCTTTCAAGCCCACGGAGAAGCAGAAAGAAAAATCAGCAGCTAACCACTGCTCTTCACATCTTCATGGTAAAAAAGAGGAATCCTCTCAATTCTTCTGAGTCTACAAATGGGGGGAGGAGGGGAAAAAGAAATAATCACAGTCCTTTAACTGACCACATCGAGTGTGCTATTCTCTTCCAATCTAGTAGGATTAAATATTTTTTTTCCCCAACTGATGCCTCAGGTTTTTTTGCCATTAGAAGGCAGCTCTAAGTTCTTGGAGGATTTTTTTTTAATTGATTCAGCTGGAAATATTACATTTATTTATTTATACAACTCAGATTAAAAACATTCCTAAAATGAAGTTATTGTTGCCACTTCAAAACCAGCAACTTTCCGGACCTTTAGTTTTGTCCAACTAAAAACATTTCCAGTACTTAAGGATCAAAAGATAGAAAGGCGGTGGCAGCTTTTACGGCTGGCAGATTACGTCAAAGCAGTTCTCCTACAACGTGCTGTAACCCCTGCCTGCATCTGGGCACGATGTGCTGACCAAGATGGCTTTGTGGAGGTGTAAAGTGCACAGTTCATCGAATGAGCAGAGACATCCCAGGAGGAGAAATTCTTCCTGCACAAATGCACGATCTGCCCAGTGGCAAGCCATTCTGCCTCTCCCCGCACACATTCATGCAGCTGGATGCTGCGGCATACTTCAGTGTTACTGATGATGAAAGCATCTCTCCAGCCACAGACAGAGCAAAGAAGAAAGCAAAGCTCATGCAAAGAAATAACCAATGAGCAAATCCACAAGCAGTTTATTTCAGCCCGATGCATTGCCTGATCCTGCAAGGCATTAAGGGAACTGCCCCTCTGCAGCTAGAAGAAAACTCAAACGCGTACAAAGTTCAGCACTGATGTTAATCCATTTTCACTGGAAAGCATCCCAGTATTGTTACCAAGACATCAGCTATGTCAGCCATTACCTGGTATCTGTTTCTGAAGAGCCTATGAATTTAGGGTTTTTTTTTAACTTGTTGCATCAAGTGAGCCACCATCAGGTAACGTATGTGTTCCTACCCTGCTATGTAAGTGCTGCTGACCAATACAGCGACACTGCAAGTATTTTACACACATTCTGTGCTACATTAATAGGTCAAGGCGGGACGGGTTTGCTGTCATTTACTGCCTTTGCCATTTGACCATAAGGGAATATTATTTTTATTTTCTACTCCTACACACACAGAGCTAGCTCAAACCTTTTCTCCATGAAAAGTGACAAACCCCATGCCAAATCCACCAACGTTTATGAAAAGACACAGAAAATGTAAGTTCAGGAGGAACCATTCTTCCCAAACACCCCCAATGGGCCTGTCAAAAGCACAGAGACACTGTTCATGGGGGAGCCTGGGAGAGAGAAAATACAGTCTGGCCTTGACTCAACCCTATGGCATGACCTCCCTAACATTTTTGGCAATTATACACAACATGATCACTGTAATGAGCCAATTCAGACCTGTCTGCTGTAGCAGAGCTCACACCCAGCTCTGGTGAACATCCATGGTGATAGCTGCACCAGCAGAAGAAACACTGGCCAAGAAATTCAGCCTCCATAGAGTGTTTTGCTGGGTTAAGGGAGGATGCCACAAGTACCTGGAAGTGCTTCTGCATGTGGCATGCCTACAAGGCACCTCTGGATCATGAAGGGTGACCCTGGTTTGTCTGGGATACATCCTGCCAGACCAGCTTTGGGGGGGCACAGCTGCCTGCTCCAGTTACGGCAGCTACCAAATGGAGCAGTAGCGAAAATGTGCCTCCTGGCACAGCTCTTTGGGATGGAGAAGCCTAATCGATGTGTGCAAACACAGGCACCAGCCACACATTTAGGGAGATGTTGGGAGGTTGACTAATGCCTGGACTATCAGGCCCTATCCAGGAACCAAAACTGAGAGTTTTGACATTTACCTGGCAGTTGCTCCATCTATGGAACAGGCTAAATACCCTATCATAAGCATGATTTTTTTTTTTGTTGGGTTTGTTTTCAGAAGAGATGAACCTCTCTCTAAATATTGTTCATTCTCTCTTTCACTGTCTATAGCAGAGTATATTGCAAGAATATACAGCTCTTTCTGTTCTTCATGCAACCTGAAGTGAGGGAAAAACCATAAGACCTGGTCTCAAAACAAACCAGTACCCCAAGCACTACTTCTGTTTCAAAATGGAGTCTATTACTTCAATAAAAGATAAATTGTAGGCCAGGCCTAAGAATATATATAGATATATATATTTCTATAAAAGGGAAAGATGTACGACTGTGGTTTTCAGAAAAAAAGGTCTGTGAAGCCCTTCAAAAGCAGCTGCAAGAGAGGGAAGATTTTGGTGTTCAGCTTAAGTTCACTATATTGGCTTCTTTATCTCCAGGCGAAACCTGGGGGAGTTAGAAGTAGCAGTGATGAAGGAAAGGTGTCAATAAAAGGTTCAGATAAAATTAAAAGGGAAAACCATCAATAAAAAAGTCACCAGTAAAATCACAGATTCAGAAGGAGACCAGCAATGCTGCTGCTGAGACAGCCCTGACATCCCTTTAGCAAATGCCGAGCAGTCCACCAGCTATGAAGTAGCAGTTAAATTTTGTGAATAAATTGTCAAAAGAAGATTTGAAAGAAGGGGGAGAAGCCAAGTAAATACACATGCTGTTTTGCAAGATGCTGTACTATGTCCCCAGACCCCAGAACTGTCCCCTTCCCTCACCCTCACTCCCCTGAACAAGATTTCTAGGTATTGGATTTGAGCATTTGGTTGATGTAACATTTAGCAGACACATCCAAACAATTAGGACAGGTGCTAATTGAGATTATAAGACTAACAAAGAAAAGACTTGTCCTCCCCAAAGTCCACTTTCTACCAGTTTATGGGTGAGCCAGCAGGAACTGTCCACATGCATACTGGGCTGAGATGTGCACAGTGCGCTGCCTGTTTCATCATTACGACACCTTCCCCTACTCCTCCATCCATTTGTCCCACCAGCCAGTGCATTTTGTCAGCAGGAAACTAGCACAGCTCCTGACAAAAGCAGGGACTTACCGGCAATGCTGTTAAAATTTCTTCCCCAATGCTATTGGGAGCCGCTACTAGACCACAAGTGACCAATACACTACCAGTTGCCAACATATTTTAAAGCCTATAGAGAGCAAAGCAGGCTTGTTAACAAAGTGTTTACAACAGTGGCAAGCACCTTGTCTGTGCCAGGGCTTTCCGGTGCAGGCTGGGCTAGCAGGGTGTTGCACAACCCTTGTGCAGAGGACACAACTCCACCTAAGGTCGCATGGCACTTAGAAGGGCCACGTGCGAACTATAGTACCTGCACTTCATCTTTTGTCCAGGCCAAAAGAATAAGGAAAAACAGAGCAAAAAGTTTTACAAGGTGCTACATGTTAAGTGTCTGCATCCAGTTCCCACTCCCAAGCTCGCCACTGGGGAAGAGCAGGCAGCTCATACACCTGCAGTCCTGTCCGGATGCGACTGCTACACAGCTTTTTGCTGGAAGGATCCCGATTCACTTCCAGGGAATTCCCTGTCCACATATATAACCTGCCATGGGGCATACCTGAAGATATTACAGTCCACCATTCGAATCACCAGAGATGAGAGGTAGAACTCTAAACCTGAGCATAACCATACATCCCGCCCAGTATTCACCGCTCCAGGGTTGTTGTGTTTTTTCCATTTGTTATAAACTGGACACATTGCTTACAGACTGTCAAAGAAACAGCCTGTATGGAATTAATCCCCTAGAAATTACTTTTGCATTCTCCTCATAGCAAAATTTAACCAGCCCTGCAGATTCAGCTGGGATCTGGGAACCAGGCATACTGGCACAGCCTCAATGCAGAGCTCTGGCTCCAGTACTTCATTCAAGTTCGTGCTGCCACATGTTTGCCGTGGCAAGGTCCGAACATGCTTCTTACAGGGTGGCAATTTGTTTTCCTCAATTGCACGAGCCCTGCAACTCCCAGGCATCACAGACCTACTGCAGTTCCTCAGGGGTGACAGACCAGCTGGTAAGATCTATTATATTGGGACTACAACAGATCAGTTTTAAAAACAAGCGCGGTGGTATCAATTGCTGTCCCTCTGCCACCGGTTTTAGGAGAGCAAACGCAGAGGGATCTATCGAATTCAGAAAGCCACGCAAAAAAAGCAGAGGAGCTGTTTCCGCACAGCCTGGTTTGCAGTGTTTTATTTTCGTCCTCCCACAAAAAAAAGAAAAATATTAAGGAAAAATAAAATAAAAATCGGGCTCTGATCCCTAAGCTGCTTTGTGTGGGCACAGAATAACATCTGCAGAGAGCAAGGGGCTCACTCTGCAGGCCACAGTTTGACCCTCACCATGAGCCAACATTAACAGAAGAATTCGGACACGAAGATCTGTTTTTATTTTAAACACCAAATGCAGCTTTCATCTTTTTCTAGAAATAACCCTTTGCCAGAACACAGCACAAAGTACAAGTCTATTTATATAACACATGAGCAAAAATATTAATTAATAGATATAGAAGACATATTTATAAACCTGCATTTATTTTGATCCCCCTCCTTCAATAAACCAGCTCCTAAATTAACAGGCCAAACACACTGCACCACCGACATCCAATTTCTTTCTCTGCAAGTAAATGTAACTGTGACCTCAGTAGACTGGCATCTAACACTAAGATTTTAGTTTTCATTTTGCCTTATTTCTGACTCTCTTGTGGCAAAGCGGCTGCCCGAGCTTCCCTGTGCACGGGTGGGCACGCACCTCATACCCACGCACAGCTCAAGCCACCGCACACGTGGTGAGTATCATTACAGCCAGGGCAGAAGCAAGCCCAGCTCTCTGCAGGCTACCGTGGTTTTCTATCAAAGTGCCCTGCTTCTTGAGCAAGCGTCTCCGAATTTCAGATTTGCATTGTATTTCTCCTCAGCACATCGCACACATTACCTATCCATTTATTTGAAGATTTGTTATTAACACTTCCAAGGCACAACTAAACCCAGCTGTTTGTTTTATGCCTTTTCTTTAATTCCAGCTACACAACAACAAAAATTATTAAACCGAATGGCACTGCTTTACGAACTACCGCCACTACTCTGTGGAGACATTCACTATACTGCGGTCAAGCACCTGATAAGTATTAGTGTAACAAGAAGACGTGATCAAGTATTACCTTCCCCAAAAGACAATCCCATGCCGTTCTCCAATCGCCTGTCCTCTTTGCAAAACAAGTGTCCAGTTTCACTTGCCAGAGAATTTTGGTCAAAACTACTGGAGGTGAACAAGTCTGAATCTCAGCTGAGGGCACGGCACAAACGGCAAACCAGAGAGAGAAAACAGAGTAGTTTGGCTTGTGTGACATGGGAAAGGGCACATCACAGGAAACGGAGTGAGAAGAAAACATACAAAATCAAGTAGTTTTAATGTAAAAGTGAAAAAGAAACAGCTAAAAATTGTGTCGGATTGCTATCAGTACCCCAAGAATATTGTTTAGCAACAAACTGCTAACGACCACTTCTAATTTTGGTCCAAAGCTATCAGCGGACAAAGCAAAAATGTTAAATTCCTGGTGGATGAAAGGCTTGTAGATTTTGGTTAATTAAATGCAATTCTGCTGCTATTTTTCCCTGCATTAATCCAAACCCATCAAAATTACTTCCCACTTAATCCCAGTTGAGAGGCCGGCAAGCTTTTAGCCCAGACCCGAGCATCCCGTCCAAAGGGCAGGGAGCCTTCCTCCCCCTTCTCCTATGGGTCTGGTCCTCACCAACCATCGACAAGAGGACAGAGGTCTCAAGTTATGACTTCTTACATGAACATCACACTACCACCTCGGCAAAGGAAGGAGGCATCCATCAGCACCCTCACTGAACAACAGGGTGGCTGTAATCCATCCCTGCCCAGTCCCTGAGCCCGCAGCGGCTGGTCAGCACACCTGTACTGCAAGGGGTACGCTCTTCCCCTCCGCAGGCAGGCAACATGGGGGAAAAAATACAGAACAAAGAAGAAGGGCACAGCACACCAGGCTTCATCACATCTGACAGTTTTTCTCCTCCTCCCTTCTCTTCTGATTTTCCAAGAATGAGGAGGAAGATGTTTTTCATGCTTTTATATCTGTATAGCTCATAAAGCACAGAAAAAAAACCCCTCACATTTTAATCTGGTCAGATGCTGCAAGCCGCAGGATACAAAAATAGGTAATGAAAACAACAACAAAGCCCCTGGAGTTTTGAAATGTGCAGTTATCTGCTCCTTTCCTACTCTTCTCCCCTTAAGTACGGATTTTTATATGCAGGGAAAACAATGCAATAATAAGGCATAAATTTCAGACATGTACGCAATCACGCCTGCCTGCATCTGATGCTCCAAACCCAGTGCATCCGGAAAACGGTTCAAGTGGAACAATAAGGACAAACACTTTGCCCAGTGGTTCACACCACGCACAACCACTCCAGATCCTCTGAACTTTGGCCAGTTGTCTCCCTCTGTTAATCTTTGAGTTGCTGCGGAAGATTTAACTGTATTATCAAAAATTCAGACTCTAGTCTGGGGCTTGGACCCTATAGCCTATAAGCTCCAATGAACAATAAACCAGTGATGCTAGTGTACTTCACGCCCTTTATAGACTGGATGTTCAAACATCATTTCCCCCCTCAAATCTAAGCTCACAGGCAAACTTGAGCAGCGATTGCTAAATGTGGGTACAGAGTCTGTAGGTACAACGCAGAGGTGCCCACACAGCCTTGCTGCTGCACCTCCCTCCCCGAAGTAGCAGGGTGCTGCATTAAAGCAATGCGCCTGTTTCCCACACTGGCAAGCAAGCCCACTGTCCGCGCCGAACCAGGCAAACCACCATCTTGGTGGTGGCCACTCCTGAAACCGTTCCTAGAGAAGCATTATCCTGTCCAATAAGACAAACAACTAACCATTGCAGCTAGAAGAAAAGAAAGCGTTATTAAATGTATACATTGCATACCGCAGGGTGGCATTTTCGAAGGTTGCCACTGCCACAGAGTGAGAATCAGAGCAAAAGACTAAACAGGTAAATATAAATCTACAAACAGAAAAAATGCAGAAGGTAACTGCAAGCAGACATGTCTGCCTCAGCTTTAATAAAGCTAGCAAAGCTGTAACCAGAAATCTTTTAAGTCTGCTGTATTTGATAGATTACAAATCCTCTCCTAAAAACTCACGAAAGCAGCTTACAGTTCAGACAAATAACTATTTTGCAGCAGATGACAAGAGACCTAAGAACGGAAACGATGGAATAATAGCTCTGTAAGTAACGCAGATTTCTTGAATGCAAGAGACCGAAAAGAAGAAATCCATACAGTCCAAGGAGCAGTTTACAGCTGGAAACCCTATGAGACCTGTTTAGGTTAACTATGAAAATTTTTTTAAGGCAGTGAGCATACTGCCTAAGAAAACAATTAAAAATCTTCAGAGCAAAGTGTCTCAGGAAACAAGACACGCCTCCCGCTCCTGATGACTTTCTTTTTTAAAACTGACGTGCTCTCTGTGCTCCAAGATGAGACAAAGAATCCAACTAAAACCAAAAAATGTAGGATTACTGCAACTAATACCCCCTGAAATGGTTGCCTCTGCTGACGTAGGGGCATAGGGGAACAATTTGCTCCCCCTCAGTTATCTTCAAGACACACTGCTTGTCCGTGGTAGGCACAAGCAGGGCGCTCACCAGCTCATGTTTTTCTCAAAGAGGGAGCTCGTCAGCTTTTGATTTCAGTTTGCACCACCGGTGCCCCACGAGCAGCCCCTGGCCCTCTGCCCTGTGCCTCCCCAGCGCCAGCAGACCCAGCTGCCCACTGCTGTGCCGGATGCCCACTGGAGGAGCGAGAGCAGAGCTGGCCTGCCGAGACTCACTGCTCCTTTGGAAAACAAGTCACGTGCAAGCTGAGTTCATTTTAGGCTATTCTACAGGAGCCACCATCCAGCACGACCGTGCAGAGCAGAGCCTGTGCTGGGGAGAGCATCGCTGCTCCGGGGCAAAGCAAGCCCAGCTGGGCACGGTCCTTGGTCCTCTCTGGAGCAGCCCTGGGAGAGCAAAGCAGAGCACAGGACTAGAGGAGCTCCCAGGCAGGGGCCGGCACTGTCCCTGTAAGACAGCCTCCTGCACGTACACAGCCGCTGCCCGAGCAGCAAACAAAGCTGCAGAGAGCCTGCGCACAGCAGCCCTCCGCTCATGCCACCGCAGCACAGGTAGCGGCTGCGGGGAAAACAACAAAACCACCACTACCACGACAAAAAAAGCGGATTATAATTGTGACAAATAACGACCGAGTCATGCACTTTGATGGATCTGCATGCAGCAGGCGGGTGGGCGGGCTGGCAACCTGGCGGTGCAGCAGAAGCCCCGGAGAGGTCAAGTTCACTCCAGCACCTTCTCACTTAATACCTACACATGAGAAGTTCTAGAGCACGGGTGGGTTTCCCCCCACCACCCTGAGCACACTCCCCCTCCAAGAGCCCAGAGCCACACTGCAACCGGAGGCTGCATCTGCTTTGGCTGCCATGGGGGAGGCGGTCGGTTCGCTGCCTGTGATTTATAAATAAATACCAGGGGGGAAATTAGTGCCATGCAAAGAGAAGTCTGGGTGGCGATTATGGTGTTAAGATCTGCAGTAAAAGCTGCTGTTGGTGAGCGTGGAGCAGAAGGAGAGATGAGGGCGGATGGTTTAGAAGTGCAGTGAGTACTAAGGAGATGGTGTACGCGTGGCAGTGTTTATATGAGAGATCAAAACAGAGCCAAGCCCATCCAGGGAAAAAAATGGCGACTACCGGGATGGGGGAAACTAAGACACTGGATTAGTTATTATTTTTAATAAATGTATGCACTGCACATAAGCTAGGCACATTGGAAAAGCTGCCGATTCATTCTGAAAAAGCGGTGCGTCTATTACCTGTTATTCTGGGATTTTCTGGCCATGGTGCCTGCCTTTGTTTTCTTTCTGGAATAGTCACTATCGAAGGGTAACACTGATGCATAGCCATGTTCTGCTTCTAGGGACAAAGTCAGCATTAGTGGCAATATATTTTTTCCATGCATTTTTTTCCTCCTTTGCAGGAACGCTAGGGTAAAGAACAGAATTTTTTCCGGTTGATTTGTTTGGATTTTATTCTGGCATCTCTTAAAGAAGCGAGACAAAAAAGAATAAAACATAACAACTCGGTAAACCAAAAAAAAAAAACCAACAAAAAACCCAAAACAAAAAGTGCCGAAATTAGGAGGATTATTTGAGTGCACATTAAAAACCAGGCGGATCATGCAAACCCTTGTCACGCTGCACGGGGAGGGGGAGGGGAGCACTGCCATACAATTACCGACTGCCACACACAGTGTGAGGGGTCCCGAGCGCTGCTGCAGCACCCGCACCAGCCCCGTCCACAGCTTGACAAAAATATAACCGATTCTTTTTTTTAAAAAAAAAGCAAAGAGAAGAGCACTGTTCCTCCCCCAGCGCCGTGCCTCTGGCGAAGCCCGGGTCAACCCCGCGGTGCCCGGGGCCTGGTGAGGGTGCGGGGCTGGGCCCCCGGCCCGGGCCGCCCGCCGCCGCTACACAACAAAGGCCGAGAGCGGCTGGGAGCGCCTGCGGGTGAGTGACTGACTGCCCGCCTGCGCCAGTACCTCGGTCTCTTCTCTCCAAGTACTCGGCCGCTTCCAGGAGAATTAACAGAGAGTTCAATTCCATGGCTGCCTGTGCCGAGCCGAGCCGAGCCGAGCCGAGCCGAGCCGAGCCGAGCCGAGCCCTGAGCCCCCCGTCGCCCCGTGTCGCGCACCGCGCCGAGTTCACGCGCGGGGGACTTCCAAGCCCCCGGTTATAAGGCACCTCTCTCAACCTACATTTGACACACAGGCGACGGGCAGGACGCGCCGCCAATAGGGAATCGCAATTCAGTGCGGGGGAGGGACGCAGGGAGGCAGCCCGGCCAACCGGCAGCCAGAGCACCCCCCCTTTTCCTCTGGCTGGGGCAGGGAATGTTGACAGATCCTCATCTCTCCCTCCGATTGGCTGGCCACTATAGTAACAATTTAGAAGCCGAAGCTTAGCAACAGCACGTGGTGGCCCTGCCCCCGCGCTCGCTGAGTGGCCGGCTTCTTGCATGTTAAGCAGGTAGCGGCAGCCGATTGGTGCACAGGGCGCCATGCAAATGACGGCGGAGAAGGAGCCAATGGGGTGGGAAGCGCGTGCCGTGCGGCAGGAGGCGGGGAGGCAGGAAGGGGGGAGCCAATGGGCGGGTGGAGGCGCGGCGTTGCCGTGAGGAAGAGGCAGGCTCCGCCCCCGCCCTCGCACGCTGCCGCGCGCAGCACGCTGGCTAGCGGAGGAGCGGCCGTTAGCGGCAAACCCACCGCCGGGAGCGCGGGCGCGCTGAACTGGGGCGAAAACAGAGAAATAAAGAAAAAGGGACAAAGGCGGGGGCGGGCGGTGGAAGAGCCCGGGCGTCCCCCCGTGCCGCCGCGCCAGGCGGCAGGGCCGGAGCCAGGACCATAGAGCACCAACTTCTGTGGAGGAAACCCGCCGCCGCCATAACCCCGCCTGCTCGGCACGGCTGCGGACACCCGCCCAGGGCGCTGCTCCCCCATTACCGGCCCGGGTCAGACCGCCACCCCCACGGCCTCTCCACCGGCTGGGCACGGACTCGCAGCGGCTCCCTCCCGCCACACGCCACCCGGGGCCGCCCAGCCCGCCGCGGTCTGTGCTGAGGAAATGCGAGGCCCCGCCCTTGTGGGTGGGCTGCGCATGCGCGGGGCCGCGGGGGTGGCTGGGCCGGGGCAGGCGAGGGGTGGCCGAGCCGCTCCGCCGGAAAAGGAGCCGGCAGAGGGGAAGCGGGTGCGGGGTGGTGCGGCCTCGCGGAGCGTTTGTGTAACCGCCGCGCCGCAGGCTCGCTGGTGAGGGCTGCGGTGGAAGGGGCCTTGGGCTTTGCCAGCCGCTGGGCCTCTGCCTCGGTGCCTGTTGGCGCCTCGGTGCCTGTTGGCGCCTCAGCGCCTGTTGGCCCCTCAGCCGTCGGATAGTTCTCACACAAAAAGCATTATTTTCCCCTGTAAATGTGAGCACGCTGCTCGTTCCAGGCCATGGGGAAGGGAGGGGGTCCCTCGTAGCCCCAGAGACCGCCGTGAAGGAAGCAGGGCAGCAGGACGTGAGGAGAGGGCTCCTCATGACAGTGTCCAGGGAGCTTGGCAGGTGTGGAGGGCAAAAATCCAACCTCCTCTCCAGGTGTCAGCAAAGGGAGAGAGCCCTGCGGTGTCACCTGGCAGTTGGGCTGGGCCCTTGTGCATCTTACAGCAGAAAGGGGCTCTTGGTGTGCCCACTGTGGGACTTCTCACCACCACCTGTGCTTGAGGGGCTTCCTAAAGCTCGCTGACATTTCAAGCAGATTTCAATTCTGTTTCTTTTCACCATCAGGGCTAGAAGTCAGAAGAGTATTGGCATATGACTACAACCACAGGAAAAGCCTTCTCTTGTAGTGGAAATTATGGCAAGAAATGAATTGGAATTAAAAAGACTATACAAATGGGATGCCTGAGATACTGTAAAAATGTATTTGGCACATACATCCGTGACCCCTTACAGCACGCGGGCAAGAGAGGAAGAGAACAGTACTGTGCAAACAGGCACAGAGATTTAAAAGAATTACTAAACTCTACACAATAGTCTAACCTGCTGAAAAAAGAAACAGTGGAAAGCTCTCAGAAATGCAGTCAGAGTTACTGCCAGCTTTCCAACCCTTGCCAGCATATTCAGCTGCCTTTCGTCATCTGGGTACACAGAAGCCATCTACAAGAATAGCCCAGCTCCTGGCATACAGGCTGAACAGGAAGGAGCTCAGCACCTTTCCTGTCCACACCATCCTATTTGTGCTGCTAACTTTGCATCTTTATCTCAGATAGCTGCTGCACAGCTGTTGCCTAAAACTGGTTGGTTTTAACATGAACAAATAGTTTTAAAATAGGCAGATTTTAAGCTGTGCTGTGATCACACATTGGTACATCTTCAGGCCAAAAGTGCTGAAGCCTGTAATCAGTCCTTCTGCAGAATAGCACTTACACAGACAAGTGGTCCCATTGATTTTAATTGAACTATTTGAGTGAGAGCTATTCAGCATATAGGAGGGTTGCAGAACATTGTCCTGTGTGTTTATTCCTTGGCAAAAGATGTCAGCTACAGTTCCCTTTTAAGAGGATAATAGCAATTCAGATTAAAATAAGGATTATGCTTTACTCTTTTTTACAGGATTATGGTAAAACTACCACGTACTTTACACATGATAATTTATTAGCCTGTATCTTGTTGCCTCAGATACACGAGTGTAATGTGCCTCTTGAACATTGCTGAAACAGGGATCACATTTTGCTGCCATTTGGTCCAGGCAATGGGGATAAGGCAAAATACAAGGCTGTGAAGAAAGTGGTATTGTGATTGTAATTTAAGATAATTTTATATCTGCCTGGAAAAAATGTGACTTCGTGAATTACAACGCAGAAGAGAATTTGGTGCATCGATTGCAATGGCAAAAAAAAAACCAATGTAACATTTTCCACTTGCTCCTTGAACTGCTGAAATTCTGCTGCGTGAGACAGTATTGTTTTCACTGTAAACCCACTGAAGTTTACAGCAGTTTTGCTGTTGACTTAACTGGAAGTAGGTTTAGACACTATTTGACATTGCTTTCTGTTACAAAATCACATGAAACCATATATGCATAGGTCTGTGTTGTCCACACAGGAAAGAAACTTCCCTTTGCTTGACTACGTGTGTATGGTATGTAGTAAAGAAAATGCAAAGATGTATAGATAAGGCACCGTTTTTCTCTACTGTAGCCACAGCAATCTAGCAGTACCTCATATTTTCAGAGCACTTGTATTTCTTTGTGTATGTGTCTAAATGAATCTTAAACTGTTTTGTATGTGCACTGTCAATACAATCATTCATATGTCCAGAAAGGAAGATGAACGTTCTAGGTATATAAATGCACCTGGATGAAAGTGGGGTATGTTGGGAAAGGCCAGGATTCAGGTATGGATTTACTGAGGCTGTGAATGCCTGAAGCTTCTCCTGCTCCTCCTCACCACACTGAACACGCCATTTGTCTAAAGAAACACAGCAGTCCCCACAAGCCTGACATTGCACAGGACAGCCCATGCCGCTCACCCCACCAGGCACTGCCTTCCCCAGACGCTCCTCGGCACTCAGTCTGATCTGACAGCTGAGCTGAAGCCGCCCTCATCCTCCCCTGCGCTCCCTGGGACCTGAATCCAGCCCCTCTAACCACTCCTGGGGTAAAACCTGCCAGACTCAACATGATTGCTTTCTGCTTTTAGATGTGGACAGAAGTATTTTGAAGGCCGTTGTTTTAAGGCATTCAAGCCCAGTTTTACACTGATACTGGCACTTTCCAGCACCCTGTGCTTGCACCCTTGCTTACACGGAAGGGGTGCTTTGGGAAGAGAGGGGCCACTGGAGCCAGCTGGACTATGTGCGTGAGTAAGTGTCGTGCAGTGCTATTAAGGACTTCAAAACAGAGACCAGTGCAGTTGCAAAAAGTGGCTGATTTCTGGTCATGGTGGCTCTCATCGTCGGGACTCATAAACTGTAATAGTCTGTTCGAACACCCCACACACACATGCACAGAGCCCCTGCTGATGAAATCTGGAGTAAATTCACATACATGTAGGAAGGACAGTGTATGGCTTGGCTCATACCAAACAAGCGCTGACACACATTTACCCATAGTGGCATCAAAGCAGCTTTCTGTACAATGTGCAACAATCTGTTAGAGAGTGATGAGTAGTTTTACCAAGATTATTTCTCCTAGAATGAATTCAACTGAGTCCTTCTCAGGAGGTACCGTAAAAACTTTTAAAATACCTGGAGTGAATCATTCTGGATCTGTTTTAGTTTGTGCCAGTGAACTAGGACTAGCTTTGGTGGTATCAGCATGGGTGCAGAGGTGTAAAATGGGTGTCAAGATCAACGAAATGAAGAACTGAAGGACAGGCTCTAAAATATACGTGCTCAAATGCTTTGCAGATTTGCGTCTCTAAATAGCTTTTTTTCCATTTCTACAAGCAGCAGGAACAGCTGAGTGCTAAAGAAACAGCTGGTCTTTAGTGATAAGGGATAGCTGTCACTTCATGGTGAAGTTTGAAAAACTTTATATTTAGAAGCAGAAGGGAGAGCCATCAGCAGCCACACCCTAAAACCTGGGCTGTTTGCGGTTTCTTCACTGCCTGCACTTTGTGATTGGAGTGGTAGTATTTACTTTTTAAAATGTTACAGTGCCTTTCTTTTCCAAAAGTCGTCCTGTGGCATGTCGTGTGGGATCAGTGACATGAGAACTGCTGACTGCTCTGAGCTGTGATGAGGAGCAGAGCTCTGAAGTTGAGGATCGATAATTAAAGCAACTTCATTCACTATTCCCCACATACGGCCTTAAATAAATAATTAGGCCTTCCATGCTTTTCAGATTTGGCTTATTGCAACTACTGCATGTTTCTTTTTCCTTCTTTTAAAATTCCTTAGCGTGTCTTATCCTTATGTCCAGAAATAAGCGCCTTCACTGTGCCGTGGAGTCCATCCCTCTGTTTCCCTAGGTGTTGCAAGGCTTGATGATTAGCAAAGAGTTAGTTGTCTTCCCACACAGGAGGGGATCTGCACTCAGAGTTGGCACTGTCAAGTTTCAGCTTCCTCTCTCAGCATCTCAAATCCCATTTAATTTCTCATCTCACCTGTGATTCACATCATTAACTCTGTTACCTAGATGTAGAAACCAAACCACCTGAAAGTTAATAGAACAAAGTTTCAGAAGTAACAATTTGTCAGTGCCCAAAGCCAATTACTTATCTACCCTGCCAAGTAAAGCAGGGCCAAAGACCATTCTCCATCCCTGATACCACTGCAGCCACTTGGCCCTGCGTCTCCTCTGGGCTGCTGCTGGTGCACATGTGGCTTTCAGTCATTGCTTTGTTTTATGTGTGGTTTGCTTTTAGTTTGAGGTGGGTTTTTTAAGTTCAAAGCGCCTGAAGATGTGTGGCAGCCCATCAGAGCTTAGAACTGGGGTTATGTGACATGACAGTATGTGGAGTATGGGGGTTAATGAGTTGCTGCTGCAACGTTGGGGGACTGTGCAGTGCGGAGGAGTCATGACTGTGCGATCTCATCCAATGTGCCTTCTGGATTGGTCCTCGACCTGTTGTACCCCTTGAACTGAACCAAGGCATAGGCTCGGAGGGTACCTTGGTCTGAGGACCATGACAAGTAAACAGTATAGATCCTGTGGGGTCCTATGGACCTGAGTGACTCCCACACATTTGGGTTGGTGGGCTCTTGACATGATGCTGGCTAGCCCAGCTTGCTGCCTGCCCTTGACCAGTTGTTCCTTGCACTGTTTGAATCACTGGCTTTCCCAAAGCAATTTAGTTTCTCCTGGTTGTGTTTGGACTTTAGTGAGTGTTTATGAAATGCTATGGAACAGACATACTGGAAGTCAGGTCTGAAAAAAATAGTACTTCAAACTGAATGCCAGTCCTTTGTAACATTCATTTCTTGTTAATCGTTGTACTATGAAAGACAACATTTGTACCTTAGTGTCCTTGAGAGTTTGGCTGCAGGGACCTCAAATGTCCCTCTCTGCCAGCACTCCCCAGCCAGCAAGACGTGCAGTACCCTGCCGCCAGGCCCTGCAGCCATTTCTGTGATCAGGCATGAAATTATTCCTAACTGATTGAAGTGAGCCATAGATTGAAAAGCTTGAGAGACGTTGATTTACTCCATCATCCTGCTCCGCCTCAACTCTATTTCACCTAAACCATGCCTGGCAGTTTTGGATAGCATTGTCCTAAAAGTCTTCACTGATGCTTCTGCCCTCAAAGCACTTTACAAAAGGCAGTGGTGTCACTGCTTTCATTTAAAAGACAAAAAAGAAATGAGGCATAGGTGAAACAACTGGTGAGTGTCACTCAGCAAAGGCCAGGGAAGAGCTGGGAGGATGACTAAGTGTCCCAGTCCCCAGTCCAGCATGTTCAGCATTATAATACTGCAGAGGAAGGATTTGATTTCAGATGGCCTTATAACATTCCCTTGCTGTAGGAAAAAGGCTTTGTATACATTTGTATTACATTAAGCTTCCACAAAATATATAGACTGGTGCAGTGCAAAGCGGCTTTGAAGAAACCATGATTCAGACCCACCTTGTGTTAGAGTGCTTTGGAGGCCATGGGTATTTGTGTGAGGTTACTGCTTGAATGAGCTGATAAATGAAACATTTTTCCTTTGTCTGATAAAATTTTCAATCAGGCCTTCTTGTTAGGTAACTTCTATATAAGCCCATCATATAGCAGTAAAATCGTATTCTACTTTGCTGCGATCGTCGTCTAAGCTGCCTTGGTGCTTAGCGCCACTGGTGCAGTCCAGGACAGAGAGGGAAACAGAGCAGGGCTGTGCATACGTGCCAGGAAATGGAGCTGAAACCAGTCTGCCTTTGGCAAAAAGAATGTCCACTTTAAGAGAACAGGGAGACAACTGCAGGCTTTATGAATCAGTCAGTGGTAACACAGACTTAATGGCATCTATCCTCTGAACATAAAAGAACCCATTTTCTTACCCAAGGTGCCGGCCTCCTGCGTATCTGTGAATCACATCTGCTGAGTTTAGAGGAGGAAGCTCCAATGAATTTGTATTGCTCCTTGGTCTGAAAATCCATCTAGGTAAGGAAGAATAAGTTAATGTGTCCTATGGAAAACAACGAAGTAGTTAGTGGCCATTAGTTTATAGAGTATTCATTACAGATGAAGAACCAAGAAAGAGCTATATTTACAAATTTAAGCATGGAGATTGCTCACCTGGGTGCCTGGACATCCAAAATCAAGTGAGTTGTAAACTGGGTAAATCACATTTTGAGATGAGAAGGAAATTAGAGGTGGACTCCTGGTGTCTTGCCGTACAGCCATTCTCTAGGACCCAAGCTATGTGCATACAAATATGGGAGGACAGATTTTTGTCTGTCAAAAAAGGGGATATCTAGAATGTATTTATGGGTCTGCAGTAACTATGTAAGCAAATTGTTGAGTTCTGTTCCCAGTAGGGAAAAATTAATGCCTAATGTGGCTGATGCAAATCTACTGCCAGCCATAGGATTCCATCACTTACTTCTGTTAGTCGTGATGGATCCAAGTGAATCTATGATTGTAGGTGCATTCCATTTTGTACAGTAATGATAATACTCTGCAGCTCTGTAGAGTGTCTGACTCACACATTTTAGACTGCTTAGTCTAGATTTGCCAGTTCAGGTCCTTAATAGATATTAGTAATTAGGCAATAAAATGCTGTTCAGCTGAATAAGGGAGGAATCAGTATTGATCCCGAACCTCGTACTGCTAGTGTAGTTGGGCCAGTATTATTGTGACAGAGATAAGAGAGCTCGTCCATCAATACATACATTCGAGAGAAGATCAAAACAGCCCAGGTGGTAAAGAACCTGGACAATTACCTGCAGGACCTAAAATTAGAGTCAACACAAAAGCTTGGCAGGTGAACGCTCAGCAGATGCTGTCTTATCTCTCTATTTGCTTTGGATTGGGTCTGACCCAAAACATGTTGAAAACAATTTGTATCTTCTCCTTTATTTTGAAAGGCTGTGCACCAGGCTCTGATAAATTGTGGGCCTAGTTAAATGATCTTCCTCATTGCAAGCTAATTACTTCTATGGAGAAATGAAATTGAATGCTAAATGAGCACTTACAGGAACTGTACCTGTAACGTATGGTTGAGAATAAAAAATTATATGCTTGATTTCAGGCTGTCTTACGTAGTCTCTTATTCCACATAAAGCAAGTGCAATTTCCCACTGTCTTTTATTGGTGAGTACAGAAACCGAGTGAAGAGTCAGGCAGAATGACTGTAACAAGCTCTCTTCCTTATTCAAAAAAAAAACCTAAGTGCAAGCAGGAAATCATCAGCTTTCAGCATCCAAGAGAGGAAGAAGCAATGCATTTAAATTGCAGCAAAGAGGTTGGATATCAGTGAAATGTTCTGACAGAGAGGCACTGGGCTGGGTTACCTGGGGAGCCCTTAGCACCTCTGGCATGAGAAACCTGCAAGAGGTTTGGCTCCAGCCTTGAGCAGGGGCTGGGGTGCCCAGAGACCTCCTGGAGTGCTGCTGCCGGTGACTGGTTGGAGTTTTGCACCGATTTGGGGGAAAATGCAAGGTACAGGACAAAGACAAATTCAGTGCCATCACTTTGTCGTGATGGGACATTTGCTGTTCTTAAACAAATGGCAAAGCAGGTAATGCGAAAATGTGAAATCTGCTGTAATTAATTAGACAACGGGAAATCAATCATGCTGATGAGTATATAAGTGCTGGCACACGCTAACCATTGCTGTGTGGATGGA
This sequence comes from Pterocles orientalis, assembly GCA_011057875.1. Lineage (NCBI taxonomy): Eukaryota > Metazoa > Chordata > Aves > Pterocliformes > Pteroclidae > Pterocles > Pterocles orientalis. The sequence goes on along the minus strand of WKFP01014370.1, from coordinate 1,951,210 downwards.
ATTGATTTAGTGAGTACTTTTTTCAGGGATCGCAGAGAGGAGTCTGTGTAGGTCTGGTGAACAACCATCATATGTGGTGCTTCCCTGTAACACTTCCTAGCTAAACTTTTAAGCTGAGTGCTGGTTTTGGTGCTTTGCTTGGGGTGCTGAATTCCAGCAAAGGGAAGATCTTTTAACAACCCCAAAACACTTCTGTGATGGCATGGCCTCCAAAAGGCACAAACTTGCTGAAAACAACCTTGCATACAAAAAAAAAAAAAGGTCACTTAGGCTGCTCTATCTGCTTGGGGACCAGAATCAAAGATGCTGTGGCACATAGTGGTTAGGACCCAGCCCTATGGGACCCACACAGCACGGTTTTTGCTAAACGTGGTGTCTGCTAAATGTGGTGTCTACGAAATGCAAAAATTACAAATGGAAATCTTCATCCCCAGGCAGATGTTTACCATGCAAGTGTCATGAGGAGTGCCGTGTCCTTTCTGTTGATGCACTGCTTTTAGCATTAGGAGAAAATTTCAGTGACAAGGTGCAAGTGAGGTGGAAGAAACTGCGGGGTGGGATGGAGAATTTAGTGTACTTGGTTTATTTGTTTTCCTTCCAGCTTTCCACAGTCTATTTTTTTGCCTTGTACTTGGCTCTGTGTCTCTGATCCCGTCTGTCCTGTTTTTGTTCGCCTTCCTTTGTTGCCGGTGGTTTCACGCTGTTTCCATTCCTCTCCTTTCGTGTGACACAGATCCTCCGCCTGAGCCACGTCCAAGGTGTTGGGCTCCCTGCAGTTACGGCACAGAGACTCGATGCCGAGGACACGACTTCCTGCTTCGCTGAGAGTGTCTGCATTGTGTGAGCGTATGGTTTACCAGCCTACAGAAAAGAAGTTTCAGGGCATTTTTTATGGATTCTCCTTCTTCTAACTTATCAGGACACTGGCAGCTCTTCACCTCTTCTTTGTTGTTGCTTGTCTCTTGGTATCTAAAGGAGACCAAAGTCCCACTAGTCTAGATGAGCTACACACAGTGAGAGAGTTTTCTTTCTTACAGTCAACATGGAGAAAACAGACAAAAGTATGACAAAGTTGTTATGAATAAATATTCCCTTCACAGAGGGAAGTAGAAACACAGAGAAATCCCCAGATCTCATTACTATACCTGTAATAACTTGGATACTTTAAGTCCAGTTCATGGCTTTCACCACAAAATGGTCTTCCTTCTCTTCACTGGGACCAGTGTAACACAGGGATGGATTTTCACTTTTGCCTCCCATTTGGATGTGCTAAGGATGGTGGAAGGTGGACCTGTAGCAGACAACTGCCATGATAGCACTATGACAGGGCATTTCACCACACACTCGCTCACATGGGAGAGTCAAAGTCACGCCAAGTCACTCTGTCACCTCTCTGGTTTTGAATGAAATAATGAGGGTTGTTTAAAAGTGTTATGTATATTGGCAGTTATCCTAGGGGGTGAGTAGATTAGTAGAAGCACAGTCCCATGTATGAAAAGATAGCTGCAATATTCAGAGGTGCACTGATGAGACTTCAAGCTTGAACTTCTAATAAACGTCTGTTTGGGGTTTGAAGGCACCTCTGAGCTCCAGCTATAAGGGTTTGTAATTAACATCCAAACTCCCGTGAACTCAGAAAGTCCCTGAAGGCAGGTAAACTCTGATTGCTGAGCAAGTACTGCTCACTTCTGAAATGCTATCATAAACCGCTCTATAAATATGCAGGAACGAAGGCTGACACAACCCTTACAAAAGGCAACTTTTGTTGGGACTCGCGTAGCTGGGACCTGTGCCAAAGGAGGCTGATCTTGCACCCAAGGGGAAAGAGTTGGTGCTGGGGTACTTTGGTCCTACTGTGTGGATCAACAGTGGGGAATAGATTGTGCCTGGTGGGGGACAAAACCCCTGGGAAATGGCAGGTTCTTGGTCCACCCCAACTTATTCCGCTGTGACTGGCTGAGGACCACACCATAATTCTGTCTTGACATCAAGTAGAAAGCCCCTATCTTGTGACTCATTCCTGTTTACAGGCTTGCCTTTGCTTCTCAAATTGAGATATATGCTTTACCGTAGACAGGCAGTATGATGGCTGAATGAAGAAGAGATTGGAAATAATATCTCAGCATGACCTCTGCTTTCATTGTCTGTACCTTTGACATCTAATCAAACACATTACACTACTCAAAATGCACAGATCTGGGCTCTTTGTGGAGTGTGTTTGGTTTATTTTTTTAAAGCTTTGCTTACCTGTGGAGTCTACTATTTATTGTATGATGCTTTTTGCCGCTTAGGCACTATGCTTAATCAGATTTGTAAATTAATTCTCTCCCGGGGTTTCTCTTTGTGTGTTCAGAAAGCATAAAAAGTGTTCATGACACGCTTCAGAACACACACTGGTTACATTAGTCATCCTCTCAGCATAATAGCTTTATGGAGAACACTTTAGGTTAAAAAAAAAAAACACGTTTCCTTTAATCCGGTTTCTTTCCCCCACTTTTGATCCCTAGAGTTCTTTTACTTGTTAGTAAACAGCTACACAACATGCAAAGGCTGTAACTGTGATTTATTTGTTTTTTCCAGAGGAAAAAAGCTGCTGTTTACATCTTGAAATATCTATTATTACTTTTTATGATATATTCAACTGAAAATATTTTCATACAGGAACTTCACCTTCTTCTGGCAGCTGGAAAGCTGGTTGCAAAAATGAGCGCTGCTGAATCATGGCGTGCCTTCCACCTGCTTGCTGTTTCTCCAGCTTGGTGGTCCCAGCCCGGCAGCAGGGCTGGGGCTGGACGGGAAAGGGCAGCTTGGATGGGGAGCACCAAGCTCTCCATCAGTGCTGCCTGCATCTTCATGGATGGACCGTCTCTCACACCCACCATGCCACTTCCTTGTCACAGCTGTTTGAAATGCCTCCTAGTCAACAAAACGTTTCTGTGGCAGATGTTGCAATGTAGGAAAGGGTTTGAATGTTGGACGTTTGAATGTCACTGAAGTTGGCAAGGAAGAGATGGTGCTCAGCAAGCACCGCAATACGCATTGACAGGAGGGGATGGTCATGGCCATCGAACCACAGACTGAGAGCTACAGTGACAACGAGCTGCAGCACATCACCTTGAGTGTGAGGGGTGCTTTCCAGAAGTCAGAAAAATGTGGCTGAGGTCTTCGCTTTATGCCACTGGGACCCAGAGAAAATCTCTCCTTATGGTATTGCAAACTTACCCTTGTACTCTCTAGGGAGGCTTATCTACCCCCCTGCCTTGCACACACTCAAACACCCCCCACCCCCCCAGTCTCTCAGGCCCTTTGTGTTTCACAGGAAACAAGCAGATAAACCACAGCTCTCAATTTCCTAATTATGCAAAAACTACAAACTCCTAAACCTTCAGAAGCTCAAAAATGCTGAAGTCATTGAAAAAAAAGGCAAAGAAGACCCGAAACCGAATGGGGATTTCACACCACGGATGTTGGGATCGTGTAGAAGTTAAGAAGACGTGGGGTGCTCTCAGGACACTTACTCTTATGTGTGTTTGCTAGAAGAGGACAGCAGCGTAAGGTGAAGAGAGTCTCATCTTTGAGGAAGGACACAGTAGCAGAAAAGTCTTTTGTCTGATGGAGCAACCCATGATCCTGAAAAGAGAAAACATTGTGTTGAGTTGCTGCAGAGAGGAACTTGCTCAGCAGGGAGGAACCTGGCTCTAGCACTGCTCTCCAGCTGGAGCCTGGGGATTTCTAGACACGTTTTTGCCCAGACAACTTCTCTCTCAGCCTCCCTCTTTCCCTGGATCTGTGCCTGACTCAGAGGTGAGGGATAACCAGACCCCCCAGGACTTCACCCAGTGTGCACCAATGGAGGCACATGCAACTGCAACAAATGCATGCAATGGAGCCCCAGGAAGAAGCTGGAGGGCAGCCTGTGCTGTTAAGCTCTCCTGTGCTGTTGCTGCCTTGCTTCTGAGTGCTGCAGTCACTGCCTGTCCTGGTGCCTTTGCCGTGGCTGGCAGGGCATGTGTTTGTGTTCCTGGGACACCTGGAGGGGCTGAGCTCATCCCATCACAGTAACTGCTCATTCCCCTTCTCCCTGGTTTCACCTTCTTGCCAGTTGGTTCACAGCATGTGATTTAAACGCTTCCAGATTTTCCTGTGTTTGGTAACAGTTTTGGGAAATGGGAAAGGCATCCAAAGAAATGCACCTGCAGGGTGGGGTGGGCTAGTGGCGAGCGGAGCCTGTCGGAGGGTTCCTCTCCCCACTGCTGCTCACAGGCAATGCTGTAGCTCAGGGTAGCAGTACTTACGGGACCTTTTTTTTCCCCAGTTCCCATATCACAACAGCCTGTGTGTGTCTCTAGCTTCTCTCTTGCTCTTTCCTTGCTCAGATATCTGTATTTTTTGCTTTCCCTTGGGGGACAGCAGAGTGATGTGGAGGAAGGAGGATTCCCCAATTCTGGTGAGTTCTGGGAATGAGCACCCCAATTTTCATCCAAATGCCAATAAACCCTTGTCGTTCACAGGTGCAACTCACATTTGTTTCCTTAGCAGCTCCTTTGCTAGCATATCACCAATGTCAGAGAGAGCGGGGAGGCTCGTCAGGTGCTGCTGGCTAGCTTTGCGGGCAGCTTTCAATTTTAGGACCAAATCATGAACCATGGGGGATTTACTCTGGCAGCAGAGCATGGGCAGGACTTTCTCCTTGCAGCCTGTGCTGCTGCCTTCACATCAAACCACTCACATCCTGTATGTTAATATTGTTTCCATTTCGTACACAGGAAAAGTGTGCTAAAATACCAGTTTGAGAGGCAGGACTGTCGTGAGGACCTGAGCACCTTTTTCCTGAGAAGCATCCTTGACCTGTGAAAGCCCCGCCCACTGGAGCAGCTGCGAGTCTGGCAGAGCCTTGCTGTCCGCGGGGTGGCTCACCCATTGTCCTGGGTGAGGACCTGCTGCCTGTCCCAGCTTTGCCCCAGCCTCCCTCTCTGTTCCCATGCTGGGAGTGGAGCGTGCGGGTGGTGTCTCTGTGGCTTTCCAGTCACTGCTTTATCCAAGAGGATGTTGGTTTCCTGCAAAGGAAAGCACAGTCGGATGTCACGCTAGAGGAAAAATAAAACAAATTTACAAGGGGCCAAATGGATATCTTTTACGATTCTACGTAGAGTTCTCATCAGAGCTTAACTTGGCTTGTCAAACCAAACTCTGATTTTCTCCATCACTAGTGGACAAGCTCAGGGGACTAACATAGGGACAGGAAAATGCTCAGTTTGTTCACGACATTGCATGTCGTATGCAGCAGTCCCAGTCAGAGTGAGCATTCATTATCCTGTGTTGAAAATGGAGTGCTGACACTGACCACACAGAGCTCTGGGGATGGAAAAATATTATACGAATGCTAGGGATGCTGCACACTCCTGGTGATCTGCTACTGAATGGTGCCACATGGCATCACTGCGTGATGCTCATCCGGCACATTTGTTATTCTAATGAAACTTTGTTCCTCTAACACACCACATACACTGAAGCGGTACAGGTTGTCCTGTATGGCTGCGAGAATCAGAAATTCATGATAGCATTAGCTGGATCAGGAAAATGGGCTTTTTAGGCAGGGAGAGACCTTACCATCCCCTCCTAATGGTGGCCTTTGGAGTGATTCGGGGAATCATGTAGCAAAGCCTCTTGACTCCACAGGGCTCCTGAATCTTCCTGTTGTCACTTGCAATTGCTTTATCTGTATCTATTGTGGAATGGCTAATAGTGCCCATATTTCAGCCTGAGATTGTCCTGTTTCCTCTTGGTTTCCCTTTATAGCAAACATTTTTGCCCATGTACATTTTTAAGAAAAAATTGTAGTATTTCTTAGAACAAAAAGCTTTCTAAGTCTGGTTAATGTTTTCCCTTATTGGGAATATTCGTTCAGCAATTGCCTTTGCCAAAGATGATGTAGCGCAGGCAGGTGTTACAGCCTTACTTTCAGCCGTATGGAAAATACATTTCATTTCTGACAGCCATCCTGCTGTTTCAGTAGAAGGCTACCCCATGCAGAGATAGGCTGGTTAGATCAAACCATACTAATTGCAGAGTGATTTGGAAATCTGTTCCACTTGCAAACAGAATGAATCCAACACTTTGTAACATTGAATTAACAAAGGTCACATTTCATAAATATTGCAGATCAATTTTCATAGATAATGCAGCGGGCTAGTTAATGATTAGAGCAGTAAACTCCTGACGTAAAACCATGATGAATAAGGGACATATTTTTACAGCTTACATTATTATTATTATTGCCTCAGGAATCTTAACTGAAGGCAGCAGAAATTAATAGGGTCCAACATATCTTTAAAATCTAGCCCATCAGATTACATCTGGTCTTCCCGATGGCTTTTAGATTAGAAACTAGAAAATTTAAGAGATTTTAGAATATCAGTCAGATTCTCGCTGGGAAAATAAGAGTGTTGGTTTCAATCCAGTTCTACTGGATTCTGCAATAAAAAAAACAGCCTCGATAACTGGTGGGAATTGGCAGAGCTCAGGCTAAGCAGGGATGTGATTCTCCCTCTGGCTCTAGCTGCTGGATCAGGGCAGAATATTTTAGTAAAGATCTAGTTCTGCTCCTAGGACTGACCCCAGAGACTGGCACCTCTCCTGAGACTGAGTCCAGCACTGTTTCTTAGATGGAAAGGTGTTTGAGCAACCTGAGCAGTAATCCTGCAGAAGTCTGTGGGGTTAGCTCTGTAGGGAAGCAGTATTGTACGTATTGTGTGTAAGTGAAGGTGGTAGAAGGGATCCTGGGATTACTCAGAGGGTAGAAGCAGAAATCTTGGGCCCATGTACAAACAGAGGACTTAAAGCCAGAGAATGTCATTTTCCAGGATTTCTTTAGGCATGTTTTGTATCCAATAGCTGCACACACATAGACAATCCGTATTTCTCAGTAGGGTTTTATCTACCGTGAGCCATTTGTGTCTGAATTTGAAGAGCTAGAAAATCTTGGTATAAAACTGGGGGACAACTGTCATCCAACAGTGCTTAAGGGAGGAGGGCTTTGGAATCAGCAAAATTCCAGCAGGCATTTTGTATTTCCTTCATCCAGAAGAAACCCCCAGGGGATGGAAGTGGGTAGTGTCACTCTATAATGCATTTACAGAGAGAAATGAAATGCAAAGCCCATTGTGGAACATGCAGTGATGTCCAGGAGCTTGGATGAAGAGGTGGAACCAGTTACATCTCTGTTTGGGAAAGCTGTTTGAGAAGATGAACTGTGAATTCTCCACGCAGTGATGCTGTTTGGACATTTCAGGTTTCAATTTTCAATTTTTAGATGCTCATGCTTTGAGGTCATTCAGAAGCTAAACCTAAAACTATAATTCCTTGAAAATCTAGCGCAATTCAAGTGAAAAAAACCCCAACCCAACATTCATGCAAAAAGCAGCTCAGCTAAACATAAAACAACTCAAATAGTGAAAAACAGCCCGAAGTAGCGTCAACGCCAGATTCGGAAGAAACCTAGAAGGCTTTTCCCACAGCCGGCCATGGGGGGACCCTGACAGGCAGAGGTTCCCGGGGTCACTGCTCCCTGGAGGACTCACCCTGCCCGCAGCCAGCACTTTCTCCAGCCCTGCCTCCATCCCAGCTGGAATGGAAGTGGAATGACTGGAAGTTTCTTGTCAGAGCAGACGCACGGCACAGCCAGTTCTTCCATTGACAAACGAGCAAAAGAAAACAGAATATCACACTGTCATTTAAAAATAGCTTCAGTAAAAATACCATGGGGAGTGCTTTTGCTGAGCAGAGATTGGCGACTGATTAGGGGGGGTTATCAGCGTACTGGGGCTGGATAAAACCCAATCCCACTGCAAGGCATTTGCACTCAGTCAGACAGATTGTGGGTTTGTGATGAATGCCTGAGAAACTCTAGAAGTTTTCTGATAACACAGGAGTCTGAAACAAGGGCTTTCTGCTCCTTGCCTGCAACGCAACTTTAGAAAAGCTCCACGTGGTCTGATGCTGCAAAGTGGCATTCTTGGAGTTTGGTGAGGTAGGGCAGGTAGGACGCAGCAGAGCTGGGTGTAGCTGTTACTCCTCTCCCATACCCATTCCCTGTTCACGCCAAGTGCAGGCTGGCTCTGTCCACTGCCAAAGTGCAATGGTACTCCCATCCTGTCATTTAGAAGTGAAACATTCGTAAAGGCTGGGCACCATGGTAAAGTTCAGCCTAGGTTTGGAGACTTTCATAAGTGATGTCTGTGCCTTGTGGCAATGCACTGAAGTGGTATGTTTTGATCACAGACTTCACCATGTAATTTTGGGAAGCTGATCAATTGAGAATTCTTGCAGGCTCATTGGTGCCATTTTTAAAACAGAGCATATCTGTGCAATAGTTTCTGTGGCAGAGCTCAAATGTAATGACCCAAGATTTAGAATAATAGAATCATAGAATGGTTTGGGTTGGGAAGGACCTTAAAGATCATCGAGTTCCAGCCCCCCTGCCGTGGGCAGGGACACTCTCCACTAGATCAGGTTTCTCAAAGCCTCATCCAGCCTGGCCTTTAGGTCATTGCAACTTTTAACATTCCTTCTGGTTTTCAGCCTCTCGATTCTGCTTATACAATGAATTCAGGTGTTAAAATGAATGTATTTTTCTTGCTCTGTTTGTTATAAAGTACTTATACTGCAACTGTTATTTGGATCTATTTGCATTATTCCAATTATTTCACCCAATAGGGGAATTAATATTCACTAGCTGAAGAAAACAGAGCGATGAACCAAAACCGACAAGTTCGTTTAAGGAACTCTTGAATGTATTTCAAGACAAAAGAAGAAATGGATGGAAAGAGAGCAAGAGAAAGTCCTGAGCTTTTCTGGGATGGTGTCATTTGTCAGTTCACTGCAGCCCTCTCAAGACCTACCTTGACCTGTCACTTGTCTAAAACTTCATAGCTGGAGAGAGGCTCCTTGAAGCACTGTCAGTACTGAAGAAAAAACGAGTATATTAGATGTAAAGCAACTGGACAAGTAGCTTTGCTAGGTCAAGTGTCATTCTCATGACCCTCAGATTAAAAATCTTTCCTGTTTTTATGTAGTACATCCTGACTGCTTTTTACACGTGACTGCATCAACAAAGCACATCATGATGAAAATACATGCAAAAAACCCATTAAAAAACATAAAAAGAGACAAATCAGATAACACAGCGATGTACCACAAAGCAGGGAAAGCCCAAGCTGGGGCTGCCCTTGCAGCAGACACCTGCCCACAACTTAACGTGTTCTCTGATGGTCAGATCGTGCCACATGCAGTGTGCTCGGAAGGGCAGAGCCCCTGCCTCTGTGCTCGGGATTTGGGACACGAGGTCTGCTGGCTTGCCAAAACTTCACACAGTGGCCACTTCACTGGGCAGCTCCCCAAGAGCCCGGCAGAGCCTGGGGTCAGCGCAGCACTCCCCTGCTCCTGGGTACAGCTGCGTACAGTCATGTCATGCAGCAGGTAGCCCTGGTTTGGGTCGCCTTTTCAGGGGTGCACATCTGCATGGGGTCATCTTGCACCTCTTGTTCGCCTCCCTTTTCCCCATCCCTCTCACCCATGTGGATATCCCACCACTCCTGCTGTTCTGGGCTTTCTTCAAAATGCTTCCTTGGGTGATTCTCAAATCTTCTGAGGAAGCTGCATTTCAGAGATGGCCCTTCCTGCGCAATGTCCGTTTTCTGGTGGGATCCACATGGGTCATTTCTGAGAGTAGTGACAGACCTGTCACACCACTGGGTTTCCTGCTGCCCTGCCTTGAGCCCAATTCAATAATAGGGAGTTATTTGGGACTGGTTCTTCACCAAAGCAACGAGTTATTCTTCTTCAAACCGAGGGGACAGCAAGTGATACCCAAGACCTTTCACTCCCACATCTGTTGCTGCTGGAAGGGAGACCAGCTTCCCCCAGCTCACCCGGTAAACCATGAACAGCAAAGGCGGGAAACTAAAACTCCCACAGCACAGCCTGTTGCCACATCTACTCAGCCTGGACCAGTGACTCGGACAATTTTGCTGCTGAGATCCCCTGCAGGAAGGATAATACTTTTTGTATGTTGTCAAAATGCCTTTTAGCAATAGCAGGATACTCTCTGCTCCGAGCGGAGGAGGATGCATACCAAGCCTTAAGCTGTTCCAGGCTTCACAGAATAGCAGACAGCAAAATACATGTGGCTGCACTGGGACATGTTGTTTTCAAATCCCTGTGTGATAGCATCAAGGGGCATAAATCAGAATTACCTGTCACAAGTCGTATCCCTCCACAGCCATTCCTCCATCCAGGCTGAGTGGCAGCTCAAACTCTCCAAGTCAATGGTTGCACTAGAAACAAAGCAAAGGAGTTGCAATGCATGAGATGGGATGGGGAGATGGTAGGAAGACTGTGGTGCTTGACAAAATTGTTGAAATGCATCCTATTAGAAAGCTGTTCTGAGGTTGTGTTAGGGCAGAAACACAAGGGGCTTTCCTGCTTCCTGAGAGCCCAGAGCTGGTTCTGAGAGCTGCTTTCTTTAGCATCACTTTCAGACTCAACATTTTGGCTTTTGTGTATGAAGAAGTGGAGGACTCTGCCCTGACGTCCACCTTCTGCAGACCCAGGGTGTCCACTCTTCCTCTAAAGCAGTCTGCAAAACTTACAGCAGCTTTCAGTTAAAGTGCAGCCCATCCCCAGGGAACCTGTGGAGCGAGGCCAGCAGCACATCCTCCTGAAGCCAGCAACATCCGTGCTGCTAAATACTTCAGATTCCTCTTTGCCACCAATCCAGACTCTGAGATGTACTGGAGACCTGACAAAGAGGTTACTCAGCATGAGATTTTTCCCCAGGGAACTCTTCTGACTAGCAAGAAGTCAAATCAAAGCCTCAGTCCAGACCTCACCCCTGAATCCGAGCCATCTCCTGGCCAGCCTCAACAGCCTAAATGTGGGGAGTCACGACCTGGGGGCTCTGCCTATTTTGGAGGCTTGGCTTTGGCTCGATATCCTAGGTGTTGAGCCACATGTGGTATTTAAAGGTCCTTTTACTAATTTATCTTTATAGCTCAGGCTATAAATGCCATCCTTCTCTCTGAAAGTCTCTGCCTACCCTTTGCAAGGCACGTCTCATCAGGGTTGTCTTAAAACGTAGGCAGGTGTTGGTTTCTTTACACCCTCCAGTCTGGGTGAAGTCAACATGCCTGTTCTCTTTCTGTACAAGAGCAGGTTAGCAGTGAAAAGCAGAAAAGCAGCATGACTTGGACTTTTCACTGCTGAACATCTTCCAGGCACTGTGCTATGATAACTAAACAACCCTGCCCACATCCTACGGATCTAATAAGTAATTCCAAATATGAGGGCAAGATATTAAGAGCAGATTTCAAAGAGTTCAGCACCAATGTGTCCTACTGAGAACAGAGGCATTGCTGAAAAATCAAGCCAGATATCATTTGTCCATGAACACAAGGTTCAGCACTGGCTGGGATCAGAGTGCCAGAGCTTGTAGCTGCTACCCCATCCCACCACTCCTGCATTTGGGGGTCAAAGGCTGAACTCAGCCTTGTTTTTGGAAGGAAGAAGTCCTGTTCTCAGCTTGAGCATACGCAATCAGGACAACAACTTCATCAATTTATGTTGTTCTCCCTGCCTCACTCCTCATTGACTTGTTCCCACACTTTTTGGAAGCCTCTAGCACCATTTGCATTTCTCCCCTCAAGCTGACGTGCTGCTTCTGTGCAGAGAGAAGCTTGTGTAAGAGAGGCTTAGGCAAAAAGCAAACCAAACATCCAAGGTCCATATTTTAAGAATTATTGAAATAGATTCTGGTATCACTTATTTCTTAGAACAAGAAATCATTTGTATATGTCAAAACCAAAAGAAAACTCCAAAGTGCTGAGTTACCCCTTTTCTCTGATCATAGTTATTAAAAACAAGGTGCCATTTGCCATCTGCTTCTGAAGACAAATAGACCCAGACATCTTTCCACCTGCCCCAGAGTTTGTCCTGGGCTGCTGCAGGGCTTTGCTCATTACTGTTAGTGTTGTCATTCTGCAGGGTTAGGGGAGGATGCAGCACCACAAAGTTTTTCAAATCCAGGTCTCAGAAAGAAATGAGACATGTATTTCTCCTGTTGGTTGGGGGAAAGAAGGAAAAATAAATTGTTCTGGTGACATGCAGTTGCTGGCTATTAATTCCTCAGAGGATCTTGTATGGGTTCCAGGGCAAATGTAAGATTAGCTGTTGGAGTAATGGAGCAGTATGGGATACAGACCTAGGGGTTCTTGTAACACAGGTGTTATTTATTTAACCAACGCAGAGCAAATCTACTTACAGATTCAATTTTGTGTTTGGATGTTCACCATGATGTCTAGCTGGCCAGTAGCCCCCCACTATAACCTGAGAGGGCAGGGATCCCACTTTCGGGGACCAAGTGCCCAGCTCCCAGGCAGGGATGGGTACCCCATATACCCACCACTGCTCGAGGAGGTGCTCCATGAGGGTGTCAGCCCTTTTGGTGCTACCATTTGCCAACATGCAGAGATCAGTGTGGCAGAAAGCAACCTGGCTGCGAGAAGGTGAGTGGAAAGCAGGTCTCAGTTGCCTAAAACCTTCCTGGTGGATTCACCCAGCTGCAGGGGCTGTCCATCCCAGCTGCACCAGTCAGTGGTGGTACTTCGTAGAAATGCCGCTGTTGTAAGAATGCTTTGTAAAAGCATTTGCAGGACCTTCCAGTGCCAGATATCCAGACGTGCTAATGCAAAATGCATTAGCCCAAGCAGCGGGAGCTCCAGGGCTGCTGGCGCCATCGAGTTCCACTCATTTCAGCTTTATTATAAATACTGCATTGTCGTCTCATTCCTTTTTCTCATCCTCTCTTTAGAAAAGAATTATAAGGCTCTAGTTGACTGGTCCCTTTGACTTAGTACAGTTGTTAAACCACAGGCAGTAAATACCTCTTTCAATTGTTTAAGGCGGATGTATTTATTTCATTGGAGCAACTGAATAAAGTCTTTAAGAGCTAAAGAGCTCCCCCTTTTCACGGCAGCTCCACTTTTCTACCTCCAAAGTGAGTGTAAAAAAAACTCCTCCTAAACCTGCCGTGTGAAATCAGCCCACCTTCAGGCTCGCTCCCACCCTCAGCTTCATTTTTAGTGGTTCAAGAAGTATTCCAGCCTCAAAACACTCACCACCTACTTGTAAATACTGATCTTTCACCAAGCAGATCTCAGCTGACAAATGTTAATTGTTATGCAGACTATCCAGAAGATGAGCTCTGCTCCCAGGATCGAAGGGCAGCCACCTCCCCGACGGAACCAGCAGCTGTTCAAACAGAGTGGGGCTGCCCTGCCCCGGCTGCTGGAGCTGGGGGAGAGCCGAGCGGTGCAAGCAGAGTTGGAGCTGTGCCATGCCACCATGGTTAACACCCCCACTTTTGTGGGGAAAAACCTCCACAATACAACTTGAGAACTTTAACCAACCCCACGCCATCAGGAAAACTATGCTATGTTTTAGTGGAAACCGGATATAAAAATTGTTTCTTTGGATTTGTGCATTGGGATGCTCCCCCCTGCAACTGGGGAAAATGAATTCTGGTGTCAGGGCAGGATAGGGGTGGGAGAGCGATGCTTTGCCAGCCCAGAGGGTTTGGCAAGGACACAGGGATGCTTAAAATGCCATGTGAGCCTTGTTCTTACCTGGAGGCAGGCAGGTCGATGCCCAGGGCAGGCAGTGCTGCTGAGCTGTGGCTCCTGCTGGAGTCCCCTGGGAAGCCAGGAACCATCTCCACTTGCTTGGGAAAAGGCAGTGTTCCTGCTCGATGGATGCTGCTTGTAGCTCCACCGTAGCCAACAGCTAAAGGGGAACTTGAACATGCAATCAGCTCACTCTTCCTTCCAGACCCACCTAGTCCTTGCTCCTTCCCTCCTCAGCTGCTCTCGGTACCGGGCTGCCCTGCCCGGCGCAGGGTTTTTGGGATTGCTATGAAGTGGGGTCATAGGGGTTGCTGTGAAGCTTGTGAGCCACCCCAGAAAGACCGAGGGACTCACCACAGCTGCTCATAAAAACCATCCTGACGGAGCCAGTGGGAATTAATGAGTAGCAAGTCTTGCCCTTTGCCTGCATTTGTCCAGCCCTTGGAGAGCACGGCCTGGCTGAGAAGGAGGTGGCTCAGCAGTTCAGAATAGCTCCAGGAGAGCAAGCTCCCACTTTCTGCTCCTACGCTGAGTCGGTCGGACCAGGCTGGCTGCAGAGAAAATCCACATTTTGACCCTTGTACAAGGTGTGCATAGAGCCCACTAGTGGGTTTTGCCAAATTCTGTCTATATCAGCCACATCGTTGCTCTTCTGAGGCAAAAAAACACCTTTCTGGCCAACAGGTAACACAAGAAAATGTGTCTTTCCTGGAGGTTACTTAGGATAATTGAAAGGGGTTGCTGTGCTTCCTGATGCATACATGGAGAACTGTCCACTTCTGTGTGTGGCTGTGCTGGGTTTCGGAGCATTGTATTTAACCAGGGCTACACGCCATCCTGTAATCCTTGTAACTGGTTTTGGAGGTTTCTTTGGTTTTGTTTTTTTGGTTTTGGGTTGGGTTTTTTATTGTTGTTTTTAAGACAGCTTTTTGTGACTGCAGCAGGGAACTTCAGTTTTGTTTTGTTTTGCTTTTAAATAAAATGCTTTATCCCACCTATACCTGCGTAGTTCTCAACTGTATAGGACTTAATGAGTTTGACCCAGTGCATTTTGAAATGAAAATAGATGGAGAACAGATGAAGGACTATGATTTGAAGATTCAGGCAATGGGGAAAAGTTTTCACTGATTCTAAGGCCTAGCACTGCTTACTTTCTTTAAATTTAATAGCAGCATTTTCTTTGATTTCAGTGACAGCATGGCTGCAGTCTACTTAAAAGGGAAAAAATGGCATTTGACCCAGCAAATCTGTTCCAAACTTAAATCTCCTTTCCTGCTTTTGCATTGCTTCCCAGTACCTGGCTGAGCAGAAGAGCCATGTGCTGTCTCCATGCTCCACTTTCCCCTTCAACAGTTCTGTCTGGCAACTTACTTTACACAATATGGGAAAACTCCTTCCCCAAAGGGCCATAAAAGCATGGATTCAGTTGCCAGAGAAGGCCACCGATTCCTCTCAGCAAGGACACTTGGCTCGGCTCGCAGTGTCCGTGGTTGTTTTCATCTGAGACTGAGCTGATAAGGGGATTTCCTTTCAAGTGGAAAAGCATAAACTATATTTATATGCAGATAAGCTCCTATTTGTTGGGTTTAGCATAACAGGCTGAATTTCTGGCCTGTCTCTCCAGCACTCTCTGACCACATGAAACATATTCACAATTGTCCGGGCAGGAGATGTTTTGCCAGAAGCTGGAGAGATGCCACAATACAGCTGGCTTTGGAAGGCAGAGGTGGAAGGACACGACCAAGCTTCGTTACTCTGCTTTTTTCTATAAGGAGTAACACAGGCCACAGCAACTGCTTAGCATTTGCTAGCGTGTTTATTACAGGTGCCTGTGCCACTGACCCGTCATTTTAACTGGGAAAATTATATATATTTTGATCAAAAAATTTGAAAAAGAAACCCTTAAGGTGTAACTGATGCCCTCTGAGTCACCTTCAGGATTCAGCGATTTTGCAGGCAAGTAGGACTGTGCTCAGCTAGGGAGCAGGAGAGATTGAACTGCATGTGTAGTAGAGGAAGGATCTACTGCAAAAGCTGGTAGAAGATTCTCAAACTATTCATGCCCAGGAGGAGGGGAATATCCAGTCAGCAGTATTTTGTGTCCATCTGCAGGGGTTTCCAGAAGATGAGGCCCCAGTTCACAGCAAACTGATAATTGTTAGTCTTCTCTGTATCGTTTTACAGTTGCAAAGCACCTCAGGATCGCACCCTGCAGGAATTCTTAATGTTTATTATATTATCTTGGGGTTTTATCTTACATTCGCTTTAGTAACTGCCATGGGAGTATGCTCTTGAGGTTTAAAGATTAAGCTTTTATTTAAATGTATATTCCTCTAATGTTAAACATCTGGTTTTGTTTAAAAGTAATATTACTTGTTTTAGAAATCCTTTGTTTACTGCGTCCTTTATTACAGGTCCATCTAACTTTCAGGCTGCGGATTTTACCAGCAGCTCCAGCTGAGCCAACGTGCTCTCAAACATCTGGACTCTTCCAGTTTCATCCTCTTGGCAACGCACTTGTGGTGGATCAACGTACATGAAGGCTTACATGAGGAACTTCTTAAAGTCACCTTTGCTTTATACTCAGAAAGTCCATCAAATAATGAACACATCTCTGAAAAACAATAAACACCTGAATGCCTTTCCCTTTCTGGGAGTACTTACTGCTTCTTGAGTGCTTCGATGTTTGTCTGGTATCTTTGAAGAAACAGCACGTAGCTCTGGCCCACATGTCTCTGCACAGTCTTCTGTTTCTAGACTTTTTTCTAGTCTTTTTGGTTTTGGGGGACTGTCTGACCCTTCTGCAGTAGGATCTGATCTCTTTGTATCTCTTGGTTTTGGAGATGTTCTGTTCTTTTTTGTTCAAGTGGAAGAGATGCATGAAAAGCCAGCCACACCGAGCACAGTGCAGACGGTCCTTAACGCCTTGAGTTGGAGCTGAGATCATTCTTCTGCTGTGAAATGGCCGTTAATCAGCACTGAAAGTTACAGTTAATGGAAACAGCGTTTAGAATTCAAATGATATTTGTGCAGACATAGGCAGGTACCCCAGGCCATATGCATGTGTATGTGTATATAAATACATATGTACTTACGCATGTCTATATTTATACACACACACAAACACAAATGGAAAAATATGTATATGCCACACTCCAGCAAGAATGGTAAGCATCAATATAGAAAGTAATGTCGGAAAAAATCCATTTACCATCACAGAAGATACCATTTTCCTAGTCCTGCACACTAGAACTGCATCACCCTAACTGCGAAATGCTCCCATCACCTAAGAATCTAAAATGGTGCAAAATAGCAACATTTTTTTCAGCTTTTGGATTTCAGGGAACATTTCTGCTCCACAGTTTCTTAGCTTGAGAAAATGCTAAAATGCACAGTGGGTTCCTGTACCTTGTGCAACCATGCAAATTACAGTCTGGTTTTCCCATGCCCAGCTCGAAATACAGCTTCCGTCTTTCTCCTGCTTAACCACACTCTGGTGTGAGACGATACAATATTGAGAAACACTTCAAACTACAATGGTAGTAACACAAATCTTTTGTTTTATCATTAAGTGGAGTGAGGACTTGTGAGAACTCCACAGAAGCCTGTTTGTGCAGATGGCTGGTTATGGTAAGTGAGGTGAGAGGTACGTGTGTAGTCAACATCCACATTCACACAGAGAGTAGATGAACACCCAGTATGATGGGGATTTGGGGGAGGGACCCTTCCCTCTTGAAGGTACCAGAGACTAAGGGGTAATATCTATCACCATTTATGAGATCAGGATGGAAGGATGTAAAAATACCAATGCTCCATCCATCGGAGGCTGCCTGTGGACCCTTGCTGAGCTGCAGTGCAGACTGAAGTCTTTCACCTTTAGCACGTAAGATCACCAGCTGATAGTGTATTGTGCCAGGGAAATGCTCAGAGGAATAAAGATTTCCTGTCATCTCTGATAAGCTGCGAAGGTAGAAGAATCTCTGGTCAGAAGCAACAGGGTGTAGGCACACTCACATGCCGAGTGACACTTGAAGGCAGAACCCATTCTGCTGGCGATGACCAAGACAAGAAGATGACCCACATCAAACATAGCTGAATCTGGGGGAGTATTCAGCCTGTGCCCACTGTGTTCACATAATTTGAAATTACAGGAAACACAAAAAGACACGATTACGCACGTCGTGTAAAAGAAGCAAATCTTCACACAACGTACCCCGGAACTTCAGGAGAAGGGCTGGAAAAATCCTGATGCTCAGCAATACACTGCTGGCCGCTTCCCTCAGATGATGTTTTGTTGCCTGATACAATGTTTAACACATTATAGTATTGGCCGATGTTCCTCAGCCAATTTTTTTTGTGAAGCTTCTTCATATTTATCCTCCCAGAGACTTCTAAGCGGAAGTAGATGTTTTCAGAGATGCAAAAGGAATTCTGGATTAGTTTGGGGTTTTTTTGAGATGAAGAGGAATTTGAGGGCAAAAGCAGTTTATATTTCCTCACCAAGCCCTTTATTTTGTAATACAGATACCAGACATGGATATGGAAAAATAATGTAGATTTCTTTTGTGAACAGAAAGGTAGGTTTTATCCATAAAATGTCTCAAAACAATTACAATCCAAGTAATGAAAAAAAAAATCCTCTAATGGGAGACAATTGGTTTGTCACAATTCAGACAAGTATTTGTTATGCAAAAGCAATTCTTATTTTAAAAAGGCAGTGCAGGACATTTGGGAATGTTCTCAAGAGCTTTATTCCCATCTCTGCAGAAATATAAAATGATGATTCAACTGTTTGCATTGCAGCAACGGGTCAACCGCTCCAAAGGCACGATGGCTGGGCAGAGGAGCTGCTTCTGCCAGAAATCGTAGACGTTTTACATCATGCACATTCTGGTTCTCAGTTTCCCGTTACTGTTTTCTTTCAGTTTAGGAATAATCCAAGATGTATGTTTCTTGCCATTTAAAACCCAGAGAAAAACCACAACAGTATTTTCCATGTAAGCCAAAATCTTTCACATGTGCCAACTGTCAAAGCAGACAAAAGAGCTTTGATCATAGTCAGACACCATAACTAGCTACTTGTTTTAATTACAGAAAGTTTTAGCTATTATTACACGACAGGCTGGCACATTCAGCACATGACATAATTTTATGAAAGCTTTTCATTTCTCTCAGCGCAGCTCCAGCCCCTAGGCTATTCTACTCACAGCAGAAGCATCAGTTTGAACGAACCCAGGGAGACATCTCAGATCAAGACCCACAACAACCCCATCATGTACAGACCCCACTCCCAGCCTGGGAGGGAGACCATCATCCTCACTGCTCCAGCCAGGGCAGAGCTGTGAATGGCCCACAGATCAGGGTTTTTTTAGTCATTTTAGTGTTTCAGGTTGAAACAATTCTAAATCCCTTTTTTTTGAGACATATTTCAGTCATTTGTAAATTCCTTTTACTTGATGTTTTTCTTTGAAAGATGATACCTTTCTATAAAATGAAGGAAACAGAGCTGTAGCACAGGTCAGTCCAAACGTTTTCACAGGTATTCCTGGGCTACTAAATCTTTTCACCTCTCTTAGGAATACTTTCATTTTGGCAAAGCTTTCTGTGAACAAACTCGCAAAAGCACTGATGAAGAGCAAATCAAAGGGAGTATGACAGTCGTCAAAAAAGGCTCTGTGATTTGTTTGAACAAATGCTTATGAGGACTCATTTTCACATAGCTGTGGAGCTCTAATCCTCATCTATTCAGCACATTAGAGAAAAATACCAAATTACATCCCTTATCACTGCATCTAATTTCAAATCAAATCAAATAAGCGTAGTAAAGAGAATAAACACAAATAATTAGTGATAATGATAACATAGGAATTGGGCTGAAAGAATATCTTTCCCATCGAAAACACTGGAAAGCAGTGTCAGAGTTGTTGATTAATTTAACAGTCATTAAAACATTTTATTAACTCAAGTGCTAATTGAGTGCTTGGCAGGAATAACAGAGCAGTGCCAACCATACACATACATAAAAACTGCTAAAGTTTGAAGAAATTCTGTGGCTTAATATTTTATTACTTTTATAACTTGCTTTTTAAACATGTTTGTCTGGCTTAGGCAGCTTTACCCACCTCCTTTGCGCCTGTTTTGAAGATGCCATGCTCTGATGGCACACAGCCTTGGCTGTCCTTAAAAAAAGGTACGTCCACCTGCAGTCCTTTTGTCTGAGATCTTCCAGATCTGGCTGAAACATGTGCCTCACAGGGGTACCTGAGTCTGCAGGGTGAACGGTGCAAACTGCTGAGCTTTGGGAAGTCTCAGTGCTGTCACTGTTGACATGATGGGCACCGAGGGAGGCAAGGCAGGCACTGAGGGAACAACTGCTCCAACTGTTCCAGTAGAGGATCCGTGACTATGCTGACCACCACCTTCCCAGGACTGGTGTTTTGTTTCCAGAGTACCAGATAATTTCTCTTTCTTGTACACAGACATCTACAGTTTGTTGGAGAAGTTAGACTAGCGTTACTCCTTTCTCTACATTTGACCCCCAGCTGTGATGGTTTGTGGTTGCCACACATTGCTACCCAGGTCCTTTTTTCCCTTGCACCCATAATCTGTGAAGGCCTCCTACAATGGCTTCTAGATAGTGAGAAGACAGCCACATATTAATACACTTTTTTTTGCAGAACTGCAGAGGAGATCACCTCCACTCCCTTCCCCACCATCGCTCCCAACGAGTTTTTCCTGTGCAAGTAAAGCCAAGACATCATATTGCCTGATTTTTGCTCGGGGCCTAAACAGAAGTGCATCCCACTGTGGAAAGTGTTGCAGAGGCAGTCAGCTCCAGACCTCTCCCCTTGATGACTACAAATGGAGGTGGGTGGTACGAACTCACTTCCATAGGGCAATCCCAAACTTCAAGTCAAATAGTCTGAATTAGTTGGGCACAGGCAAGGGATATTTTGAGCTCTGCACTTCCTAAACACACTACAGATACTTTGAGAACAAGTGACAGCCAGCAGAGTGGATGAAAAGTTGTGGGTCATGAAGTTTGTCATGCATAAAAACCACATTAAGTCTGTTTTCTAGCCCTCAGCAGAGACACACCCCAAGCAGTCGGTCTTTAGATCCACAGAAAGCAATGGATGAACCCAGGAATTACAGCCAGGCTAAAGCTGACCTCAGTGACCCAAGGCTCCTGACTTGTGTGTGGCTTCACCATGTGCTCCATGCGCTGGGAGTCTCTGCTGTTGTTGCAGTATCTGCAGTGGTGTGGCTTCCTCCAGCTCAGCAATGGCAGCATTGATGGTTTTACACAGAGCTGCCTTGAGCCCGTAGTTAGCAGCCCTGAAAGATTATTTAGCTACTAAACAGCTCGTGATAGTTTGTTTGCAGCTCCAGTGAAGCATGGGCTGGCCAGCAGGCACGAGGGACCAGGGCAGGGTTGGAAGCTGTGCCT
This sequence comes from Pterocles orientalis, assembly GCA_011057875.1. NCBI lineage: Eukaryota > Metazoa > Chordata > Aves > Pterocliformes > Pteroclidae > Pterocles > Pterocles orientalis. The sequence goes on along the minus strand of WKFP01014370.1, from coordinate 1,930,084 downwards.
GGGACAATGTTGAGGCTGCCAAGATTGCACAGGTACCCTACAGAGGTTATAAAGTGGTTTGAGCAGTTGAATCCACTCAGAACCTTGTTCAGAGGAGGGAGGGAGGTTGTGCTGCATATATCATCTTCCCCAGACACCTAGAAATGACCAGCCACCAAACAACTAGTGCTTATTAATAAACTTGCTTAAGGAAATTGGCTGGAGTCTTACTTTTCATTGTGCTGAATGAATGGAGCTAAATATAATCCAGAGCTCGTTTTGCTGGATAACAATGCGAGAGAAACTTCCTGTGCTAGCAGAAATCCCCAAGTTGAGAAGTAGGAGTTTCTCTAGGCTGGGTGAAATTCTTCAAATCTCAAGAAACATTAAGGTCACTGTCTGAATACCTCTCTCCTCCCAGATAAAGATATTATTCTCTCTCCTCCCAAATAAAGATTTTATTTTAACACTCTGTGTGGAGGGTAATGTAGTGTCTTTATTAGAACCCAGCTGAAAGCACAAGATGCTTTAATCAATGAGCACTCAGAAACAAAGGTACTTCTTGGCTTAAGACCCAAATTCAATAATTATTTTTTCAGCTGAACTGGAATAAAGACATTATTTAAACACATATCTGTCATCTCACACTGCCTGCGGCTTGCTGTTGGGTATCTGTTTCTCAGGAGCACTGTGGCAACTCCTTATGTAAAGGGAAAAAAATATAACTATTTCCTCACAGGACTTTGTCTGGGATTAGGTCTCCTTACATCTCCTTCCATGGAGCACCATGTCAGGAGAGGGTTTCAGGTGTTAACGGAGCCCATGGTAGGCACACTGCTCTGTGCAAAGAGGCCTGTTTCTGTTGCAGATTTGCAAAACAAAGGACCTCAGTGTTTGATTTTTGCTGGATGTTAAACGAACCGCAGGCTGCCAGGGCTGGGACTGGGGACATTCAGCCGTGTAAAAATGCTTAATGTTGCCAGGCTCCCCTCTCTCATTTTACCGTTGGTTACACTACCAACCCATCAACCTTCCTGATGAGTTCTCCAGGAACAGCTTTGGTCCCCCACTGCTGCCATCATGAGCAACCTCCTTGCAAAGACCTTTGCTGTAGGAGAAAACAAGGAGCTAATCTGCGAGTCCTTTCTAGCTCTGCAGGTGCAAAATCTGGTCTTTTTCTCTTGTGATAGTGCCACGCGTAATGGACCTGAACCCACTATTGCAAATAAATACGAACCATTCATCAGGCTCCTGTGCGCGTAGCTGCAAGATGGTGTTGGGTTGTGTTCAAGCCTCGCTGGGCTGTGGCAATTCCTGTTAACCATGGTGTTCAGGGGTGTCAAGTGAACCACAGTTGTTATGGGTGGGGTTGACATGTAACATCTAATGGGTGGTGGAAATTTTAGGAGGCTGCTAAAGCCAAAGTAAGAAGCTTTGGCAGAACATGGTGAGGCTCCTGAGCAGAGGCAGCTTGGTCCTGCTGGGCTCCACACATCTGGGGCCAAGGTGCTGGGTCAAGGGTGCAAGCAAGGAGAAGGCAGGAGAGAAGGCAGGAGCTCGTGGGGTGTAAATGGAGATACATGTTGGAGGTGAAGAAGAGACGAGGCAGGAGGTCATGACCTTGGGGTAGGAGTGAGAGGAGGTGGAAGGCAAGAGACATGCTGGTACCTAATGTGTATCTGCTGGTGATCCCTTGGATGTCTGCTGGGTGGGAGCCCTCCTGGGAAGCCACGGCCTTGCTGTGCTCCTGTGCCACATCTGTAGGGTTTGCACAGACAGATACTCCAGTCTGCAAGATTTTACCATGAGTGCAACAAACTGTTTGCTAGTCCTTTGCTTCTGAAGGGTTGCAGGTATATACAGACAACACCAATCACCTTACCCTCCACCAGTGAGATCTGGGCATTGCTGGTCTTTTCACAGCCGCACTGCAATGGAGCATACCACTTAGTGGAGAAAACACCTTCAGTAGCATTCAACTCAAGGCAGCAGCACTCAGGTGCAAACTACCACCTTCGCTGGACCTTGAGCATAATTCCACATGACCTAAGCCTGCAAGAGAAACGCAAAATTAGCAATTGCTCCTGCAGTTCCAGCAAGCTGGATAGTTAGGAGCAGCTTTGAAAGACTGCACGGTGGACAGGAGATGTAGAGAGTACACAAGTGATGTTTGGCCTCTCAACCTGGAGCAGCACCGTGTGGCACTTTTCCTCGCTGTCCCATGGCTGTGGTTCTCCTCAGGGGACCCTCCACATGATGTGGCCCTGAGGAGCTCCTGACATAGGGTATGGGGTGTTCTTCAGTGGGGGAGCTACCTCTGCCCACTGGATGACGAACACATGGGCTGGAGCTTGGGTTGTCCCCTCAGATGGAGGGTGACATGGTCCAGTACAGCCACAGTCCCCGAGTGCAGAGATATAGGCTTGAGAAAGACAAGGTGTGCTTCTGTCTATGAGTAACTAAAATGATTTTTTGTGCCTCAGATGGGCTCTTCAGAAACCACTGAGCTGCGAGGAGTGGCTGGAGGATGCAGGAGCAGATTTCACACTCTCGCCCTGTGCTTTGATGCTCCCGGCTAATGTGTTAATCAGCTGCTTATTGTCGTGCCTGAAAACAACAACAAACGCAACCAGAGGATGAACAGAAGAGAGCAAAACATTTTCTGGCATGTGCTCCTTTGACTGCAACATCAAAGATCACATTAAGATTTTTGTAGAAGATTATTTCTCCGGGTTTTTTTAGCTCCAAAATTATCAGGAGTGTCAAACCCCATTTTCAGGAAGAATTTCTGGGGAGGAGGACACCGCTGAAAGGGCAGAGACGTTTAATATTTCACGAAGGGCATGCACAGACTAACGCACAGTTCTCAAAACATCCTCATTAAAATGCTTTAATTAACACTGGTTCAAGTACTAGCAGACGTGGTGCTTCGTGTCTGTCAGATACACGGGGGGTGCTGGGCACTGCTCAGGTCCCCACGGCAGCATCCTTTCCCTCTCCCAGGGGAAGGACGCATCTCGAGCCCCCTCACAACCTCCTTTTAACACTGCATGAGTTTCCTCACGTCAAAAGGCCAAGGGACTTTTTTTTACCACATACCAGCCCAGTAACCATTCATGCAAAGCAGACAAAGTCAACAGTGCAAAGGGAGCAGCAGAGATGATCTTTTCGCTTTCAAAGGCTGTAGTTTCAGTTCCTCAAAGCCATGATCTCATTAACTGTCTACCTGGCATCCCGACCAGGCACCATCCTGCTCCTGCTCCAGCACTGGGAGCACCCCTCTGTTCTTGGCCACCTTGTCTGTTTTTTGGAGAAGGGACAAGACTGCTCCAGACCAAGCCAGACAACAGAAAAGCAGGGGCACAACCTCATTTACACACCTCCACTTTTAGAATGGAAAAAAATGCTTGTTTTCTCACCCAGAGGATACAGAGTGTCTTACATTTTCTGAAGAACTGAGCTGATGCACTAAAAAAGAGATGTCAGGAAAGGTGGGTGGAAAAATGTCCCCTGGGTTTATTATGCTTTTGGGCCAGGAAAGGTCTTAGGGGGTGTGTGGTTAGGCAAGGGCTGAACATCCGCAGGGGCTGTGGGATACCTGGTACTGCCCATCCTGTCCCTGTCCAGGGCACTCGCTCCTCTGTGGGAACAGTCAAGGACTAAACATGCCGTAAAACCGACCGACTTTGCCGATGGTGGCAGCTGGCAAGGAAGCACCTTTGCCACTGGCTGCTTCATCGACGTGGAGATAAGAGAAAGGGTCTGTTCCTCGAGCAGGGAGCTGCTGCCCTTCCCACCTGCCACCACCGCCACCACCCCGCAGCAAAGCCACGGAGGAGCCAGGCGGCAGCTCATTCTGCCCAGCCTTTTGCAGTTATTATCAACCTGAGTTGGTGTCACACTCTCAGCAGCTTCCTTCGGTCAGCACTGATGCGGCAGCAAACTATGGTGACTCAGGTCTGCTGGGGTGTGCGTGCTGGGCGAGCGGCTGGGGGACAGCATCCAGCAGACAGGTCGGCTGGAGGACGGCATCCCAACATGTAGATCGGCTGGGGGGTGGCATCCCAGCAGATGGATTGGCTGGAGGACAGCATCTCAACATGTAGATAGGCTGGGGGACAGCATCCCAGGGTGCAGACGAGCTTGCACTTCAACCTGCAACAGATAGGAATCTCCATTCTGGAGAAAATGCATTTTAATTATGCAAATGCTATGCGCATTCTTAAAATATAAGGAAAGAAAAAACGGGGTCTGTCTTATCTTTTTGTGAAATCATTATTTGGTTTGAAATATATGGATAATTAACAACATTATCATGCAAATTTAAGGGAATTGAGCTGGGTGAATTAAAGTGTCTTCACCTACCTAGCCATAAAAATTGCAACATGGAGCTGTCGCAACGAAGCTCTGAGCACTATTTTTAGTGCAGGGCTGTAAGAGAGGGCCTGTAGGAGGGCATCTTCCAAAGGAATGCAGACGGTATCTTTTAGGAGGAGTGAATCTTTAGGAAACCATTCCTAGTTCTCACGAACGACCAAAGGATATTTTTCTGACTGGGCTGGAGTTTATACACAGAGCCTCATGCACCAAAAGAAAATAATGAGTCATTGAATTTAAGCAACAATTTACTGAAGCGAAATTTTCAAGTGCTCCTCCCTCTGCTCGCTGTCCTCAGGGCACACCAGCCCTTTATCAGTGGTAAAAGCAGAGTAAAAAATGCTTAATTACTGCCTCCAAATGGGAGCAGTCCAGCTTTTTTCAGGACTGCAATTCTGCAAAGCTCTCGTGTCATACTTTCAGATGCCTGAAAAATACCCACCTGCTGAGATAAACTCAGTTCCACTTCCTGTGATTTTACAGCATCACATCTTTGACTGGCAGGTTTCAGACATCAGCATTTGAAGAGGATACGCTGGAACATCTCCCCTTGTCAAAAAGACCAGGTTATGGCTCCTTGGAAAACAACCATCCAAAACAGCCGCTGAATGCTCCTGGGACTTTTCCACAGATATTTCAGGGGTTTTTTTTTGCCTTTGTGTTAAGTTTGATGTCTGTAAGAGAGTTACAGATCATGCTTAGAAAATACCTCAGCTCTTGTTCAGTTGCAGCTCAGCATGGGGGAACTCCTCCCGGTCATCCCTCCTGGACACGGGGGGGGGATTGGCATTTCTGGCACTGCAGCATGGCACCCATCACCAGGATGCAACGTCATGGTTGATTGCAGACACTGTTAATGAATGTTGTCCTTAGAGATTCACAAACAGATAAAACTGGTGGGGTTTTTTTCACCCCTAAATACCTATAAACACATAAACTGAGTGGAGGTCTGGCTAGACAGAAATGTTTTGTTAGCACATCTAAAATGTCAAAATAATTGTCACATAAACTCACATTTCACTGGCACTCAAAGTACTTAGTAGCATCACCTTTGAAAAAAGTCATAAATGAAGAATTTCAGATAAACTTTTGGGGTTTTTTTAGATGCATTGCTCTCATTCCCCCCCCCCGTGCACGTAGTAACTCAAAAATGTTTGACCCCAGGTGCAGTATTCAAGAATCTTTAGATGAAGGAGGAAACAATGTGCTGCTTCTTACAGCAGCAAAGAGATCCAGGAGCTCCTGTGTCCCTGGAAGTCACTGGGATGTTGGTTGCCCAAGTGACTTCAGAAAGCAGGACTTCAAAGCCTTTCAGAATTGTATAGCTGAGAAAAAGAAATAAATAAAAGCTCTAACTAGCCTAAAAATTTAAACATTGAATGGCTTTTTATGGAGCACATTTCCATTTATCAGCCTTACCCAATGCTTCAAAAGGCGAGCAGCGGTGGTCGCTTTGGCTGCTCATCAGCCTCCCGTTTGTTGAATCTTGCCTTCGATCGCACATCCACAGGGAAAGACTTACATTTTCCTACACGTCTGCAAAATGCCTGCTGCGCTGCCTGAGCCCTCTAGATACTACTAAAATAATAATAATAATAATAATGATAATTATGAGCAGGATTCCCAGTGCGCATGGTGCACAGCAAGGCAGCCGAGAGCCCTACCGTGAGCAGCTTTGCAGTCTGACGCCTAATTACTGGTGAAGAAGAGGGTGGACAAAGATCAGCTACAGAAGGGGAAGAGGGAATGAGTGTTTTACAACAAGGTAGAATTGCTCTCCTCGCCTGTGCTTAGTGAAGATGCTGCAACTCAACACTTTCAAAGTATCACCTTAGAGAAACTCCTTTTTTCCTGCTAGGAAGTTTATCTGGGTGGACTTTGAGTTCCTTTTCTGCTGCCAAGGGATTTCCACAGGCTGGCATGGACCTTGAAATGCTCCGAAGTGCCAACGGAAAACATACAGGGACTGCCACGCTGTCAGGAAAGGCCAGGAGATGGAAACAGGCTGTGCAGGGGGTAAGGGCAGGTGCAGGATATCTGTCGGGTCCTGAAACCCTTTGATTTATCACCCTGGTGCAAAGCATCTGCCCAGTACATGGTTGGTTGACCTGACACGTCTAAGAAATCCCACATGGAAATCCAGCAGCCTGAGACACAGGGTGAAAGTGACCACCCTGGCCATAAATACAGCTCTGTGTTTTTGCAGGGAATTGAGCTACATATTTCATTCAGAAGGTAGAGCTGGGAGGGAGCCAGGGGTGGGGTATGTTGGTTTTATGTGAAAAATCTGCAATTTTGGAATTTGTTTTCTGCTCCGGAGCAGGTAATAAATTTGTCATGGTTTGTAATTCCAAAATTGTTTAGCTTCAGGTAGATCAAAGTGTTTGATTCCTGTGAAATCTGATGCAGGCCTTTAAAGTTATACATTATCTTTTTCACCAAGACTGAAAGATATTGAATCAAACCAGAAACTAAAATTTCTCTTTCTTGTTACCAGCTTTTCTATTTAAATAACATTTTGTCCATTCCAAAGCATTTCTACAAGAGAAATAATTTCTCAACATATTAGCACTTCCAAACAGAAAAACACTGGTCCCAATGTTTCCCACCCCCGGTGATGTTATCACACTGCTGCTGGGAAAGCCCCAAAGCATCCCAAACGGTGCAGTCGGGGACCTGCAGCCCCTTGTCCTGGCGGCAGCTTTTGGGAACAGTCCCCGTACACTGACGCAGGCTCTGGTCTGGACACACTGGGATTGCCTGGGATACCCGGAGCGGACACCTAAGCATTCCCCCGGAGCCCTGCCAGCGGGACACACGCGGCCGGCTGGTTTCTGTCACCACCGGCAGAGCCGGAGGGAGGGCACGGCACACGCAGCTGCCTCTGCGCAGGACAACATCCTGCCAGGCATGTTCTTGTCTTAACAAATTACTCCAAAGTGCCCCTAAAATATTCAGTTTTCTGGAAGGAATTGGAGAAACGTGAAGGTGTAGGATGCTTTTTGCTGAGCTGACCAGAAAAGTGTTTCTGCAAAAAGTCACGGTGTCAGCTGGGATGGCAGCGATAGGTGAGAGGGAGACGAAGGCACAACAAAGAAAATGTTTTGCTGTGACATGTTGTCCTGGAGTGTAAATTAGGAGCTGGAAGGGCTCAGCAACAGCCCAGCATGTGCCGACAGAGGGGTCTGTGTTTGCGCTGGGAGCCAGAGGTGACAGCCCAGCCCCTGGGAGCAGCTGCCGAAGGGATGCTGAAAGGTGATCTAAAAATAAAGCACTTATCAGGGCAAGAAGGGCCAAGTGTTTCGTCACTCTGCCTCGACTAGCAAAGCACGGCCTAGGAGGATTTCTCTTTTGTTAGGAGCCATATTCCGATTCACAGTTTGCTGGTCTTGGGCAAATATCTCCTGTTGACTTAAGCCTCGCAGGAGCGTTGGTGCAACTGCTCGGCTGCACTGTCCCCCCGCCCGTGTCTCCACTCCTTATGATGCAGGGCAGCAGGACACCGCATTTTAGAGAAAGCACGTAAAAACCATGGAGTCAGGGCTGACCCAGTGACTGTGAAAAGCTGAGGGGTTTGGGTTTGACATTCAGCTCCCCCTTGCTTACTCACCCCAGGGAAATGCAAGCAAAGCTTCCCCTGCAAGGGAAAAAAACCAAACTTCACCTCATCCGAGTGACTTGACTGACGGTCCCAGGCAGAGACACTAATTAAGGGACATTTCACTGAGCACAGGGGTAGGTTTGTTGAGGCTTTGTCTTCCTGGGGACAGGCAGAGAACTGTCAGGGAGAGGAGCCTGGCAGGGGCACAGCAGCAGCGGGGCAGTGCTGGTGACAGGGCTGGGGACACTGGTGGTGGCAGTGCTGGGGGCAGCACCCACAGCTCGACCCCCTGCCCCTGCAGCCCCTCTCCATGGGCAGGGCTGTCTGTGGCAGGCTCACAGCCACACTGTGCAGCTTTGCACCCGCATCTGCACCATGCTGGGACAACCTGCTACACCTTGCAGCATCAGGCAGCAGCACCTCCAGCAACTTCGGTCCTCCAGCTGGTTTTACCAAAGCAAAGACGAAGAAGAGCTCTCCAGCCTGGCTGGGCTGGGGCGTCCCCAGGGGCTGGCGCCGGCGCAGTGACACGTTCACTGCTGCCGCATGAGGCACGTTGCCGCCGTGCTGGGAACCCTCGCCGTGGGAAAGCCTTTGATCTAACCAGATCTCCCAGGGCTGGCTGCCGGACTCTGCTTCCACTTCGGTACCTGATCTTGTAAACATCAGCGACGGCACAGCCGCTGCACGCAGAAGCCACATCCTGTCAACCCCTGTTGCAATCTGCAGGGCCATCTCCTTGGCCGCAGCGCAGAGGGGTTGCGACACCCGGGCAGCAACACATTGGCGTGGGGCAATACAAGGCTGGTTCCCGTCAGGGCACTCGCACGCACCCGGGGTTTTGTTTTTCAAGCGATTGAGGCAGGCTATGTGCATCAGTGGATGGTTTCTGCGAGTAATTCTCCTCTCCGCAGGAACATATATCTGACTTTATAATTCATGCATGCCTAGGAAGTTCAATCCAGTCCCACTGGAGTAGCAAGCTCAGTGGGAGTTTATTTATTTAAAAGAGTGCATGCAGTAGCATGGAAAAAAAATCAAATCTATCAGAAACCATAAGTCTTAATCCTAAACCAGCTTTGCTTTTCTTAAAATATGGTCTAGGGAAACTGCTTTTAAGATGTGGCTTCCATGGAGCCTTGGCTTTCGCATTGCAATCCCTACAGAACAATATTATAGCATAATAATTAAAACATTTACAAAATGAATGTAATCTATGGCTAATCCATGTTTCTATGGAAATTTGGAGGCTATGGTGTATGCAGCTGTTCCCATCTAATGCAAAGATTGGCCGTAGCTCTACTTCTGAGCCCATTTGTAACTTAGGGGATAATTTATCTGTTCTGTTTACACAGTTCTCAGCTTGCACAGCCTTAGAGTGTAACTTTTCCATGGTTCCCAAGCAAAAGGGTGTCTTGCCCTCCCTGCTCAGCCTAAGCAATTAGTGTTCTCGAAGTTAATGAAACGCCTCTGCTGAAAGGCGTGGGTGCTTGTGCTGGTGTTGCAGACATCGCGCTGCCCAAGATCTATCAGAACATCAGACGCAGCAGCGGAGAAATGGAAACACTTGCTCATGCCGGCTTGCGGTACCCACACAGACGGCCCCACAAAGGCTCCCTCCGATCACTCTGCTTCACATCTGCAAGGTGTTTGCCTCCATTTTGTTCCCCTTTAAGCTCCTGCGTCCCTCACTCGATGCTGCTGGCAGTGCTGTCCCCGTCAGTCCCGGGCAGCAGTGGCAGGAGCTGGGAGCCAGCACAGCTGGTGCCAGGGGTTCTGCCAGATGTTGGGGTGTGGGTGTGGGTCCATCCCTGAGCCCCTGCTCCTGCGCTGATGGTTCCTGCTAATAGGTTTTGGTGAGCCCACACAGGGTCGATAGAGACAAGAGGAAGCTGAAAAGAAGGCAACTCCCCCGTAGGATGAGGCCAGCAGCTTAAGGGCAGTTAAATGTTTTTTGTCTAAAGCTGTGGGCATCTCTATATGAGTCGCCACACTCACACAGACACACACAGATCAGGGGAGGGTGTTGGGTGACAAAGGAAAAGGGTAGAAACACCTGAAGAAGGATCTTAAATGCTATGATGAAGGACCTTTTGGGCTGATACCAACACGCGGTAATTCATAAAGCCGGCTGATAAAAAGCTGGACAAACTGCAACTGCTTGTCGGGGAGCAGAGGGCAGGCGTTTGCTATCTGCTCATCCTCGTGACACGATGATGTTTTACATTCACAAACTTATCTCCAGCGAGCCTGTAAGGTAAGCAGTTTTCATTTTGCAATGTTAAATTGCTAATGAAGAAAGTATTAATAACCTCCAAGCAAAGAAAGTTCGCCAGTAGAGCAGAGCTCCAGCAGCTATGCAATGGCCCCAGGGGTGCAAAGCTTCAAGCCTCATTGACACAACAGCATGAAAACCTGCTTTGTACAAAGGGGGAGGAAAACTCTGTCAGTCAGGAGTGCACTGAAGAAAATCTTTCCACTGAAGCAGTGCTGGAGGTTCCCATCCTGAACAAATATTTAGTAACTAGCATTCACTGAATGCTTCTCTTAGCGTTAGTTTGAACGCAAAGACAGAAAGCTGTAAAGTCTCAGTGCTTCACAGTGAGAAGTAAAAAAAACAATAACCCAAACACACAAAACCCCCCAAAACCAGTGTTTTGATTCCTGGTTGTATTTAACTGCTGCAGCACAGCTGAGTCACAGTTGGGATGGAGGCGGTGATGGCTCAAAAGTGTCATTGATTTTAGAGAGCAGCTGTATCCAGAGGCCCTCAGTCCTTTCTCAGTGAAAATAATTTGCAAATATAGCTACACATCCCGAGACATTTAACAGCCAGTTAAAACACGAGGGAACTCAGAAGCTTAGATAAGTCTCACTTTGTATGGCAGGCCCTCACGATAAAATCATTTTGCTCTGTCATTGAAGGAGTTGGTGTCTCAGATGGCTTCAGCTCGAGCAACTCCTGCAGCCAGGCTGACAGGCGATGGCCAGCCAGAAAGGGAACGGCATGTGGGGACCCTGAAATCACAGAAGCAAGATCCCAAATCACCTCTTCCAGCTGGAAAAAAAAAAAAAAAAAACAGGAAAAAAAAAAGAGACATAAAATCCTGCAATTGCATGCCTTCAGCCAAGCTGCTGATGGAGGAGATCGGGAGAAACTGTTCGGTGTGCTCAAGGCTCAACAGGGTTGTCTGTACCACCAGAGCCTGCTTGCTCACGGAAGTATTTGGAGGAAGAAGTTTTTCCTGCCATCCTGAGAACGCTAATTTGGCTCACGTGTGATATCACAAAGGGTCATGCCAATAGGGAGAAACTCTGCTGATAAATTTATGTGCAGGGCTTGCGGCAGGAGAGCTTAGCCATATCACTGCCAGGGAATGGTCGCAATGTTATTCGTGGTAATTATGGGGTAGTTGTTTACTTTATGCTGTTCTTCAGTGCTTATAAAAGACATCCCGAGCAGAGGAGGGCTGTTGTATTATTTTAGACATCTAAGCACAGAAGATTTGAATACACATATTTGGTGGTACACAAAGATGTAAACCAGGCTGAGACTGACTTGAACTCCTCTGCTACCCTGAAGTGCAGGACCACAGCTCGGCTTAGCCCCCGCAGGCACCCAGAGATGCTCAGATGAAGAGCAGTGCTCCATGCACCCTCCCTTGTGGTACTGGGAGTAAGGAAGTGTTTTTGATGTGAAACAAGAGTGATTTCCTAGAAGAAGACAAGACATGCCGAGCTGTCTGGGCTGAGGGGTTGTCTGCAGGAGTGCAGGTCTCTGTGTTCAGGGTTTGCAGCAATAAATCACTGGTTCACTCAGACACATTCCTTATTCCCCATGGGAGTCCTATTGCTAAGTGACACAATTATGTCACCATGGAGCATCTATGATTTTTTTTTGTAGTTTGTTGGGTTTTTTTGTTCCCCCACAGACCTTCTGGGCATACAGGTTTCCTTAAGTCAAAATCTTAAATTTCCAATTGGGTGTTAGCTGGATTTTGGTCATTGTCCTACCTGCAGCTTGGACAGGCCATGAAAACATGTCTGCGTATGGCTCTGCTGACAAGTTATAACATAGGTCATCTGTGTCAGAACCATTCCCTTCTCTTTTTTTGGGACTTGCTGCGAGGCTGTCATCCTTCCTGCATCTCCCGGCTCTTCACAGGTCTGATGGCAGGAGAGCAAAGCCTCATCTGTAAGGGGCAGTTGTGGAGAGATTTGCACAGAGGTCCAGGCAGTGTGAGAGGGCTAAAAAGGGTTAAGAGACTTTGCTGTCCTTCCCATGCACTCGGTGCTCGGCTCCTGGTGAAATACTGTGCAGTGTCTGAGATTTACCCTGGTGCCAGTTCCTGCAAGAAGAGAACCAGGTCCTGACGGCAGGTCGGCTGGTAACATGCTGCTCCTGTTCTTAGGGAAATCAAAGATAAAATATTGCAGGTTTTAGCAGCACTTTATCCGTTTCCAGCAATCCTTCATTGGTCCCTGATCATCATAGTAATAAACTGCAACAAAACAAGAATTAAACTTGGATTTAGCTTAGATTAACCAACCAGGCCCCTTCAACACCTTAAGAAATCCATTAGAAAGCAACTGGCATAGTCTGCTGGCTTTCTGGTTTGCAGGACACCACCTCTCTCACCCTTATGCCCAATTTTGTTGTTTCTGGGATCACACTGTTTTAAACCCAGAGCCTAAAAAGCTCCCAACATGTTTAAGCCTCTCCCTATACATATGAAGGCTTCAGATTATTTTTCTTTAAATTATTTAAATTCTAGTAGAGTATTTTCTTTGTAACTACTACTGCTGCACGCATTAAAGCAGCTCTGAAGTTAAACAGCAATTACAGCAAACGTTCAGATCATCAGCCACTCAGGTCTATTAAAGCAGAAAACTATTTTTGAGACGATCCAAGAAACACAGCCCACCCGGCCAACAACAACACACCTTCCTCGTAAAGGCACCGGGTTTTGTGCAGTTAACGAGCAGCTGCGTCTGACCGCTGAGCCCAGAACAGCCCGAGCACCATATCATAACGCAGCAATGCAGGCTTATTCTGGGAGCAAACTGCACTTCCATTTGCTTTCCCAAAAAGAGAAGGGGCGTGCACAGTGTCCAACAGTGCTGCAAGCGCGTACACCTGTCCGGAGAGACGCAAGGGAAATCTGCTTACAGAGAGTGAGCTGGAGCCAGACCTGAAACTGTGACAAGATGGGTGTGGGTCAAGACCCAGGAGCACGTGGACTTGGCTTGCAGAACCAGCTGTCCTCGCCCCGCGTAGCCTTGGCTGGGATTTCCACTGAAAGGAAAGCTCCTTTTTCTGTTACATATGGAAAACAGAGCATGTCCTTCACCAGGCTGCAGCACTTGCAGTGCAGAATGCATTCCCCCTCAGAAATAAACATGGATTTCCAAGTAGTTTACAGCTAAAAATCAGTTTAAAGAGATCTTTAAGATGTCTTCTTCCATCCCCACCCACCCCCACTTTGGTCCATTGAAAATTTAATTTTAAAAAAACCCAGTTTAAACTTCTGGAGTGTTTTAAGTCACTTCAATTCTCAAATATATCCCAGACTTCTAGGAATGAGGGCCATTGCCTAATGTTCATCCCGACTGAAAACGCATCTTTCAGCCCAGGCTGCCAAAGGAAGGGGTTAAGGAGAGCTCAGCAGGAACAGCCCTTGTCCTGCGCAGCCGCTCTCACCCTGTGCTCTGGAGCAGACACAGCGTTCCTGGGACCCGGCCTCAGCAGGCTCAGAGCACAGGGATGGGAGGGTGGGAGCTACCTGATGGGAGCTCCATCAGCCTGGTGGGAGCCTGTGGCCGTGGTGAAAGAAAGGAGGGTTTCTGGTGTGAAAAGTTACTTTTACAAATACAGCTGGTGGCATAAATACATCTGCAGACCCTCACAAGATGCTTGTTGGGAAGGAGAAAGGAGCAGGATGTGTGCATGCGTACAGAGCACGCTGGGAGGGATGGGGGCTGAGGGCTAACATAAACACAACACTCCTGAATGTATATGTTTGACTGTATGTCTGCATTTCCTGAGCTTTTAAGCACCTGCCTTTAAATAATTCAAACCACGTTTTTTCAACTCTACCTCTATTTTAGCGTTTTTTTTTAAATAAAGGAATACAAACATAATACAGTGCAATATTTGAACCTATTTGTTTATTTACCTGGGTCCCTGGGCTTGCATCCTCCTACCTTGGGCAGACCTTGCCATGGGGCCTGGCACCTGCACACCAGCTCCTCAGGGTTCAGACCTGCAGTCTGCATCCATCTTCCCCTCTCCTGTTTAATCAACAATTTTTTTTAATGCTGATTCTGCAGCAATTCTGCCATTTTTCTCTGAAATGAGACTGTCACAGGGAAAGGAGAACTCATCAGTTGTACGAATTGGTGAGATTAAAAGGATGTAGATCAAAAACCAGCAAAATAATAAAAAAAAAAACCACTTCTGAAAACAGAAGGGAGCAGTGTTGGGTAGGGAAGAAATAAGCACCTGGTTCTATATACTCCTCAAATGCCTTTCCTTTGGGGAGGGGAAAAAAAAATTTTACAAATCTCATAAAATAAAAAATATAAAATGAAAATAATCTCACAGGGACATTGGGAGATCATTACACTTGTAGACTTTCCGTCTCCCCCAGTACATTAACATCCCATCCCCACACCTCCTGCAAGATTTCCCTGGAGACGTCACCTTCTTTCATCACATCTGATATCTAATAAAGACATAAGAGAATTTAATAACAGGCTGCACAGGGAAGACTTCTGTTCAAACTGCCACAGCTGCTGCTGATGTGTTGTTCGCAGAGATGCTGGAGAAGGATAAGAGCAACCAGGAGACCACAGGGTGTTTAGTTTTAGAGGTCGTGCTGGTGAAGCCACTGATATCACCCCAGCCAGCCCGGACTTTATATGAAACAGGGCACAAAAAGCTTCTCCAGACTTTCCAGCTTCATCTGATCAAGGCTGGTTCCCTGTTGCTTGGCTCTACACATGTACACAACTCTTTGGAGGGGCGATACGCGCTCCAAAGGATCCTGAGACAACACAGCAAGTGAAGGAGACCAAAGTGGTCAAAGTGACCTTGCACCCGTTTCAACGACACTTACTGGATTTCACAGAATATTCCTGGATTGCTTAAAAAAACCCTGCTCTGCTTGAGAAACCAGCCCCAAAAGGTACCTGCTTGGTCTCTCACTGGAACAAGTATGGCATGAAGAGCACAGTACTTTTATGGCCCCCCTCTCCCAGCCCTGATATAGTTTCCACAGCCAGAATTTTCAGGAATGACCATTGGGTTTGGGTGCTCAAGCTGAAACAACTTGAGAAGCTAATTATTTTTTTCATCTGGAGATGAGAAAGCATTTTTACATCAGTGGTCTTGTATAAAATAATCTCAAATTAAAAAAATGAAAAAATGAAGGTTGCAAAAATACCACATCACTTTTAAAAATTGTGTCAAGCGGAAATAAAGCACACTGACCTGATGGCTGGGCCTGGAGGTTCGTGTGTGACTTGTTCATGCAGTGCCTGCCAGGCCCTTTTGACGTTCAATTCCAGTTCATCTTTTAGAAATCCGTGCTCGTGTATTCATTTTGCAGAGAAGTACTGGAACAATTTCTAGAAATGCTTTTCTTGCTGGTGATGGACAATCAGCTTCACTGCAAATTGTTTATGATTCTTTTCAGGTGTGCGTTTAACTAGGGAATGGAATAAGCCAAGTATAGAGATATGCTTGTTTACAAATATAAGATACATACCATGAGGTAAATATAGATGAGAAATGGAAAATGTGTATTTACCAAGAGCTGAACCAGGTACCCAACTGTGCCCTTTAGAGTTCAGCTCCTAGCTCTGGTCCCAGCTCGCCGAGAAGCCACGACTGCCATAGTTCACAGCAGCTCTGTACCAAGTCTAAACAACAGCAGCCCCTTGCTTTCCACAGCCGCTGAACCTCAGCCATGGAGGATGCAAACCTGGGGCTGCCAGGCTTTCTCCCTCGGGGTAAGATCTTTTTGGGTAGCTTTAAATGCAGGCAGCAGGGCAGGAGTAAAATCCTACTTTCAGGGTTTCAGGATTACAGGAGACACTGCAGAAAAACTGACATAATTTAACACAAAGAGAGGAAATGCACAAATTGAGGTGCTAAACTGGGTTTTAAGAGATTTGGTCCAAGTTTTCTCCTTGATCATTTCTGACTTGGGGTGAACTGTTTAGCCACGATGTTGATGTACACACGAAACTCAGAAAAAACTTTGTAGATACATGAGCACTACCAGATGCTCCGATACCACTCTCATGAGTGGCATAAAACCAGAAATACCCCCTTTTAGCAATCAAATAGCCACTCGAACCGTGATTGCCAGCCTCACACAGGCGGGACGTGATGGCCCCAGCACTGGCAGGGCACAGCACAACGCAAGGTGCTCAGATAAGGGTTTAGCCTCCTGCTATTTTTCTCTGGCTTAGAGAGAGTTTGCAAATGGTACTGTAACTTTTAAATTCTTTGCTATTGAAGATTTGGGTAATAATCTGTTTGTTTGGGATATATATTCATGATACTGTTGGTAGCTGCACCAAGGTTATTGGTAAGCAGAGGATTCAGGACCCTTTCACTCCCCTTTCTCACTCTCTCTGTGAATTCAGTCTTTACTACACAAAAAAGTCTCAACTTTTGCTTTTCAACTATTTAACATAAATTGACAGGTTTCTTACATGCTTCAGGAGATTCCTTCCAAAGCAGAGTAGGGACGGGCTTAATTTCTGAGCTGCTTTCTTCCAGCAATGTAACTGTATTTCTTGTTCCTGCACAGCCTTGTTGCCTCACTCATTCTGGGCTCCCTGCACTTGGTGTCCTTATTCTGCCTCTGGAGACCCATCCTCGTGCCACACAGACCTGCTGCATCACCCACTTCTGCAGCTCCAGAGACTCCCCATCACTTGCTGCTGGAGCACTGAGCCAAAGGGAAGAAGAGGTTTGCAAAGTCCAGAAATAATCTTAGGGAGAAGAAAGGCAAAAGCCAATCATTGGCTACTTGGCAAAGGCTGTGTGTTTGCTGCTGCTGTGGAAAATGCCTGGGAGGCATCATTAACTCATAAGCTCATTGCCATGGACTGGCTTGTGTCCGCACTGCCAAGGACCAGCACTCTGCAGGGAACTGGCCACCGGCCACCCTCATGCAGCACTTGGTCTGGGTCTCCTCTGAGCACCCTGCAGAGCCCCACAGACCCTGAGTTAGTAGTTATTGTATCAGGGACTTTTCAAATTTATTTTGGAATTCTCCAAATAATGAAAGGACTGGATGGCAGCAGGACATGAAGGTATTTTGGGTTCTGCAGCACGGCACAGGGGTTGGTGGGCATGAGGTCTCCTTTGGATGGCTGGAGGACTGTCCAGAGTAGAGTCTGGGCCAGTTCATGAGAGGTTCTTCTGTCTGGCCAACCCTGGAAAAAAGCACCATCAGTCGTGTCAAGGTTTCTCCTTGGAGAAACCAGTTGGTTTGCTCCAGAGCAGAGACAGGAGAGAGCTCATATGCATGCCGTGGAGACAGCCGGCGAGCAGAGCCCCAAGGGGAACGGAGGCAGCCAAGTTGGCTGTGCAGACGGAAAGTGCTTTCATACTCCCATCGTGGTGTCACCAAGTGAGATGCTAAACAAAGAACAGACAATGCAATTTTTCCTTACCCATCACTTGCAGGATGAGCACGGCTGGTCCCCGCTTGCCCACTGCTGTCACAGCCATCAGTCTGGAGGTGTCTCCAGCATGTGGCTTTTCAGCCACCACCAACTCCTAGAGCTTTGCCAGGTGAGGACAAACTTTGTGCCTTGGCTCTGCAATTATAAAAACAGCAATTTTTCTTTATCTCTTTCAATTGCCCTAGCCTTTGATTTTGGGCTAGTATTGGGGTTTAGGCTCGGTTTTAACCTTGAGATGTAAGATATGTAAAATACACCCATAAAAACAAATTAAATAGCACACAACTGTCTGATTTCAATAGCTCCCCCATCGCATGTACAGTCCCTTTTTTCAATAAGACAGCATTATTCTCTACCGTACATAGTCTATTTACAGCAATACATGAAAATGTTTACTTTAAAATATAAATGTAATTATAAAGGTATAATTACAGATAAGACTGTGCCTCTTTGAGCTACCTCAAATTATAGCCTCAAATTATAACAATAAAACAGGATCAAATTAATGACCTTGATTAATTTCATTACGGAGAGGAGCGAACGCCACTCGGCATGGGATAAGTTTACACTGCCTGACCTCGTTTCGTCCGTGCTCTTCCCCTGCAACAGAGGAGCACCCGATAGCGCATCAGGTGAGCTGTTCCTCCCAAAGATGTTGCTAAGCAATCATCTGCAGGGTTAGAAATGTTGAGTGCTTAATATACGGTACATGAGAGTGGAGATCAAGGTTTGGTTTTTTTTCAATTTCCAGATATTAAGGGAACTAGGATTGTTCAACTGAACTGCGCTAAAAGAGTCTGGAATCAGAAGTTAACCCAGATTTAAAGCAGTCATCAGTATTTGTGTACAGACTGAACTGATTTATCGTGCGTGTTATGTGCTGAGTTGCAAAACCTTGCTATATTAGCAATGTAACAGGAGGAACAATTTGATTTGTCATTACTAATAGGGATGGAACTAAATTAGTCTCCCACATACTTTATGCTGATGAGGTCATGCTTAGATTTCCCTTTGTAGATTTACATTCTCTCTAGCTTTAATCACAGCTGAAAACATATTGTATGAGTAACACTATTATGAAATGCTGAAGTGTTTTCAGGGGGGTTTAGAAACCGAAGAATATCATGGAAGTCAGAATCAAAGATAAGCTTTAATATTCAGCCCTATGTGTACGTTTGATTAAATATTAATTCACAGCAATGTGGTGGGTACTTACAGCCAAGCTCTCTTGACCCATTTGAAATGCACGGTCACGTATATAAACCTGGCATTTGAAAAAGGACAACCCTGTAGATCCCACTTAAATCTTTCCTACAGTTCTTGCTTAATTAGTGACCTAACCTTACCCTTATAAGTTGTTGACTTGATTGCAGTTGTGGAGTTAGGAAAATATTGCTGTAAGATAGATGTGCAGGCTTTGAAAAAATGCAGACTCTCTCAGCAATATTTATTTTTTTTTTTAGTAGAGTAACACGGGATGAAAGGATGGCAACCAATTTCTCGTTTATTCATAGAATTTGACTTTTACTACCAACAGCAGAACTGCCGTCTGCATGGGAACATTGGGAAGTGGGCTGCTTTCTATTCAAAAAGAGAGAAAAAAAGAAAAAGCCACTGGGTGGAGCAGCTTCCTGAACTACTTAGTGGGATGTGATGCGGGAAAAGAAGCAGGAGGCCCGTAGTGCAAGTTGGGAAGCTGAAACATCCAAACTCCAGCAAGACACCTCAACATTTGTCTTCATCCGGGAACTTGGGAGAAGCTGGTGCAGGTCAGCAGAGTGCTGCCTCTGCTTCTGCCCTGCAGCTTCTCAGATGGCACTTTACATCCTTACCCACGGCCAATACATCCACAACTATCTGTGAATGACTCGCTGCTGTCAGCCCCTGCTTTGACCATAAATAAAGTCAGCAGTGGGATGGATCCACCTTTTCCCCAGCCACAGCCATTGCTCGGTTCCAACCTCTTGCACTGAAATTTCTTGAAGATTCTTGTTTGTGTGAAACTGTTAATAGCATTTCATCTGGTATCAGTGCTTTGATCTCCCCACTTAAATAACACATTAATTCAGAGCTCCCCTGGGTGGAAGAGTTCACAGTATTAGTTAACCTCTTCTGCTGGAAGTCTCAAATATGGTTTAGAAATAATCTGTGCATTGTGACAGAAACAAAAACTCATCCTTAATTAAAAGTATAAATAAAAGGGATTTCTATCTTTAGACTAACCAGAATGCAGACACCAGCTCTTTGTGCTGCTTTCTCACTGCATTAAAGCAAAATTTCAAATTCTGCATGATGAGCCTACAAGTCTCCTTTCTGGTCAGAAAACAGGGCATTTTCCTGAACACCATAGAGTACCTGTGCGCAATGAGCTAGCTAGATCCTTAAAACATTTAGATTTTGATCCTTCTTTTGGGAATAGAAACTGGGCTGCAAATTTTGGGAAAGCCCAAATTTCATTACTGCTGTCAACTTATGAATGGTTTATTGCCATTTTTGACTCCTTTAAGAAGCCCTTCAAGGTGTTATTGAATGGATCCACAAAGGGATCAAGCTCAAGTTTTGCAAAGAGCCTCTCAGCTGCTCCCCATAGGTTTCTGACTTCTTACCAAGCGCATGCTTGTGGGTGTCTGACCACTTAAATCCTGGTGGTGCAGAGCTGGCTGGAGCCTGAGCTTTCCACCTCGCTTCCCAATAGCTGTTTCGTATGTCCCAAGCACAAAAGGGGGTAGATGGTGACTGTACCACCCAGTGCCAGAAAGCGGCTTTTTGCTGGTGGTGGTCACTTCTATGTAGGATTTCAGTCTATACTTCTTGGTGTTTTTCTTTAACCTAATTACATTTTTATGTTATCTTTCCAGGTTCCTATCTGTAAGCACTCAATTGAATGCTGCAGTCATTAAGGCCTTTGGTTGGTTTCATGCTCATCCTTCTGCCCCCATGATTCTTGCTGGCCGAGTCCTGGGCAGGACCAAGGCTGCTGTGGAGGCTGCGGGGTCAGTCCTGCGATCCTCCCCTGTCCAGGGGCTGGCAGAGCCCAGAGCCCACATCTTCTAGTTTGGGATGAGTCCTGCAGGTGCTGGACCATTGCACGATAGCAGGGAGCATCACCACTAGCCCATACAGCATCGTCCTACCACTGTGCTGCCAAAGGTGGACTGAATCCCAAGTTAATTCCACTACCGATGTCTCCACATCATCTCAAGGGAAAACCAAACCCCTCTTTTGAGTGGACAGGGCTGCCACCTGGAGGCACCCCTGTTTTCCTACATGGTCAGTGCAGAGAAGGAAGCACCCATGCAAGGCAGAGTGCAGGCTCCAGAGATGTCTGACCAGTCACGGAGGACATTTGTGCCACCACGTTACGCAGTCAGGAAAGGGCAGTTTTGGCACCTCAGATAAGCAGAGCCTCTGTGCTAGAGGCCTTTCTGGGGTCAAGGATTTAATCAGGGAGCTGGGTGGTTGTTTGCTCCCAGACTCAGCTGAAGTACTCTCAGGGCTTTTCTGTCTAAGGCCCCAGGTCTGGGCAGGACCTTAACCCTCCCTCCCCGCTGATGTAACACCACTGAATAAACAAGGACCTGAAGCACGTCCATCTTCCCCAGTGACCACAGGCACCTCACAGAAACCCTCAGCCTTAACTGACCTCTTTCTGGGCAGTACCAGACTCTGGTTTCTTTTCCAGCATCAGTCTTGCAGAAGTCTCAGTGTTGCCCAACGGTGCTGGGTTCCCACGAGGACAAGCAATGAGCACTGCAGGGTTGTGTCAGGGCTCGTGGCACTGCAGTCCTGCATCAGAGCCCAAGCTGGCCAGCGTCAGGCAGTGTGAGCAAGAGGAAGCAGCCTCAAAAACATCAAACTGCTGCAGATTTCTTGAGAAGTCAGTGGTGAGGCAGAAAAAAAAGATCATAAAATCACAGAATGGTTTGGGTTGGAAAGGACCTTCAAGATCATCAAGTTCCAACCCCCCTGCCACGGACAGGACACCTCCCACTAGCCCAGGTTGCTCAAAGCCTCATCCAGCCTGGCCTTGAACACCTCCAGGGATGGGGCATCCACAACTTGCAACCAAGTACCAGAAATTTGCCCCATCAGCATAGAGCTGCCTTCAGCCCACCACCCCGCTCCTGCCCATGCTGGGGGATGATTATTTCTGCCGTGCACAGAGCAGCTCTTTCTTTTGCACAATGTTCTGGGCAGCAAAGTAGCAGAGCAAGGAGGTGGAGGGGAGCTGCAGGGGGAGCTTACTGCTCCTGCCATCTCCCCGGTGCAACAGCTGGGACATCATCTACAACTCTGTGACCGCAGCTGTGTCCTGGACCTTGTGATACCTGGATGCGCAGTTCAGTAGCAGTAAGGAGAGGGGCAAGGAAAGGAGGGAACTTCCCTGGAGAACACAGGAGGTCTGCAACAGGAACAAGAAACCCTTCAAAAGTTCGTGTCCCACCAGAAAGTCACCACCAGCCTCTGCCACTCAGAGGGCATCACTGGGAGATGCTCCCTGTGCAGCTGCCTCTAGCAAAGGGCTGTTCCCACAGAAACGTGGCTCTGAGGGTTTAATTTTCTTTCTTAAATAACTGATGTGGGGAAAAGGCAAGCCTGACTGTGGGATTTCCAGGGTCCATGGAAACTCCACCATTTTGGCATCCATTTCTATTCCATGTGCAACACGGGGAAGACGGACCCTGATACCTTTGCACCTTTTGGGCTGTGCCTTACCCCACAGGTGACATTTCAGGCACTGCCTGTAAGGGGATGCTCCAAACAAGCAGAGGTGTTGCAAGCCATCACCTAGCAAACAGTCGAGTGGGCCCGCTTCTTTATTTGGCCAAAGAACAGATTTATTCCCCCACCCCCAAAATACTGGATGAGTAAAAAGATTTCCTCAAACCTCACAGTTAGCATGACTCGACAGGGACCTATTCCCAGAGGAGAGGCTGTTTTAGCCCATCTCCTCCTAGCCTGGCAGTAGGAAACACTCCTAGCAGGCAGCCTGGGGTAGACTACCAAGATGTTAACAAAAACAGAGGGGAAAAAAGGAGCTTTTTCCAAACCTACCTCATTTTCATTTTTTTCAATAAAAATTGTGAAGGACATGAATTTTTAGGCAGCCATCAAGTAAATTCACTAAACTGGTTATGGGGGGTCAAATCTGACTATTTTACGTGCCTTTCCTAGAGCAAATCTTACCTTTGGTCTCCCCTGCCCTTTCTCTTCCTCCTGGTTTTCTGTTGTCTCCAGTTGCACCAACCATGGGAAATTTTCCCTCTCTCCCTGGGTGGGTTTCCTCAGTTTGCCAAGGCTTCTGCTTCTTGTGCTCTGCGCTTTTGTGCTAAAAATCTCAGGTGGAGATATGGAGCTGAACTCACACCAATCAACCTCATGGGGTGGTTGAGGACTCCAAACCCAAATCTTCATTTGAACATTCACCACCACATCTCTTCCCGCAGCAGCACAGACCTTCTCAGCCAAAATTGATTCTTGATATCCCAACTTTGCACCTTGTCTGTGGAGGGTCAGAGCAGGGGTCAGTCTGACCCTCATGTTAAACAGAGAAACTTCAGCTGAAGCAGAGGTTGTCAAATCACAAGGTCAAACCAGGTAACAGACTACTCCCATCTCAGTCTCGGCTCAAGCTGACAGCATTTCTCCATCCCCTGGAAACGAAAAGTAGAGCCGTATTGTACCACAGAGCATTAAAGAGTGCGCTTTGCCCTCTGGAACATCCTTCCCTGCTGCTATTTCCCTGCCCTCTTAAGATGCATGCCTACGTGCACAGCTCTGCTGAGCAATAATCTGATATCCAGCCTTTAAGGCACTGTCCCAGGGTTTATGCAGCATTTCCACTGCTCGTGCTAAGGCACAGCTCTCTTTCAGACACACACCTCGTCGTCGCTCCCCCCATGCCATCGCAGCCCTTCTCACACCCAGCAGCTGCGTCTTTACACCTGACAGCAGAGCAAACACTGCCGGCGGGATTTTACCACCTTATGTTCACAGACTGTTAATGTGCAAAAACCATTTTCTCCAGGTTGTTTGAAAACATTCAGGGCCTTTGTTTTGGGGTTTGTTTTAGTTTTGGTTTTGTTTTGGTTTTTTTTTTTTTTTATTATTATTTCATGTGATTTCTGGCTCAATCCTCACAGCTCGGCCCCAGCATCTCGCTGGGGGTGGTTCCTCCCCCTTCCCTGGCGAGCGCTGGCTTTGCAGCCAGGGTCTGGGTGCCAGTGGGGGCAGTTTTAAACTCCCTTTCCATCCCATAGCAGCTTTCATTCAGCACAGACTGGCAGCAGGCCTCCAAGGGGAAATCAGAACATAAATGGTGAAATAAGTCATATTTCTCTGCTCGGAGAAAGACAAGTTACCCATTATCGCATCCATGTGGTAAGGGCGGGTGCCCAGCCAGCACAGACCTGTGTGTTTGAGGGACAGTTGTGCCGTTTAACTTGGCTGATCTGGAGGCTCAGCCAGTTCTCAGCATAACATAAATGTTACTCTGCCATAACATAAAACAGTAAAAAAAAAAAAGTGTCATTTTAGTCCTGCCTCAGGTTGAGGGATGGGCAATGTAACGCTGTCAGATGGCCCCACTGGGTTTTATCATGTGGGTTTTGTCGAGAGAATTTCTTCACCCTTCCAGTGGAGAAATTCCAGGGTCCCTGGGGCAATACGGCCACATCAGGACAGCACTGGGAGAGGAAAACCCTCCTGCTACAGAAGCGCACTGTCTGGAGCTGGGGTTTTACCAGGCAGTTTTCCATCATTTTTAGCTGAGCCATATCCATAGGTGTTGGGAAAACCAGGGTGAAACTGTCCTCCATAGGCTGCTGCCTGCTCAGGCCGTATCCATTGCTCCGGCTGCAGAGATGTCCCTCTCACATTGTCCTTGCAGAGGGTGGGCTCACTGCTCCAGGTTTTGATGGGCAAGAGGAAGCAGGGATGCTCTCTCAGACAGGAGTTGGAGATTTGCCTGAGGAGAGGCAGCTACACTGGCCTTCAAACACTTTTCTTTTTTTAAATAACACATCAAGATTTTTTTTAACTCTGTCCCCATTTTAAAGAGAAGTCTCAGTGTAATTTCCATGCTAATCAGACAAAAGCTTGCAAAACACATTTCCTGCAAGGTGTAGGGGCATGTATTAAGTCAACTCCAGGTCCCCTGTGACTCTCTCAGTGGCACACACATGATTTAAATCCATGCAAATGAAAACTTTGCCCATGCCACAGGCAAATTCTTTACTTTTCCCATGCTGCTCGCATGGAGCTGGAAAAGTTTGATGAGTGAAGTCTTAGTGATGCATTTCAGCAATAATTCATATGCCATACATAATTTAGGACCTCGCTGCAGTCCCCCTGTAACACATGTTGTGCAGCGTGAACGCACGGGGCCAGACGGCAGCTTTAAGGAGGCTCCAGGCGTAATCCGCAGTAAGGAGAAGTTTGATCCATCTCCAATTTGCACCTGCCAGATCATGCAGGGAGCTAATTGGATTAAAATATTGTAATTATCATTTCATTTACGTGTGGTAAAACCTTAGGGAAACGTTTTAAATGGCAGAAAATTTGAGGATGCAGTCTCTGAAGTCTGCTGCTTAAAAGCTTAATGCTCTCTCCCTCCTCTGTTGCCTGAGACCAGAGTTTTATTCCTAGGAAAAGGTGAGCTTGATGAACGACATGTGTGCAGCTGGTGTAGCACACAGACCACAAAACACCGCTTGGCTTGATCATGGTCATATTTATCAAGGCTACTTGGATACCTTTTACATCATCAGCCCACAGTGACAGTACCCAGCTCCCCTGCCTGCATAAAATCAGTCTTAAAGCAGCCATAAAGGGCTTGACCCTGGAGCCCAAAGGATGGACAGTTGCAGGGATGACTGTCAGTCCAGAGAGGAATGCAAAGCCCCTTTCTTGGGCTATATAGTATCAGCCTCCATTTCTTCTCCACCAGGAGACAGTCCCATGTTTTGGGGCCCAGAAGCTGGCCCGGGATGCCCCAAGGAAGGTTAAACCAGGAGCAGCACCTGGCCCCGTGGACTTGCCTCGCCAGCAGGACACGTGACCCCAGACAGTGCTGGAGAGCCACCTCCCTCCCAGCGCATCTCCCAGGTGGGCGGCCACCAGGTCCACAGCATCCCGGCGCTGCCACGGCCTCTGAAATGGAGCAGGGATGGTGTGTGGCATCTGTGCTGATGGCTGTCACCAGAGACCAGGGGAACTACATGTGTGTGGTGCCGCACAATTAATTGCGGAGACTAGTGAAGCAGAATACAAGCAAGGCCAAAAAATAACCCAAACCCATGTCTCCTCACACCTAGCAGGAGCGCTTTGGGGGGAGATAACATTGTGTAGTGCAGCAGATTTGCTTGGCAGATTTGCAAGCCAGACCTGGGCTTTCCCCAGTCCCACACCAGTTGGAGACCTCAGCCCGGTTCAGGCGTGGAGCCAGTCCTGTCAACCGGCTGCTCAACAGCGGGTTCTGCGGCAGAAGATGTCTAATTAACTTCTGCATTTCTTCTATGTCATTGAGTCAGGAACAGTCACAGTCATAATGAGAAATAACACCTAATGTCGCAAAACTCTTGTTTTCACAACAGCCTGAGGGGCTGCCCTGGTCTCCTGCAGAGCTGACATGCACCTACCAACAACAACTCTAAGCCTCACTAAACAGCCAGGGCTAAGCATGTAGAAGTTTTGTGTGCTCACCAAGAGCAGACAGGTGACAACAAGAGAGCTAAGATTACTCTTCCAGAAAAAAAACAAAAAAACCAAAAAAAACCAAAAAAAACAAACAAACAAACAAACAAACAAAAAAACAACCCTCAATTTCAGGGAGTATATTAACCCTTTACATGAGGACACAAGGCTTTGGAAAGTCTAGTTTGTAGTCTAGGCCCTGCTCAAGTCAACGGTGAAGCCGGGAGCACACGAGGGCAGCTTTAGTAGCTGCCTCAGCACCTTGCATGACTGTTGGCAGCCTGGAGCCTACCGCTGACACACTTACCTGTTCTCAAGGTTTCGGTTTCTTTTTTGGGACAGCCAACTCAATACACAATACATAGATCTGATTTTCAAAGGCCAAGTACCCCACCCAGTCTGGAAACTGGAGACTTTGCAAGACATGTCCCATTAGACAGTCAGAAATCAATGCCTGCTCGGTCATTAGTCATTCTGGAAACCTCCGCCTCAGTGAGTCAGCCAAGGCGCCCGGCATACCTGGCAAGCTGGAAGGGAATCCGGTCTTGAGATTACTTTTTTTTCCGCCACCCCAAAGTTTCCAGCTTGAGCTGCACAGGCAGCAGTCAGCCTCCCCGGGAAACTGCCCGGCAGGCAACACGACATGACACCCATTTCTGCTCTTACTGTGTCACATCTAACGTACCTAAAGAATGTTTGGTTGATTAGTTCCCTCCCTCCAGACGAAACAGCAAAGAGGCAAATCTCACCAAAGCAAGCTATTTGATAATCTTCTGTTAAATGCACAAGCCCAAGGGGAAGGATAAAAGTTTGAAATGTACAATGTGCTATCTGCCCATTTTTCACTGGGATATCTCCCAGAGGGGCAGCACCAAGGACAGTTGTGCAGAAAGACGCCAAACACAGGTAGTGTTGGTTCAGTTTGATCAGGAACGTCATTGCCATCATGCCATTCCTCCAAGCTTTAAGTCAGCCATCGATGGTCTAGCCTGGATTTCCATTCTCCACCTGGCCTTCCTAGAAAATCATCAGGTCTGCCCATTGCCAACAGGTATAGCCTCCCGTGGACTGTCACGGAAAGCTAAGCAGTGCAGTTCTTGTTAATAGTACAGCCACAACTGCCGTGGATGTACGCACCACATAGGGTTGTCTGGGACTGCTTAGCGTTACCTTTGCTTGCCTTAGCTGGACACCATGCAAGGACTTCAGCCCTCCTAGGGTTAAGCCACCGACACACAAGTCTGCACACAGTCAGTACATCCTCCCCAGGGCTGGAGAACCCACCCTCAGCAAGCATTTTACATTCCCCTCAACGGGCTTTTGCCAAGCCTATGTTTCACTTGTGCATAACACTTAACATACACTTAGTCCTTCAGGTCTCCACACTTAACAGTGTTGATATAAAACTGATTTTGCTACAAAAGACAAAGCAAGTCAACGGAAATAAAACTTGCAATGCTTACCTGTCAAATTCAGGCATGTCATGGTTTGTAACCCTTGTGTTTCTGTGATCCAAGGGACATGACTGAGGCGCATTGGAGAGGAGAGCAGCCCATCAGCACAGCTGTTGCCGTTGTTTCCTTGAAACACAGTAGCAAGCATCCATTTCCATGGTACAGGAGCTTCTGACTGTCCCGCAGAGCTGCTTTGGTGAGCACCAAAACACAGGAGCAAGCTGATAAAACACTGAAGGCAGGGAAGCACAACACAGCAGGGCTCCCAGCTCAGCTCTGCATCGCTGCATTGAACCGTCCAGCTGCAGAACTGGCTGGGAACTGCGATACAGCTGACTGTCCCTGACCATGGGTGGCTGCAGAGCCAAAGGCTGTAAAACTTCAACACTGTGTTATTCCAGAGATCCCAGCAGCAGTGGTGGTGGTCTCCTGAGCTCTGCACTCAGAGGATACAATCGCTAGAAGGCAGCATCTGAGCTTTATGCCATGATACAGTTTCCACCACCGTTGGAACCCAGCCCTGGATCCAGCCCCTACCAGGACTGAGGGATCATTTATCCCACAGATGGGATGATGCTGTGCAGGCCAGAGCTTCTTAGCGTGTGTTGATTTGCCTCTTCAGTGACGCAGACCCATCTGCTGTGCTTGCTGCCAGGGACACTGGAACAATTCTTTAAGGATCATTAAGCCAGCCTTTAGCACCATTGAGAAGCAGCCCGGCTCTTTGTGCTGTTACACAGATCAACAGGTTTGTAAATGACCCATAGCAATGAGACTTTCTTACCTCCTCTCCTTGAAGGGAACTGGGGAGATCCCCAGCAGATTGCTTCCCCACAGAGGGAAATTAATACGGTCACCTGTGAAATGTGCCTTCCTCTTGTGATGAGACAGGGAAAGGAGGTGGCATGCGACCGGGCTGTGAAAAGGACATTCCTTAGCACAGGAAGGAAAACATGAGAGATGGAACAAGCCTTATCTCAGCCTCTCCCTAGGGGCACGCCCAGCTCCATCCTGCATCCGACTCTCGCTGTTTCGCAGGAGAGACCAGCAGGAGGATGACATGGTCTGAAGCCTGGCCAAGGGGACATAGACGGCCAACCCTGGTCCTCTGGGCTTTGGGAAGGACACAGACGTGACGAGAGCCTCTGTCTGCCACCCCGCAGAGGAATTTCACTTGTGGTGTGAACTGTCTGCCTGAATGCTGCGGAACGGATCGCTCAAGGTTAAATTGGATTAAACTGTTACAGCTCCACTTTCCCACGTGTGGTTTAAATTTAAACGCTATAAATTTCATGGTGAGTTATTAAAACCTTCTTGGCAAGGAAAACTCATTTCTGAAAGAAAAAATTTCCTCCAAGTTTGCAAACCCGCAGGGAGGCCTTAAGTCAAGTTAACGGTGAGATTTCCTAGTGGGGGGAAGGAAGAGCCGAGGTATTACCAGCAGCATGGGGGAGAGGAGCCCTGTGGAGCAGCCGGGGCCTGCTCTGCTGTGTCGGCTGCTCCCCAGGTTTTCATGGTCAGTGCCTGGTCCCACGTGTCGTGCCCGGCGGCACAGAGGCTTCTGAAGCAGCAGCCGTGCACCGTATGGCACGTTCGGAGACGGCAGGATGTCCTGGGCTGGGTGTGTGGGAATTTTTGTAAATACTTCTCGGTGTAAATTAACAAACAAGCAGCATGGGAGTCCTTGAAATGTCATTCTTCTAAGACCTGGCCTCCCAGTCTCCCCCATTATCACCCAGCCATGCAGTGATCTTTGTATGGGGTGGGTGTAAAATGTCACAGAGTTTCTGTAGACACCACGCTAAGATGATGGCAAGTGTCACACACAGGGATGGCTGGTTCTGTGGGGCTGCTGCTCCTTGCTGGGCCGGGGAAGCCCTCCAAGAGCAACATCTTGCCCTACTGCTCCTTGAACCCACTAACAAAAGCCCTGAGACAGACCACTGGCAATTGCAGCAACAGAAACTAGTGGAGCACTGTAACAAAAAAGGCATTTGTGGCAGAGCAGCAGAAAACCAGACCTTTCTCCTGCTCCCCGCCCCAGGGGAGGACACTAAACCCCAGCCCTGGCGAGGACAGCTCGGCAGACACTCGCTCGTTCCGCACTCCCCAGGCTCTACGTTAAGCCCCAAGGAACTGAACTGCAAACCACTCAGTGCTGGTTCAGTTCTCAGCTGTCACAGCTCAGCAAGAGCAGCACCAGCCTGGGCTGTCCTGCTCCAGACGTTTCCAAAACCCATCTCAAACATGCTGCTGCTGGAGCAGGTGTTCATGAGCATTTGAGTCTTTTTGGTGGCCGAGTGTTTTTCTGTCCCGGAGCCTCCAGCAGGCTCCCACACCAGCCCAGGCGGGCACAGCCACCGACTTTGAGAAAGTGAAGCACAGATCTTCTGTCCCCATCCTTACGCAGCCAGCAAGGAGCCGGGGCAGCCCCACGTGCCTCTGGCTGCCCATGGCCAGGCCATTCGATCTTTGGGCACTGAGTCTTGGCTGAACAACCTCAACCACTAATTTCCATTTCAAGACTTTTTGAGACTGGGAACACAGTGAAACGCCTCGTCTCCAGTGGTAATTCCTGGGGTTCCAGAGGCCTGCTGTTTACGGGATGTGTTGCTGTTTCCCCCGTTAAATGTCATAGCCAGAGCTGGGGACAGCAGGTCAAATGCTGCGGGATCCTTGGCCGATGGAGAGGAACCCACTCGTGGCTACTCGGGATCCGGGGCTGTCGGAAGGACCCGGCTGAGGGGTGAGATCTCAGATGGGGACACCGGCATCCCTGCGCTGGGCGAGCCGCGGCGGCGGAGTGACATCCATCCGGCCCGGCTGGCTGAGCTCACCCCGCAGAAAGAGAGGAAGTTTTTCCCCAGGCTGGTGGTTATCGGGGATGTAACGGGCTGAGAGCTGTGACATTTAGGGAAGGCCACCTCCACCCGCGGCGAGCAGCGCCAGCGGCCCCCGCCCGCAGTTCCCCGGCCGGCCGCGCGGGGGCGCCCCTCGCCCGCTCCTGCCCGCCCGCCGCAGCTCCGCCGCTCGGGGCACCGGCGGCTGCGGTTCGCCGGGACGCTCCGGCCATCGCCAGCGGCGCGAGCGGGGCGGGGCGCAGGGGAGCGAACAAGTGGCAGCTGCACTGTGTCCCTGAGGTGTGAGACACGGAAATCGGAATTGCGGCTGTTACCCACCCGGGGAGCTGCTCCCTGCCCAAGAGGCTGAGCAGCTTCACGCTGCAGCTCGTGGTCGCCCGTGGGGTCATGGAACACGGAAAATCTTACTGGAGTCTTTGTTGAGCAGCAAGACAGGAGCACAGCAGAGCGCTGCAGAGGCCGCTGGAGCAGTGGTGCTTGTCCCAAACCCAGGAAGCACCGGGCTGGAGTGCCAAGGGCCCTGCGGCTGTGCTAGGGACAAGGGCCAGCGAGAGCCGTGAGAGAAGAGCATCGCCCCTGCTAAGGTGGAGGTGGGCAAAATTTGAGGACTTGAACTGCTCGCATTTGACCCACATCTTGCACGTGATGATGTTGGAATGTGGAGGCTTTAACGCTGCTGCATGGAAGCGAAGCAGAGAACGGTAGGACTCAGCACTCGCCTCCATGCTGCTCAAGCACTTGACCTAAAAGCGAAACTGACTCTGCCCAGCCAAAGCCTGGTGCTGTGCCAGCAGGTAAAGTGGGCTCCTTGGTGAGAACACTGCCTTCTCCCCCCCCGAGCTGCTCAGCCATTAAAGGAGAAGAAATTATGGTTTGGCAAGAAAACTTGGAAAGAAGAGCGTTGTTGCGCTTTAAATATGAAATGTGTGATTTGTTGGAAGACGATTTTGGGATGCCAGGCCAGGCCTTAAAAATACTCAGGGACCCCAGTGAAGAAACTACAAAAGAAAAAGAAATAACCATGGTAGCTGTTGGAGACAATGCAAGAGCAGCAGCTCATGTCCCAGCAGCACAAGGGGACAGGAGGCTAGCAGTGGAAGTGGGGAGGAGGGGAAACATTTTAGCATGTGGCAGACATGAACGAGCTCGTGCAGATCCCCCAGGGCAGCGCAGAGCCTCTGCACACTGAAACACCCGAGGAGAGCCAGGAGCTGCGGTGGGAATCGCACCCCACAGCAATAATGTGCTGACGGGGCAGCACAGCCACATGCTGCCACAGGCGCAGGGCCACCAAGCACGGTGCTGTGCCATTAACTGCTCCATCGCCCTCTAAACACAACAAAACCCTCAGTCTCTGCTGTGTTTAGCCAAAGAAGAGATTAATGCAGGACACAAACACCATCCTCCAGACTGGAGCAGTTACAAAGGCGCTGTGACCCCCTCTGTCCGCCTCAGCACCGCGGCACCGCTCCCCAGCAGCAGATGTTAGATGTCCTCAGCTGTTTGAGGCGTGCTGATGCCACAGCAGTGAGGCAGCCCTCACCACCCTCGTGTGCGAAGCTGCCCATGATGTCGGTAAATACCTGCCGAGATGGAGCTGCAGACACAGATGGAAGCGATGGAGATGAGAGGGGAATTGCCTTCAGGGGTCCACAGCCTGACCACCAGCACCTGTGCTTGGTGCATGCAGCAGGGCTGGGAAGGTTTAAAACACCAAGAGGAGACCTGCGGCACACTGATTGCTTTTGGAGGAGCAGGGGAAGCTGTCATGTTCAAGTCGGAGCCCAGAGCCACCACAGCCCTCAACACCCTTTTCAAGCAGCTTAGACATTTCCCACAAGCTCTCATCATCCCACCAGACACGTCTCTAGAGAAGGGTCCAGGTAACAGGCCCTGAGCAACAGGGCTCCTGGCACACAGGAGGAACAGGGAGGACTGATGCCAAGATCCAAGGTTAAGCTGCAAAGGGCCACTAAGACACCAGACTTCAGCATCTCTAAGACCTTCAGTCTACTGAGAAGACTGAGGTTTGAGTTCAGTAAAGAAAACTGTACTTACCTCCATGATGAGGTACGAGCGATTTATGAAAAGGATTATTCAGTTATTTGAGACAGCAGGACAGAATGATCCGATCTTGTGTTCCCAAGTCTTTTCATAAACTCTTCTGTAGGATGATGTACTTACAGTGGTGACACAGCAGGACCTGCATGATGATGCACTCGCATGCTGGGACTGTGGTTCACAGGGAAAGATTTGGAGGGCTGAGGAAGGGACGGCTACACCATATCCTATAGACTCCACGATGGCGCAGTACCGAAATGCCTCTGCTCTGGGGATGCCCAAAGGAACGCTCACAACAGTGCCTTCAGCCCAAACATCTCTGAAGGGAGAGAAGTGCCTGTGGGCTGGGCTGGGGGCTCGGCAGAAGCTGCAGGGGCCAGCAGCCTGCTCCCCACGCTCAGGCAGGGGAAAGGCACAGCTCCCCACTCCCATCCTGGTTGTGCTCTGCTGAGCAAGAATATAGATCAATCCCTTCAGTGCAGGATGTTTATTTACACCTTCTGTTGTACCTCACCATAACATCTGTGCAGGGTCCGCTGCCGTGTTCCATGCCCAGTTCCACAGCCAAACAAGCTCCCCACTGCAGGGGGGAAACCACGGCACAGGAAGGATTTTGGAGTCTGACACAGCGGCCCTGGAAGAGGCTGCAAAGGCTCTGCCTGAATCCCAAAGCAACTGCCTGAAAGTTCACATCAGGAGCAGGGACATGACTCCCAAATCCCAGCTCTCCGCCTCCACTGCCCTGCACCCAGCTAGGAGGGCTGGCTCAACTGAGCAGCAGAGTCCCAGCCAGCAGCTGTGAAGGAAAACAGAGCAGAAGGATCATTTCTTCTTTAACTGCAGGCTGGATTTGGGGAAGCAGCGATTTTACACACCCAAACCTGCTCGGTCCCATGTGTGGCACGCTGATGGTACCCACAGCCCAGCTCACAAAGACAAAACTGCTGTTGGCAAACTGGGATGCGGTTTCAGCGAAGCAAGATTTCAGTGTAAGGTGAGCTTTCCAATTCCTTAGGATGGAAATGGCTTTTCCCTCACAGCAAAACACCAGAAAAGTTGGTTTTAGCAGTACACTAGCTCAACACCTTCCCCTGTTCAGCTACATCCTCCTTTTTGCCAGGTGCTTAAGCCATTTAATAAATATCAAAAATAAAAGCAACCCTGCAGAGGCTCACAGAGCCATCAGCACTGAGCCCCAGCAGCATACAGAGCCGCAATGAAGACAGGATTTGGCAAGAACCCATTTCCACTGGCAGCCAACACCGTGACGACATCTGAACCTGACATCTGACACAGGAAAGCACCAGGAGCACTGCGCTGGTATTCTCGATGGCTTCTGAGCTGTTGGTACTCAGAGGAAGTGCTGTTGTAATTGTTTGATTTGGGGTTAATGATTTTTCTGCTTAAAACCCAACTAATATTATTTAATGATCACTGTTTATTTACACTATGCAATTAGATCACATTATGAAAGTTATTTGTTGCATGAATGGGAATTTGAGATTTTTGAAAACTGAACACTTCTTCCTTTTTTTTTTTTCTTTTAATCTCTTATTGCAGAAAGCAAGCAGAAAAAAAAGATTAAAACCATAATGAACAAGCAAGAAGACGACAGCCTCCCTCTGTCCCCCTCCCCCTGCCAAGGACTAGTATTTCTGTTAAAGGGGGGTGGGAATATAGACATAGCACACCCAATGCGCTTAAGTGGATTTTTCTAAAAGCTGCTTGAAAATATCCTCAATGCAGTAGCTAAGACAACACCTCACATTCCTTCTGGAATTTGATTTTAGTAAAACAATGGGAAAAAAATTCCCCCTGGGGCTGTGTCCCTTGGGCAGCCCGCTCCTTGGCTTCTCCCCTCAGCCTGGCCAGGGCTCCACGGCTCCTGCTGCCCCAACAGGTCCCTGTCCCCAGCTCAGGGCTGCTTCACCTGCAGGCTCCAGCCTTTTGGTCACCCAGGCTGGCTCACTACTCCAGTGTTTTTCGTAAGCACCAGCAAGAGTCTCTTCTTAAGAAGCCCTTAAGCCTTCATACCAGCCTGACTTTTGGTTTCTTTACTCCAGCAGCTACTTTACTCCAGGGTAAAACAAGTTGCACGGAGACAGCACCTGGATGCAAGTTCACATCCAAACCCTCAGCTTTTCACAAAGTAAGTTTTTTGAGAAGGACACTAGTCACAGAAAACCTGCCATGTTTCAAATGCTGCCTACAGGAAATAAATATGATCGTATTTTCCCCGAGACTCAGTTGAGAGTCTAACTCCAATATGATTCTTTTAAAGAGAAAAAAAAAAAACAAACCACAAACAGGCAGCAAGTAGAATGTGATAAGCAAACACGATGGAGAAAGCCTCTTTTCAGCAGTACAGGTGGGGAAGGTTTTCCTACTTTGTTTCCAAGCAAGTCCAATGTCCTGTCCTGAAACAAACTCCCAAAACCATGGGAATCAGAGGCTATAAAATTGGTCACTGAATGAATTTGTGGAAGCTTTATATTCTGTTCCAGAACACTGGGATCAAATTAGTTTGATTTCTTATTTGTATGGAGCTCCTCTACATAAGGAATATAGCCATTTCCTTCATTTTTTAAATTAGGGAGGAGTTATTTCTAGGCAAAGATGAGTTACAATCACTGGCTCAAACCTTTCATTTTTACTCTCTGCTAACAAGAGTCTTTCCCCCAGAGACCAACCATCCCCATTACCCTTTTCAGGACCTACAAGAAGTCCTCCCAGACAAAAGCAGACAGACACCAACATTCAGGACTTTTGAACTACCTGGGGTTCACTTTTTCCTGCACCATCTCCCAGTGTTTGAGAGCCAAGGGATCACAGGGTAGTTCCTTTTTAAACACATTTATGAACTTGCCAAAGTGATTATTTGTCTGTTCAGACCTTCAATTACTAATTTCCAGCTTTCTGCAGATAAGCCAAACAAAGTCAAATTAATTTTAGAAACCCAAGTGAACCCGACCCCAAAGCAGCAGGCTTCAGTGCTGCAAAATCAACAGAAAAGCTGCTAATGAAGCAATATTCCCCAATAGTCTTGGCCAGAAAAAATAATTATCTAGCAAGTGCCTCAAAATTTGATCTTGGAGGCTCCCCAAACACAAAGGAAGATGGCACGGTACAAGCCCGTTGCTGATAAAGCCAGGACAGTCTCACTGCTCTCAATGTTCCTGATGTGCGAGTTCTCCTGACTGAGGGTCTCTGGCTGGGACAGCCCCAGGTGGAGCCACCGTCCCAGCCTCCAAAGAATAGGGGACAACTTTCTCCAAACTGCCCAAAAAGGCTGAGGGACTTCAGCGTCATTTTCAGACACACCTTTTAAGAAAGATGGATATTTCCAGCATGTTTTACAGGACGTAATAAGAGAGAAGTTTCCAGCACAAATGCTATTGGGGACTATTTCTTCTCAGCATCTCCCCCCATACTAACAAGCCCTTCAGTTCCACAGACTAACTGCAGCTAAAAACCAGAAGGCTGGCCACTGCCGAAATATTACTGAGAAAGCACTCCCCTCAAACACCCTCCCTGCTGCTGTTTTATTTCTTTTTTATTATTAACTCTGCAAATAAAAAGAAAAAACTCATGGCAGTAACAACATCTTATTGGCCTGTGAAGAGCTACGTAAAACTGCAAAAATACATAAATAAAGCTTTCTAGAGCAAGACAGGAGTTTACTGCTTTCTTAAGTGGCATGAGTGCCTGGCACAGGGTTATTTTCAGAGAATAAAATCCCTGTAATATCTGAGATAGTTACAGCTAAACGCTGGCTGGCTCTGCCATTCCAGGCACAGCAGTCCCTCGCATCCCGGGCTGTGTCAGATATCTCATGCTCATGAGAACGAGCAGATGTCAGCATCGCTCAGAACTGGACACAAGCGATAGCCCCGGTACAGCTGCCTTGTGCCCAGGGGTGCGCCCAGCCACCCTCCCTGCTGCTCGGAGCGTGCAAAGCTGCGGGCAGGCAGCCTGGAGGCCCCGCTGTTGGTTCCATCGCTTTGGATGTAGAAGAATTTTCTCTTTTGCAGACAAGCTCAGTCAGAGCCCTAACAGGCTGGTGGTTGTTTGCAGAGAAAAAACCAAACAGAGGACAAATCAGCTTCATAGCTTTGAGTGAAAGATGAGGGAAAAAAAAAATCATACTTTACACTTCAGAGCCTTCATGTTTAATGAAAACAAGAAATGAAATGAGTTCATGAAAGACTAATTGCCCAGTTTGTTTTATGCATGAGCCCCAGCATTCCCAGCGCATGCAGTTATGGCTTATTTTCAAAGAGACTAATTATTTCATTAAAACATCATCTTCACGCTTCCACGTTTGCTATAACAAGTCTTCTCCTCTTCACTCTGCTAGCCTAATATTTTGTCATTTTTTTGTTCAAGACCAAAGCAAAGAGAGCCAAATGAAACAAATCAGAGTCCCTGTAATATCTATAATTTACTAACAGCTATTAAAACCTGGGACTTAGGATCCATCCTTTCCTCCACAAAGTAAAGGAACACTGCAGGACTTGAAACACCTTGATGCAAAACTCATGGCAGCTCAGTCAGCCGGAAGGACTTGCGTGGTAGGATGCTCTTGGAGGTACAAGACACCAAATGAGGGTTTGAAATGAGCCTGGGCCTGGGAGCCTGGAAGGCTGGATCAGGAAGCAATAGGGGTGAAAGCTCCCTGAACTGTCTAATCTTGCCTCTGATACTTCACTATCTGTAAGTTACTTAAGGACGCTATATATGACATCTGGTTTGCACACAGCAGAAACTAAAAACTGGGTGATGGGGTGGGGTAAAGAGCGAAAGAGAGGAACAGAAAATAGCTGAAGGACCCTCAAAAGTACTCAAATGCATGCCTAGAGAATTCTCCAGACAAGAAACATAAATAAAGCATATTTCAGTATAATGCTATCATCAGAAAAACAGAGTTCACAGTAAGCGTCTGACTGCAGTGTAAATCTTTGTTACAAATAAAGACTTTTGAGCAATTGCAATCCCTCTGACGAAGCAGAAAGCAAAAGCCTCCGTGCCTGCCGGTGTGGAGCAGAGTGCTGCAGTCTTGGCACTCGCTTGAGAGATGCTATCAGGGGTTGCCACGGAAACCAGAGGATGCAGACCCAGCAGCTTTGACTTTGCATAAACTGACAGCGAGTTCAGCTGGGGACGAGACACTGCAAATGCTGGTGGTTTCCTCCAGCTCCCAGGCAGGATTGTCATGGAGCTATATTTGAACCTTTCCTGCAGTCAAATCTCCTACTTCCACCACTTCCACAGCCTACCTTCATGTCCCCCCACCATGTACAGGCACAGCCACACACACGCACACCCTTTTCCTCCTCCTTCCTCCCAGGTTAGACAGTAGACTCACAAAGTCATTTTCCTCTCCTGATCACTTCTGCCCAGTGTCCCCCTCACTGAGATGCTGTCTGGCCACTTCTAAGTATTTTTGAGTTTTCTGGACAGGAGTACTCTCTGGAAGATTTTTTTTTTTTTTTAATTGAAGCTCCTTTCATTGCAGAGGGAGCCCTGATACCCCAACCTCCCTTTACAAACCTGGAGAGAGCAGGAAATGCTGCCGGATTCATATGGATCTAGAAAGGATCACTTCAGAGTTCACTGTAATTTTTTTTTTTTTTCTGAAAACATCCTTGATTCAGAGGGAACTGTCACACAGGAGAGTCCAACACCAGGTGAATTACTGCCACCTTCAGCAATGCAGCTCTTACCTTATTATCCCACGAACCATTGCAGTATCTGCAGTAGGGAAACTGCTGTGGAACACATTGTTGTGGTTTGGAGAAAAGAGATCCCCTTCTTCTCGCAGAACCCTGAAGCGATGTAAGCTTCATATAAAAAGTCCCGTTAGTATAAATTTCTACTGTTCATTTATTTATACACACCTAAAAGCAGCATCATTTGCCCATAAATATTACATCTGTTAATTCAAATGCAATCTTAAACTTGTGTGCAGACTTCCATGATTTTTTTTTCCTGTAGTTGCACCACTGAAACTGACATCCTAATGTCACTGAGCTGTAATGTGGTTTTTCTTCAGTGAAGTGGCATCCCAAAGTCATGCAATAAATCCTCGGGAAAATAAAATTAATTCTCATAAAACTTACAAGTTACATCTCATACAAGGGGCAGAACAAATCAGCACCAGGCATTTATGCTTCATCAGAATCACTGTGCAGGCAGATCCAAGGAGCACTACTTTCATTGCAGATTTGTGTCCCCCCCAGAAAAGACAAGTCAGATTTGACACAGTGTGAAGTGGCCACTGACACAAGATATTTTGAGCAGGGAGATTTTCAGCCGGTGGCAAGGGATAGCACAAGGCAAAGTTGAGTGACAGGCCAGTGCTCCAGCTTTGACTTACCACCCCTTCTCCATACGGGCGACTTCCACTTTCAAATTTAAACTAATTTCTTCCATGTTATTTGTGAAAGTGAGAAAGACTTAAGGCCAGTTTGTTTGACATGATGGCAGCTGTCACTTCATGTAAACAGACCCCAAAATGAAAGAGCAATCCAGCACATGGAAGTAGAAAGTCCTGACACTTTAATTATCTGAAGAGATTACAAGATGAGAGTCTTCCTTGAGGCAAATGTATATTAGTATCGATATAGTCATTGTGCTTTTCAGTAAGAGAAATAGGAGTCTGTATTTACATAAGAAACTATAGTGTTTGAGATCTTTAAATATCATATTTATGGAAATGATTCTGAATTACAGCATTTACAAAATAAAAACAAGCTTGAATAAATATTCAGTCCATTAAATAAGATTTTTTTTCACAGAAGCAACTTTTTGTGCATATTTATTTCACAATTGAAGTTTGTTGTATTTTTTAATCCTATAAAAGAAGCATTAAATTTGTTGTGTTTTTTTTTTTTCTAAAAATAAAACTGCAATAATCATTGCAATGTGAAGCCTGAGATTTAAGCCTGAATAAGTATCATTGCTCGCACCACATCACCCACCTCCCACCAAACGCCCACCCCATGCTTCTCCAAACTCTGGTGAATGCCAACACTCCAACTCAAAAGATTCCATGGGAAGGAATTCAGGGAAATAATAACAATAATAATAATAAATATAAATAAAGTGAGGATAACACATGATAGCTGACATTGTCTACAGGCAGCATCATAAGGCTTGTGCATTACACATAAACTAAGTGAAGCTGTTTCATCTGATTCAAAACAACAGTAGTGCCAAACTTCTGTACCCTTCTATGGCTCATTAACACTGAATGTTAAACCACTTAACAAAGGGAATGTCCCCCAAAAAATAAATTTAAAAAAAAATCAACACTGGCCAGTTTTGCTTTATCATTTTGAATGATGACATTTCTTAAGCATGATACTGCAAACAACTTCCTCATCCTTTTTTGTATTTATCACTTTGAAACACAGTGTGTGACACAGAGTCAGGAAAGGGGACACAGCACAGAGCTCTTGATCTCGTTTCCTCTGTAACCACAGCACACACTGTCTTGCTTTTCACGTGGCTAACTCAAAGTGTGTCCAAACGCCTTTGAAGCCTCAGCGCTCAGGGAGCTCTCACTGCAAAAAGTTTGTGCAAGATCACAGCATGAATCCATGTGAGTCTTATTTCTTTCCTCTCCAAATGGAGATATAATTAATCCTTGGTGTTTCAGATAAATACAAACATCTTCCGAGTTGTTAGCATGAGTGAAGTAACAGTATGCAATATTATACGCAGTTACTCTGCCACATGTGGACAACAAGTGCCCTTCTCTGGCTGACTGTTCCATAGGACCTTTTGAATATATCACTACATACTTGCCTTTCAAAAAAACATTTAAAAAAACTCAGTATGGGGGCAATAATGTGTCACATTCACTGAATTTTGCTGCTAAACTCTTTCAAAAATATGGATTTTCATATTCACTTAGTAACAATTTCCTCTGAAGTTTGTTATGTTTAAATGCTAAGATAGAAACCAAAGCTCTGGGTTATACTTTTATTAACAGAATCTAGTATAAATGATGCAGATCATAAATACTTCCAAAAC
The DNA here is from genome assembly GCA_011057875.1 of Pterocles orientalis. Taxonomy (NCBI): domain Eukaryota; kingdom Metazoa; phylum Chordata; class Aves; order Pterocliformes; family Pteroclidae; genus Pterocles; species Pterocles orientalis. The sequence goes on along the minus strand of WKFP01014370.1, from coordinate 1,889,315 downwards.
TCCAAAATATGGAACTGGAAGTTGTGAAACTTAATTTTTAGAAGACAAATTGGAGTTATTGCTCTGCTTGGTAAATGAAAGGCAACAGAAATATACCACTTCAAGACCTTCAGTGCTTCCTATGCAATTCAAAGAAAATTTTGCCTTTGTAAATGTCAAATATGGATTTGAAATAGTTTTGCTTTAATTAATCCTAGCATAGGTAGCAAAAATCTAGTAATGGGAAAGTTAAACCACAGCAGGAGGGAGAATGCTGACATCCACAGCCATGCTGGTATTTTAGTGAGCACAGAAGTGTCCGAGCTTTGGGACTGATTTGCTGGGATGGACTGGTTAACTGGCTACTCTGTTCCTAGCACGTAAGATAGCAGCAACACTTGTTCAATTCTCTGAGCTCTATTTCCTTCCACACAGTGCATTTGTTCTGCATATGGCATCGTAACATTAATGTCAGAAATTTATGGAAGACTGTACTGTAGCCTTAAGAGCTACAGACGCTTCATACTTCCCTTTAGCAGCTTAGTAAAATGCAATAAAAACTGTCTGTACAAAATGTATAATAATGGATGTCAAGGCCTACATGCCCTCACAGGGTACCCTCTTTCAAGTGAATTCTTGGCTTAGGTCAAACATATCAGTCCGTGTAAGACTCCAGAAGACACAGCAGTAGTTTAATTTGTCAGATACCAGCTTTGTCACTATAGAAAGGAGTGACATGGAACATGTAACAGTGAGTGCAAACACGGACAGGCTTCATCTGACCATAACGAGGTAATGGAGCAGAGTGGGAGGAACAGCGGGAACAGAAGATCTGAAAAACAAGAGGGAGATCGCACTTCAGTTCCTTTGAAGAACTAGATGGGACAAGATTGATTTCAAAAGAGGGGAGAGAAGATTCTACTGGCTGGGCTCTTGTGTATTGGCAGCACCACCCTCCTCAGCATAGCAAGGGAAGTCGTCTGCAGGCAGTTCACAGCCTGATGGCTAATTAATCTGACTGCTCAGCCTCTCTGATTCAGGTCCCTAAGCACAGACACTAGCCAAGGCAGGCCTGTACCTCTGCAGGTCCCAGGGGAAGGCAGCCCCACCACAGATGAAAAGCAGCATCTCTCTCCATTGGTTTTAAATAAAGCCTAGGGGAACATTTGTGAATATCTCCAAAGTTCCTACTCCTGCAAGTCCACTATAAAGTTAACAAAAACAGCTTCTTTACAGTCTTCCTTTTTAACTTGTACACCAGGGAGCAAGCAAGCAAAATGAGATTGCAGATTTCTGGCTTCCCGAGGCACATGCCTGCTTTATTCTCCCTCACTCCCTCTTCCTCACCCACAAACTTGCAAAGCAGCGGTGCTGCACACTGCATTCCTCCTGCAAAGCTTTAGAATTAAACCAAAGGGACACACCAACCCTGCTGCTGAGCTGTGCGCCACCCCTCGCAGTGCAGGCTGCTGTGGCTCATTAAAGCTCAGAGCAATAGTCTAGAGTGACTCTGGATTTTTTGTTCCAGGATCTCAACAGGGAGTCGTGCTTTTTAGAAAACAAATGCTTACTGCTGTGTAAAAGTCAAAACCGTCACCTCCCCCCCCCCCGCTTTCTAAACATAAGCTGAGCAATTCATAGCCAAGACATACAAAACCATTTGTGACTCAAAAACCCTGGCCAATTGCAGGCATTTTGCTGTGCAGCTGAGTTTTTCTGGTGCGCGTAAATTTGCTGTTCTCTTTGGCAGATAGTTTCTCACATTTGACTGAGTCATTACCTTGCCACAGCTCCGACAGTGGTGTTTCCTGCGAATGACAGTGAAAGGAGCCTTGCACGCAGTGCAGTAGCTGCAGACTTCATCTGGAACCCAGTCAGGAGGATCTGTCAGAAACACAGCAACAAAAGGGAACATAAATCAAAAGGGAATAAAAACAAATATGCGATTACCAGATCCTCAAGGGAGTAGGGAGAATGAAATATAACAGCAGCTGCTTTCATCCACGTTTCTCAAGGTGCTTTGCAAACAGGCAGATGGGTGAGTTCAGGATGTCCCAGAGGGTTCAACACCCCCCTCCTCTGCCAGGCACCCACCTTCGGGCAGAGCACAGCAGCACAGAAACAGCACACAGCAGCTCTGGACTCAAAATGAAATATACCCTATTCGAGTGAAAGTGGCAGGGAGAAGGAGATAAGCAAAATAAAGTATGAAGACAAGGGACTATTGAAGCAGAGCTGGAACACAGGTGTTTTTGTCAATGCAAGCAGCCATCAAAAAAAGCTTAGTGCCGAGATCCTTCCCAGCCTCTCCAGCCCTCGCTACAGAAAGGCTGACTGTTTTTCTGCAAGGAGGCAAGCGACTCTACAAGATAATAAACTTGGAGCCTGATTACTGTCTGCCAAACTATTAGGACTCTTACTGGAAGTCACCAGGAACTACAGCAAAACCACAAAAATCAAGTGTATACGACTTAGAGAAAGAATTCAACCATTATCCCTAATAGCATGTTTCAGCTGTTTATTTCTCCTGTGAGCTCTCTAACCTCTCATAAAAGTCAAGCAGGGAAATGATTTGGTTTTGGCAAAGCAGAAGGTATTGGGCTCCCTTCTGTTGAGCTGCTTCTGCTAGTGTCAGGCTGACATGACCTCAGAGTCTAAAATTATGAGTATAGACATGATCCAGCTGATTGCTTAATTATGTTGTTAAAAATCTAATGAAGGGCAAAACAGAAGGAACCCATGGACACAGTGAACATGAACTGCTGGATGTATTTACCCAAGTTTCCTGTAGGCAGCTTCTGAGTATTATTTACAGTATGCATCCCATGTAATTGCTGATTTATAAACCTGACAAGCAAGTTCCCTGCCTCAAGAAACATATTATCAAACAAAATATATGGTGTAGTTAATGCAGAGGTCAAGAGGGCTAAAACTACAGGCTGAAAGATAATTAAATTAAAAATCCACTGTATTGTTCAAACATAACTATGACCAGTTTTCTTGTGTTTGTCACATTGCAACATTTCTCAAAAATAAAAAGGATATGGCATTCAATGAAGAAAATGTTCAAAAAAACAGATTAATAAAAACAAACATCTTCAAATCTTGACTCAGCTTTTATGGGCTCCTCTAAACTATTCTGGAAGTTAAACTAGTTTAAGGAAGCAATCTTAATGAACAAATTGGTTTGATAAAGGTCACAACTATAGGGACAGCAACCAAAACCAAAGTCTGTGTGCAGAGAAATGACCGACATGGTGCACAAAAAAAAAAAAAAAAAAAAAAGGAGACAGTTGCATACAGCAGCCTTCACCTTATCCCTGGGAACAGTTCACCAGAAAATATTTAGTGATTTCCTTTAGCAGCAGGGAGATGCAGGACTGCCAGCTTAAGTCGGAGCATTAATAGCAATGAACCAAGGGATTTTCCTTTCCAGTTCTTTTCCTTCTTTGCAATCTCCTTAGCTACTATGTGCAACTTGTCCAGTGAAACTTACTCCTAATGTGATGCTGGTTTTGAAAACTTCGTAAAACTTTCACAGGAATCTCTGATCTGAAACAATGGCAAACCTGCTGACCTTGGAGCATCTGTGTTCTCCACCCAGGAAGTCCCTTGGGCTATCACATATATGCTAAACCAAATAACCAAGCCAATAACAACATTCCTGTTTAACACTTGCCATCAGACTACATAGCCTTGGTTATGTTTTCAAGGATTTAACCATCCTGTTCATTCTCACTAATTTTGAAGACAGCAAAATTTAGGAAGTTATTCAAGCTCTGTGCCATCAGGTCTCCCTCCCAGATGAACACAGAGCTGGTGGAAGCAGGTTTGGCAAGATGCCTACTTTGCTACTGATGCTTTATCAGCTGCATTATAATGTGGGCTACCATATTCTGCTGGTTACCGATTTTAATGTCCAGAGAAAAGCCACAAAACACAAGCCCTTTTGGTACAAACTGCAGCATGCCAAGATGAACTACAACTTTTGCAGCAGCTAGTACCATAGTCACTCCTTCCCATAGATCGTGATTATTCCAGACACGTTATAAGCTAACACAAGCCCATCAGAAAGACTCTGGAGCTCATCAACAGAAAGCAGCTTTCTTACCAGGTATTTACCATTTGGGTTTTATTTGATTTTTCTGTTGTTGTCCTTGAAGTGCAATGATGAAAAAGTTGTGGTTTAATTGACCTTGTATAGATTTGTCTCCAGTGATAAATAAAAAGAAAAATTGAAAAAAACCCCATGAGAAACAGAAAATTTATTTTGATAAATGTAAACTTGTAAACTCATAAATAATAATATAATCCATAGGACATGGTTACAGAATTACCTGACCACCAGATGAATTCATCTGCAAACCTTGCTTTTATAAATGCATAAAAAAATAAATCACATCTTACTGGTACTCAATGTATAGAAACAGTATAACCCTCTCTACGAATATTCTCCCACATTAGCGTCACACCAGCTGATTCACTAAATTACATCAGCAGAGCAAGCTAAAGGGCACCCTTTCCCCCAGACAGTGACTCAACAACAGTGAGGCCCTTCGACAGGGCTATGTGGCCAGGCCCGTGCCCCATGGCTTCTGGGTTTTAGTGCCCTCCTAACATTCCCACTGCCGCACTGCAGCACACCTCCAAATAGCAACACTCAGTTATGTAACCGCTTTTAACATTCAAAATGCTGTACAAACATTAATTGCTTTAATCCTCATCACCCAGCTACAGTCAGTAAGCGTGTGGAGAGAAATCAGGAGAGAAATGTCTTGCCCAAAAATCATACAGTGGTGCACCCTTGAAATAACATTTGAAATAAGAAACTTTGAGCCATTAGCCCTATGCCTTTGCTTCCAGCTGTGACTGAGAAAGTGCTTACACTGAATACAAACACGGAGGCTTCATTTTGAGAGTATGCACGTAGAAACTAAATGTGATCTTGGATTGGAGCCGAAGCGCTCACTCTGTCAGGAAGGATAAAGCCCTGAATGATTTGGTCTCTCTGAGCCCATGCAAGCCCCCATAGAGAGGGGACCACCCCCTAGGTCCCCTTCACAAACCTCACGCTCAACCTTGGGAGCAGCCTTTCTGACTTATATTAACGATTGAGTCATCAGGCTTTTTATAGGGCAGGTTTTTGAAATATTCTCTGAAGAGCAGTCTCATGAGGGGATAAAGCTTCAATACGAGGAGCAGAGTGAGTTACACAAACGAAACCTCGAGCATTAGCCTGAAGACATCCTGGAAGCAGGACAGCAGCACCGCACCCGTAGGCTTTTTATGTTATAGTCCTTCTCCAGGCTGCACTGCTCCATTAGCTCTGCGTGCAGCAGCAAATAGAAACATCCAGTCTCTAAAGCACTAGCTGCCTCTGTGTCCCGGATCTGCACAAGGAATGGAGGGAAAACCTTGTTTGGGGGCTAATTGGCCCACTGCTTTATCATGCAATGAGAGCTAAGAGAAGTCTGTTGGGAAATGGATGAAGTCCACAGCACAAACATCAAAGAGGAAGAGGAAGGGAGGGAAGGGATTAACGAGACAGAAAGACTACAGAAATAAATTTCAGAAGAAAACATTAAAAGCATGTTCAGAAAAAAAAGCAGAGAAAGGAAGAGAAGTACTGAAATGAATAATAAACAAATTCAGAGAAAGGAAAAGGCACAAGATAAAATTAAATAGTGTAAAGACTGAAAAAGACATTTAAAAAGGAGAAACAGTATTCCCAACTCTTAACTATTCAAAAATCTTGCATTACAATCTACCATAAATAATGAAATTTTATAGTCTTTTTATTTGTTTTATGCTGTAGCTATTGGAATTCATGTTTACATGTCTCTGCAGCCTCATTAGCTAAAAAAGTTTTCTGTTCTATAAAAGTTAAAGACCTCACATAAATCCAAGATGCTGGAGTTTTAAAAAAACACAATCATGATAAAAATCATAGACATCATAAACACTGTCAAAAAGCACATGTCAATTCATTTTGCTTAAGTATCTGCAATAGATCTAATGTTACAGAACCAAGGAGAACATCTGTGTGTCCCACTACACTAGGAGAAGTGAGCCTGGAGCTGGATCCATCAACAGTTTTGGTTCAAACAACCAGAAAATTAATTCAGTGGTGCTGAGACATACGAGACTGGGTTGGGGGGTGGGGAAAAAAGAGTAATCCCAAAAGTTGTTGGATCTTACAGAAGGCCTAATTTAGCAAATCTATACTCTGGTAGAAAACAAATCAGAAAACATGCACACCATGACTCTCTGTTGAGCAGCAGCTACTAAACCTTAGACTTGTGGTGGTGTTTCCATTATGGCCAGACAATTCAGAGAAAAGACCCTTTCTGCATCTTTTCATCTTTTTATCAAGTATTCCAAATGCAAAAGTAAAACTGAAAGTTCCTCCTGCATCGATGTGTATTAGATCTTAGGGCACATCATGCATAACCCTGATTATACTTTTACCAGACTAACCTTAAGAGGTTTGTTCCTACAGCAGCCTGCGGAACTTACACCGCTGCAGCCATCAAAGTGCATTACCCTCACAGCTGCAAAGAAGGTCAGATGGGCTTGCTGTAGCTCTTCTGATGAAAGCAGGAACTGTAAATTCTCATGGTTTTAAAAACAGAAAGTAGAGAACTAAGGTGACATGACTTGACCTTCTCACTTCAACTGCCACACTAAGATGAACTTTTTTGTCCCTCATCACACACAATTTTCCACATGTCATTCCAGGCCATCTCTGACTTTTGTATGATTCCTAGGAGGCAGTTGTACCAAAGTTATCTTGACCCTTGGCTCAGTAGATTCAGCACTGATTATGGCTGGGTTGAAATTTTTCAATTAAAAATAAAATTTTCTGCTTCATCAAGATTATTTCATGAAAATTTTGGAGGCGAGGGAGAAAAGACAGGTACAGACTATCAGTTTCAAGGACAGCTCTTGTCAAACCACTTTCTTAGGATGGAATTTCTGTGCAAACCTAGAAAGCTTTCACCAAAGCATGGAGCTCTGCAGACTTGGGCTCGAGCCTTTGCTCTGTCTGATTCCACACAACCTTGAACAAAGACGTCCTGTGTCCACTCTGTACAGATATGTGATCAGAAACTCAGTCTTTGAGCAAAATAGTTATTTATGCAAAATGGACAACTCTGATAGAAAACACTGACTCATTCCACTGGGATGTGGTTTAAGTCCTCACTTTAAATCAGATGGACCAGAGACCTGGATCTTCCATATAACCACTACTAGGAGTCTTTCTCTGTAAGACCTACCAACAATTAGAAACAAGTTGATAATGTAGATCTATATACTACATGCTAGAAGAACACTCAGTATTTTTAGGACAAAAAATTTCAAACTTAGTCAAAATCCCAGCTATGCCATTGTGGAGCTGAATAAGCCTGTGCTTTACAGTACTTTGGGATGTTTTCTCCTCCTGCAATGAAGCTTCAACAAGTTCCACACTGTGCTGACAGGAAGGGATAGTCTTTGAAAAGGTAAAATGTAAGTCAGATAAAGCAAGACAACCTAAAAACTGTATAAAATCCTCTAATTTTACATACATTATTAAATATGCTCAGTGGATTGTAAAACATTGCCTCAATATGTAAAACTTGATGTTAGATTCTTCTCTCACACGGTGTAAGCAGAGCTGCTGAACAAGCGAAAAAAAAAGTTAGGTGGACTGAATATGTTTAGCCACTGAACTGTGCAACAATTTAACTTCTTTCATTTAGAAAGTGTTACTGGTCATCATTATAAATAATAGAGTAGCCATAGGCACATAGAGGGCAAAAGAAAAATCGAAGCATTCAGCTAGAGTTGACAGCCAATTCTAGACTCACAGTGATTAGATTCTGCACATACAGTAGCATGGGTAGGTTTTCTTGACCTTGTGACTTCTTATTGCAACAAGAACAAGAGCTTGATCCTTGGGACCATAAATTACTGAATTCTGCTCATGCTGCTGGTTGGAGAGTAGTGAGGACTTATGACTAGACAGAAGGGAGTGGGCTGGAATATTGAGATGGGAAGGGATGAAGGAGAAAGAGTGTGCTGTTTTGTGGCAAACAGATGCTAACACCATTTGGCACAAACAGTTATTTGTACTGGCAGCCACAGCAAATCCATTATGGCTGGAGTTATAACTAGGTGGCAGCAGCAAGGCAGTTCTGTATGAATGCATGAATGCTAGAGGGATAAGGACTGAAAATAAATGTATGGTTGCAGTGAGAGTCGAGATGCTAGAGCAAATATTTTCAGGGAGCACCAATAGCTTCATAACGCTTTCTATTCTACCTTGAGAATGTCTTTTGATTTCTAGATGTCTCATGCTTTTTCCTAGACTAGAAGTATAATTCACTTTCTTAGGCAGCCTGTAACTTCACAACATACATAACTAAAAATATTAACCTTTCCTCAATCACAACAGATGAATTTTCCTGACCAATAAATTACCCCAAAATACATGTATGATCAAAACTCAGATTTGCCAAAGTTCACTATTAAAATCATCAAGCTCAGAAGGATAAACATAATGCTCCCAAATACGGTGAGCAAGGACTTATGCTTGATCACATTTAGAGACTGATAAATAAATGAATACATAAAAATCCTTATCAATACCAAAAAAAGTGATCTGTGTGTATATATAAGGGAAACTGTTGGCTAATACAAAGCAAGTTTTGCATTGAGGCTGGAAACAAGATCCCAGCCACACAAATGGCAGAAAGATACCAAACTTCTACTTCCCTGATGTTTTTTAAAAGCTATAAAAGATATTAAGAATTACTCAGGTCTGTCCCTGCAGGGATACATTTATACTAGGTTAACTAAGAGTAATTTTTGTACATTTTCACATGTAGAGGTTTACTTCAATTCATGTGTGGCCCATGCTGCCCACTCTCAGTCCCATGCAAACTTCTTTGTCAGCTTATTATCCATCACTGATTTGTCCCAAGCTGGAGCTGAGGAACCTCCTAATAAGCTTCTCACCATGCTGGCTGATAGCTCACCAGGACACAGGGAGAAAGGCAGCACCACAAAAGGTCCTGGGACATGGGCCCCTTCTGCTGTTACTGCAATTCAGAGCAAGAACCACTGGTGGCAAAGAGCCCAACCTGTTTTTTTCTGAGCAGCTGCCACTATAATTTGCTTTGAGTTTATACACAGAACTTTATCCCCATTGGCCATCTTCTCATTCATACAACCAGGGCATGAAATTTTACTATATTTGAAACTAATTTATGGAATATTGCATAAATTAATCTTATATTCTAGGAAAATATAAATATATTTGATTTACAATCTTTTCCTATAAAAATACAGTGGTATTTATACTATATGAAGTATAAATACATATGCTTCTTGAATAAACTTCTATAGCATTAGGACAGCAAAGATGTATACACCAAAGTCTCACCTGTACTTTTGAAAATGCTTTTGTTTTGGAATGCCAATTAACCTGTAGTTATTGTATTCCAACCTTCAGAAGGTCAAAAGATTTAACTCTTCTACCCTTGCCAATGTCAGTTGGCTCATAACAAAAATTCATATTTGTTTTATGACCCAGACCAGCTGGTGGGTTTTATATACAGTAAGAATGAGAAAACTGACAAAACCAAGTGATTCATCTTCATAATCTGTGTAGAGGCTGGAACCTCCAGCACAATCTTAAAACTATTCATTTATTTGTTCAGGTTACTGGGCTTGCTTTCTTGTTTTTATTACCATTGATGGGATGTAATCTTAAACATTCAGTGCTTTCGGTAAGAAGGATTTATTCGATAATTGGAAAAAGCTTTCCTGGCAGGTAGCTTGCTGGCCTTGCTCAATTTGATACATGTTCATGTTCTGCCACAATGGCAGAAGGGAGGAGCTACTGATGTGCTCATTTGCTTTAAATTGTTTTCACTTTCAGTTGAAATAATTAAGAGTGACTTGAAGTGTAGAAACAATGTACAAAAAAGGATCTAATCAGTGGTGTCAACAGTTTGGTGCAATGCTCTCAGACTTTGCATTGAATCCATTTACAGGAATAACTGCAATGTACTGCTGTTGGCAGCCTGTGGCTCAGATTTGGCTTGGAGAACAAACCCATCAGGCTTGCTGCAAGAAATAGGACACAATCTTCATGCAGTAAAGGTTGCCTTAACCACCAGACATTTTCTACCTGCACCCAAACACCACCCAAAGTCAGGGGCTGCTGCTTCCACAGCAGCTAGGAAAAATGAGGTAAGTGGGGGGGCTATTCTAAGGGGGAAAAGGCACATGGCTGCTGAGGTTAAAATACTGCTGTAAGTTTATGCCTCATGCTACATGCCTTAGGGATAGCAAAAATGTGTATCCTGTTAGCTACCACTGCGTACCTCAGTAGAAAGAGGTCTGTACAGCATTGCCAGCAATGACAACTTGTGACCTGAAGGGACGGAGGCATGGAAGGTATTGGAGGAAAGCAGACAGAACCGGTGTTCCCACAAATTTAAGACTGATCCACTTTAGATGCCCCTTTTTGTAGACCTTTCGTGTTTTGTTCTGGTTTAGAGGGTGGAGCTCATCTCCATGCTCCCCAGCACTCCCTGTCTGTGATACAGAAAATTCCTGCCCATCAGCAAGTCTGAAAGCTAAGTAATAGCAGACCACTTGGTTTACATAGTCAGGAGCTGTACTGATTTGTACAAGCTGGTATTTACAGCATAACCATTTACAAACAAGTCAAGTAAAACTCCTGGCGAAAGTCTGCAGGGAAACTGATTCAGACCACGCCCAAGCCTTCCCAGTGAGCAAGTGTGGGTACCAAAAGCAGAGTACCTGCTGGAGCACTGACTAACTGGCTCTGGTGAGAGGATGTGTTAGCACAGCAAAAGAAATGTCCCAAGACAGCCAAGCTCATTCTGGCAACCAAGTCTACTCATTCAAAAGGGACTAGGTTATCACACAAGGCTCTGCTTTCCATCACACAGGCATGTGTGAAACACCTGCTCTTGCAGAACAAAGGTGCAGGCAGGAAGAGGCTGTTTTTGCTGTAGCTATCTGCATACGCTATTGGGTTGGGTTTTACCATTTACTTAGGGCAGGGACACAACTGATTCATGCCGCCTGGGTGCTGCAGGGGCCCTTGTAATTCCAAAGATTCTCCTATGTGGCCATAACATCACCCAAGCACCCTGACTGGTGTCCTCAATTTCAATAAATAACATCCTAAGCCATAGGATTCTCCAAACAAAACCTTTCCTGTGTCAATAGAAGATGGCATGAAAAGCTGGAGAACCTTAAAAGCCAAACAACATGCTAGGGAAGTGAAGTGACTTTGCTGTGACAAAATGTACATCCACTGTGAGAAGATTATTCAGCATCCTGCAGTTCCGAACAACTTGCTTTCCAATTCTGTAAGTCAAATTCACTGACAGCATCAGGCATTGATTCTAAACAAAAGAATATGAACTGAAATGGTAGAGAATGAATAATCTCTTGCATTCTTTTCCAATACTGCCTATAGATGGTAAGGATTTTGCCTAAAGATTTTTTCTTTACTGTACCTTCTATGACATTCTGAATTATGGCACAAAATAAAAATCAATTAAAATGACTACTGAATAGTTCTTTATCTGCCACCAAATCATCTTCCTCCAGAAGAAATATTTCTACACGACATTATACACGAATTAGCCCTGCTGTTCTAAATAAATAGATTAGATGTGAGATCCTTTAGCCTGCAGCTTTAGAAGGGTGAGCAAGCAAACCATTGGTTTTGTGTAAGCACAAAATAACTTATAAATACACAGCATTACTCTAAAACCTATCTTTAAGAGGGCGTCGTTCCCACCCCTGGGATTTCTGATCTTTATTACAAATGACATGATTAACACTTCTTTTCTGTTGGTCACCTCCTTCTGCACACAAGCAGACTCTGCTGATCACTCAGCTTTTAGTCATCCTGCATTCACAGAATCACAGAACGTTAGAGACTGGAAGGGACCTCTCACTGGAAGAACAGCAGTGTATGTGGACAAACAGACAACAGATCAAAGTTTTAAAGCACAGGGAAATTACTGCACACTTGTATTTCTGGGAAGCTTTGATACAATTTTTCATTTTTCAGAGCTGACAGTTGTCTTGTATTTCTCACTTGACCACAGAGATACCATGTGGTATCTCTGCTCTGCTTAACCCACGACATACCACTGCTCTGATAACTGGGCTCCTTGTGCGCTGAAACCATCACTTCGTCCTGAGGGTCAAAGATGATTGCTTTCTTGTTTGCTTCATCTCATACATCTGTTTTCTCTTTTCTTATTCTTTGACTGCAAGTGCTCTGATATCTTTTAATCCATTTTTTTTAATAAAATGTTTACCATACTAGGGCTATAGTCCATACCTGACTTCTAAGCATACCTGCAGCATCTCAGATTAAAAAAGAGAAACAAAAACTGAGCTCTTAGAATGCTTGAATCCCAACCAAAACTTTGAGACTTGTATATGCAATTTTCTTCACTCTTACTATGTATTCAGTGAGATTCCAGTAACCTCAGTAGACTGACCTAAAACTAACTTGTTCTTTGAAGTAATATGGTGAAGTTTATGAAAATATTAACCAAAACATTTTGGTCAAAGACAAAAGTGAAGAAAACATGAAAGGTACCTCTACCATGGGGAAAAAGCAGCATCTCCACATACAGCGAACGATATAAAAGATCTCTCGAGATTTGTCTGAGAAGACTTCAGTTAGGGCTTTGCATCTTACACAACCTGCTTAAACTTGTCACATGTAATGTCACAGGCTATATCAAAGCCCTCACTATACTGGACCTTTCTCCACTGATACAAAGGAATTCACAGTGGATAAGGCAGTTTTTATATCAGTTTCATGAAGCTGTTTAAAAAAAAATATCAATGAAATATGCTCTGTTTATCATCTGACTTTTAAACCATACCATAACCACATTTTAGTCACTTTCCAGAGGCAAACTTTTAAAAGAGTTTCCATTTTAATGACTTTTTTTAATACATCAGTGTTGTCTCATTTTAACTCTCAGGAAAAAAAAAAGGTACCTTCAAAGTCCCCATCTCTGGCTTTTGCTGCAAGTTCTGAGGATGATATACTTTCTTGACATAAAGCACAGTCTTCAAGTGCTGCATTCCTTAAACCCTGATTAACTGTAAAACAAACCAAAAAGTACTCAGATTCGTATTTTTCAAATTTGCACTTAAAATATTCATGTTAGGACTTCCAGGACTAGACTAAAGTAGCATCTAAATGTACCTTCTTAAACTTCTTGCTTTTTCTTTACCCTGACACAAACAGTGATTTAAAAGTCTTCTGTGTTCTTCTTTGGAATGACAACAGAGATGAAAGATTCTATTATTACAGGACATACAGTCCTCTTACTTCTAGCAGTTTAGCTGTATCCTGTATTTCATTTCCCAGTTCGTAACTTGGATCCTTTACAAAGTAGATTATAAGAACAACCAGAGATTCCCTAGGTGAATCACAATCAGATCACATATATCAAAGAGAAACTTCACTCCCCAAAGTCCCGACTTTTATTCGCTCATTTTTTTATGCTTACTGTTGGCAACTCCTTTATTTTTATGTAATAGTTCATCCATTAGAAATTATTCCAACTCAGTACTGTTGATTAATATATTTCCTGGTGGTAATTCCTCACAGTTCCAGTTTCTTTTACTACTCTTATTTGAATGTGCAGGAGCTCTTTGATCCTCTCTAGCAATTCTGTCTAACCCCATTTTTTCTTGCCAATGAAAAAAACCCATCTCTTCTCACATCATGACAACCTGACACTATAAAAATGACGTGGAGAGGACTGTAATGCATGTTTTGAGTTATCCCACTGCAGAGTTGGGTTGGATTGGAGGTTTTTCTGATAAATTTAACCAACTTTTAACATAGTGTTTCATATAAAATCCTTAGTGCTTTTAAATGAAACTGGGAGAAAGGGAAAGGAAAAATTTTCAATCATGTGGAAAGGGAGAAAAAAAAAAAGAGCGCTATGATCACCTTCAGAAGTTGATAGTTCTAATCATGACAAAGGACAAAGGCAATTGCAGTCTTGCTGGGATGACATGGTCATTTACAGTTTAGTTAGCAGACTTGCCTCTTTGAAAAAGAAATAATCAAAATGGTGACAGAAAAAAAAAATTCTTGCATTGGCTCATGATCTAGTTCCAGTTCCATTATCTTAATTATCTGGAAGTCAAAAATGAAAACTTTTCTACTTAAAGCCAGATTCAGCATTCTGCAATTCCTACAAGACAAGCCAGCTTTCAACATTCTCCTGAGCATTCTCATCTTACAGTCTGCTTTTTTTTTACCCAGCTATTTGAACTTCACAATGAAGATACATGTCTTGGTGAATCAAAATGTGTCCAGTGTGAAATAATACCAGGAAAGAAAAAAAAAATAGTAGATAGTCCAAACCCTGCATAGATTATGCTATGGCTATATGGGCTACAAAGACTGTTCTGTTATATAAAGTAATACAGAAACAAGCAGATGCACTCTGAAGGCTTTAGTTTTTTCAACTTTTGCCTCAACACACACTCCTGTGTACCTACACTTCCAGTGACTTCACCCTGCTTACAGTCTGTTTCCATGACTGTTTATTTTAAACTTAGGTCAAATCACTGCACAATGAGTCCTGCCAAGAAGTTAACAATGTTAAAGGAAATTCTTGTCAAATAGTACATGGCTCCCCAGTAGAAATTCCCTATAGAAAACAAATGTTTAAATCTCTTTACCTTTCTTTTGCTTTTCCTTGTCTTCTGTTTCTGGTTTGGTTGCCATAACTTCAAACAAGGTCTTTAAGATACTTCTCAGATCACTAGCATAGTTTGTCTGCAGCTGGTCAGCCACACCTGGGAGTTTGAGAAAACACGTGTAAACCATTACTAGACTATTATACCACCCTTAAAAAAAAAAAAGTACATTTCTGTTGCTACCAGTAACAGCCTCATTTATTTTTGAGGGGATCACTTGCTTGTGTTAGGAATAAAAATTGAACATTTAAACTTATTTTCCATAATGGCCAAGTTACATTCTGGCTTTTACACTACCTGCAATTTGGTATGTGCCTTCCCTGTCTTTCAGCAGGAAACAGAGATTCCTTTTGATTCAAAACAAAACTGCTTCATCAGATTTCTTCCCTTGAAGACATAGGGCACCACCAAGACAAAGGAAACACTTTCAAGTCAAACCTATTGGCATGCCCAAACCCATCACTACAGATCTAAGATATTGCCATCTCCGATTCTGAAAGTTCCCATCAGGTAACAGGTCTTCCTACACCAGCCTGCAAATCAGGCCTCAAAACACAGTCTTCCTACAACTTCATAGAACTCTAGTCCATTCTACCATCACTTGACATGCACAAAAAAAGAATATTTTTTACATTCAGAACAAAAGGCTACTCTCATACCTGAGATACAGACAAAAAGGCGGTGAATAAGATCATTACTGCCATGAAATCTGGATCTGATCTTTTCTCGGGTGGCAATTTTAGCAGCCTGCAAAGCGAGCTGGATTTCTTCCTCATCAATGTCATCAGATGAACAAGAACTTGTCATTAAACTGCTGTCGGGAGGAAAAAAATATGTAAAGCAAAGTAATGTAAATCTTCACTCAGTTGTTCAGGATGTTCAGCAAGTCCTAAAGGATTTATGACTCAGGCAAGACTCTAAAGCAAACCACACTAATTGCTGTAAATTCTTGTTGAAGTTAATCAACGTGCAATCAATCACGATCATGTTTGATTTTCACACTGTGACAAAGCTGCAAAAAAACTTCTAAGCAGAAAATAATATGTCTGCATTTTATTGCATTTTCCTTAGATCCTACGAAGTGCTGTGCCATTTTTCACATTAGCTTCTTCTAACAGCTCATTCCCGAGACCATAACTCCACCAAAAATCTTAAAGGGGAATATCAATCTCAAAATGAGAAGGTCAGTTCTGAAGTCAGCTTAGAAATTTATGAATGTGGAAGTTAATTTGAAAAAAAGAATTTTTGAATTATGTTGCTGTAAAGTAGTGAGAATAGAATCTAAATATAACCTTACATTAAAAAAAAGGAAAGAAGAGAGATAAAATATAATTTACACAGTAGAGATAGATCGGTCCCCTTGTATACCCAACTGCAGAAATTGCTGAAATGTCACACTATTGTAACAGAATGGTTCTTCAACTCCAAAGATATTAAAATGTGTTACCAAATGTCTACTAGAAAAAACAGATGCACAACTGCCAGCCACTTGTAATCCCTGCTCCTTATGGAGAGAAAGCTTGAAACAACCAGGAAACTTCGGTGGGAATCCAGCTTCTTCAAATATCAGGGATTACCTAAACTATTTGTAAATCAAGACGTATCTTTTAAAAAGGAACTACTTAGGTAAAATGTAGCACTTTGCCAATGACAAAAGCCTTAACTGGGAGTAGAACGCAGGACGCAATTAAATTGAAGTCCTAAGGATTCGCTGAGTTGACCGAAGGAGACATGCCTTCTTACTCCATTCAGAGACAGAGGAACACTAAATCACTTCCCCCAAATATTGGAAAGAAATTAATCTCACCAATGATCACAAAAAACTAGAATATTTCATTTATAATCATACTTCAGCTGTCTAAGATCCCAGCACTCTGTTACGTTAAAAAGAAGTTACTAACTGCATAAATAGCAGGCATAATGCAGGAAGTAGTTCCTAACATATTCCAAGTCCAATCTGCTTTTATTAGGTGCTGAAACAATCACCATCTTGCAGATCCCATTCCTGTAGCAGTACACATGAACAGTTACTGCAAGATAGGATAAATAGGTAGCACACTATGTATAACAAAAATTGATGGGATATAGTTTTGAAATTCTACCTGTAGGCTATACAGGTAATCCTTTAAAATGTAAAAATGAATTTATTAGGCCTTACAACCTTAAAAGCCCTAGCAAAAATGAAACCTAAAATAAATACTGAAGATGAGTTATAGACAGAAGTATTAATGGAAAATGTGTAGCATGAGTGCCTTAACTGGCTTCCCATTCTTTCAAAGACAGAGTAAAGAGCAGGCTTGCAAGAGACTCATTTTGTTCATGTTATCTATTGCTATTAAGAAAAGCAAATTCTTGTCAAAAGATGCTAGTTCCATGTTTACAGTTCCCTCAGCACCCCTACTGACTAGGTTTATGAAAGATACTGAGAACAGAGTGAGAATTCTCTCTCTCAATTTTTCCTCTGCTTTTCCGTAGTGTGTATATATATACATATATATTAAATAATAGCAAGCCTCTCAGTGTGGAAGAGTCTGTATTCAAGACAATGAAAAGGTCAGGTAAGAACATGGCTTACGAAGGGGTAAACTGAAAGTTAGTAAGAGCCAAGAAGTGATCCCTGATTCTCCATGGTATGTGGCAGCTTACTGCCTGTTCGCACAAACGTGCACATATACAGATAAAGGAGTTTGTCTGTGTTCTAATGTGGCCAAATAAAGTCTACAGTTTTTGTTGTTTCTAAAAGAGTTTATCTTACAATGATATACATATTTGCACTATAAATAATTTCCAAAGCAAGCATGGACCTCATGAGGGAGACAAATGCAGTCTGTGTGTGTAATTATATAACCCCAGTGTAATGGTCTCTTTGAAACTCAGAATAAGCAAAGACCTTAGTGCAGAGGAAAGCAGAGGCACTTATTCAAGGATGACTCTTCCCTCCAAATTACAGATGAAAAAATATTTCCAAGTAAAGTGTTAAGCAGGAAGGGAACTGTGAAGAATGCTTTTCAAGAAAATCAACTATTTAGTCCTTTTCCATTTTCCAGAAAGGAAAAAAGGCTCATTTCACAACTCTGACCAAGCTCTGACCAATTTTAACAATAAAGTTGGCCTTTCCAAGCCTCTTCCTAGTGGGAGGAATGCAATTTTACCTACTTCCTAATTCCTCCAAGCAACGTGGTTTGACCTATTCCTGTCCCAGGTTATTCTGTGCTGGAGTGTGTGGTGTCATTAAGACTGGTAATAGCCTACCACAAGACTGGCTGGAAATTTTTTATTCTAAAAATCCTGAGCACAGAGCACAGACAGATTGCTTCAGCACTGTGGGGTGGGAGGTCAGCATGTATGCATACTTGCATTTATAAAATACTTTCATACACACAGTCACATGTAAATACAATATCCATATACAAAAGGAATATTTTGTATTCAGCACTGCTTGTGCCATGGAAAAGAGAAAAGCAAACATCCCAGAATAATTTAAAACTGGACCTAAGAATCACTAGAGTTAGAAGCAATTACTCTACCTTTACCAACAGGACCAAGTCAATTTTAGACAAAAATTACTCTCTTAGAATGACTAATGACAAGGTATTCTTTACTTGAAAATACGTCTTACTGTTGAATGTAGCCAGAAAAACTAATACTGTAGAGGCAGTCACAAATACCATAAGAACAGAAACATAGCAAATTGTTCCAGACAAACAGGAAGAGGCAGCTTTTCATATAGCAGGGTATCCCAAACAGCAGTGATTGTATCTATTCAAATACTAAAGAGTTTCTTGATTTTTTAAAAATTGATATTATAGAAAATAAACCTGAATTTTGAGTTCGGCTTACCTTTTCTCCATTATTCTTTCAAACAAGTTATTTTTTTAGTTCTATAAGAAATACCCTTCCTACTTGACTTATCTAACATGCATAACTTGGCTCAAAATTCTCAGCTGATACCAGATATGTACAAAGCATTTCATTAATGTCAGATTACAATCAGATCTGGAGTGTTTCACTGCCGATATCTGCAAAGTCAAGCATCACTGCAGAATATAAACAGCCATACAAGTAGCTAGAGACAAGTCCTCATTTTCTCAACTTCTTGGTTGAAGGGAAACCTCTATTACCCAAGGAGTTAGGTTAAGAAGAGATAAGACCAAAAAAAGCATGGGATTCCCCTTGTGAAATGTTTATCATATAAACAATACTCATCATGTATTTATTTTTCAGATTGTAAAAACATTGCAAAGTTAACACACCCGAAGGCAAATATCAAGAAATAAGACATTATGTAAAAGGTTGATTCCAAAGAATAAACCTGATTATTATAAAGGAACAGATACCATCTAACAGATACAATGAATTAGCTTTTTACCGAACTTGGCTAGTGTTTACCTAGACATTTTAAAATTACCCTCTATTTGTCATGTCAGAAGAGTAGCAAGACTTTTAACACTTTAAAGATGTATCTGTAGAAAGGCTGCCTGGTCTCAAAGCTTGACTGTGAAATTTAATCAAACACGTAAAAGCAAACACCACTCAATAATGTAATTGTACTCAGTATCATCCTTCATCTGTGGAACCACTCTGCTTTACATCTTTGAAGTTCCACAGGATAATTGTGAGCCAGGTTAAGTTGCAGTATCCATACATAATGGACAACAGGTCTGTGAAACTAGAAGATTATGACTGACACTTTCAGAAGTGGCCAGTCATTTTAGGTAGCCATCTGTGATAAAGATGGCCTTGTGCTGGGTTTGTTGGTCATTGACACTCATCCAAACCCAGTAAAAACAGCAAAGTCTAAAACTGAGCAACCAAAGTTAATTGGTTCAAAGTTGGTCTGAGTTTACATATTTTACCTTTGTGCTCAAAAACCAGTCAGTAGCAGTAGAAATCTGTGACCTCTCACAGGTGTTCCCTTACAAATTTGTGTAGAAGTGCCTTAAACCTGAAATCTGCTCTGAACTGAAAACAGAATGTATGAGATTTTCTCAAAGAACTCATTATTATTCACAAAAACCCTCTGAGTATCTTAAGTATGCATTAAATACACAGCACTGCAGATAAAAAGAATATGAAAGTTCACTGTATCAAATACAATTAATACAAATAAATTGAATTATCATATTTCCAAAAGAACGATAATAAACTTTAAGAAAGCAGTTTGGTTTTATTTGTTTGTTTTTAGAAATGTTAGATCAAAAGTGGTCACTACTTGCAAAGGAGTAACCCCAACGTATCTATTCTACTATAAATGACACAATTAACTCACCAAAGTTAACAGGAAAGTGAGATCACCCTCTAAGTCTCTGATTTCAGGCAAGGTCTTTGATTACAACTAATTTTCAGGCACAGATTCCAGAAGATCATCAGTGGTGCCTTTAAACTGAGAGGGCTCAAGTTCCAGCAAGACAAACTCATCCCAACAAAGTCCCATACCAAAACACTGAGAAGTTCTATGAACAATACTACAAATGTTTTCTAGAAAAGCGTTAACACATAATTCAGTCAGTACCCTCACACCGCTTGTTATACGAATACCTGGGACACCAGTGATTCCTATTTGCTTGCTCGAAATCTCCAGCACACTGCACGCGCATAGGTATGAGTAGCATGTAACTATTCGCAACAAGAGGTAACACTTCCTGCTGCAGTGTGAAGCTTGTGAATCCAACTTTACAGTGAATTAAAAATCCAGGTATTAAATGGTAGTATTCTGATGGAAAGGTTTACCCACTTTGCAAAACCTGAGTGACAAATTTTGAGACAAAATTGCTGTCCAGCAAAATTTCACAGAGTCCTATTTACACAAAAGGACATTGCAACTATAAACCATGCTGACAGGTTTTACAAAGGAACAGTAGTAGTCCAATACTTAAATATTAATTATATTTTATTAAAAAATTGATGACAGACTTCCCACAAAGTATTAAAAAAGCGTCCTAGGACATAAATGACATGAATTCATTTGCACTAGTTGGCTTTAACGAATCTCTCATGTCCATTACTCAACATGCCACACGTTTTGAATAACTGAGACAAAGATGTATAGCTCTATATCATGTACCTGGATTTCCATATGCATATGTTTTGAATACTCTAGTTCTTATAATATTTCTCAAAAAACATCATTATGAGCTCCCTGGCTTTCATTTTCGTTCATAGAGAATTTAGCACAATGGCCACCTTATGCTCTGTGTACAGTATCAACAGCATACACTTTCTATCCAGCCTATGGTATTTAACATTTTTTCTTTCCCATCTGAATTTTTTCATACTTTAATTTAAAAAAAACAACCCCAAAACTTTTGCAGGCACATCTGTGTTATTGTCTGCACACAATCCCTAAAACTAGGTCAGTAACTGGTATTTTAATCCCACTGATGCTCGTGTAGGCTGTAACTGGAAGCCCCACCTCTAACCTGCCAACCTGTCTTTCCCAAGCTCTTACTCTTACTTTTATACCTCATAAGATTGTGGTCAACTCTGGGTTGCAATTTGCAAAAAGAAGAACAAACAACTATTCCAAAGGCCATCTAAAAGATCAAACAATAGTTGGGGAAAGACAAACATTGTACACATGAGGAATGACAGGAGGAAAATGACAGAGGTTTAGTAGGGGAAGTATGACTCCATGTCAGGAAAAAAAAAAAAAAAAGAAAATTACTACTTCCCATTCTGCTTTTTACAGTACGTCTGGCGTTTCTTTTTGGATTCTCTTACAAGAAACACAATAAACAGCAGGTTAAAACCCTTTGGTTTCTAACACATAGGAGTTTTTATATGGTTGGAAAAGAAAATGAGATTAATGGCTTCTTAGAATTATTTTAAGTGAAGTGGGTGGCTACACACTCCATTTTAGAGTCATTTAAACCAAATCCAGAACATGTCTTATTATTTGGGTAATAGCATATAGTTATTTAGCTAAGGACTATATGTTAAGGATTGACCCCAGAAGCTACATTTAAAGCAGACTAAAAAAAGGTTTAATTCAGAACTTTATTTCTTGACATTTTAACCCTAATAATTTACTAAGTCAAGAGAGTTTTTGCATTAAATCCCCTGGGTATTTTCTCTCCATTTTAAGAAAAAAGGCTGAAGAGGAGGAAAAAACCCCAAGCAACCCCTAAAGTGTTCCCAAGGCTTCAGAACTTTGTAATGAGAAACAAACAATACAACTGCATGCAAATCCGCCTGTCAGCAACAGCCTAGCTAGACACCCCAGAAGGAGTGGTGTGATGGTGTTCTCAGTTCTACCAGGACGTTATTTTCCAACACTTCCTTGTAATCAAACATGCATTTAAGCTCCCAAAGGTTCACTCACGCTGCAAAAGGACAAATAATAAGACATTAGAGCACAGAACTAATTAAACTTCAAAAATAATCCTGAAATGGAAAAACTGAAAGTGAAAAACAGAAATAGCATAGCACTCATGAAGAAACAGTATGTAACCGATACACATCAGTCCCAGCTTTTATGCCTTATCCAGAACTTGACACAGGACAGACAGAACCTGGATACCTGATGCCAGATACAAATATTTCCAAAGGCAAAGAGTAATTTCATGTAGCTCTTCAGCAATGTACTCTGCGATACCCAAGCAACTATTCTGTATGGCGCAGTAAAGACAATTAATTTAGTATCCAATTCCAGCAGATACTCTTCTGAGTTGCAACTCCTGTGCGTGGCAGAAACAGAGATGGAGAAGCAGCATCGAAAAACATTCGCCAGCAAGAGAAACTCTGAGGAATAGGGAGACTTATTAGCACAACATTTTCATATTGCCTCCTTCAATTCCCTCAAAAAAAAAAACCAAAACAAAACACCACAGCCCAAACCAGAACAAAACTAGAACAACCATCTGAAGCATTATAGCATCCTGGGGTCCAGGAGAATCCCGCAGGAATTCAGCATCCAGCCGTGGGAGTCAAAGCTGAGAAAAGCTAATTAAAGTATTAGGTGCAGCCTTAATTAGAAAAGAAAGCTTCCTCCTCATTTTTCACCTTCAGTGCTGCTGTAAGTATGAAGAATGCTCTCTTTTTTTTCCTCCAATATAACTGTGGTTTTACAACTTATCTTGGTTCCAGGCATTGCCAAAACCTGCAAAAACTGCAGTTACTATAGTGATTTTAGTTAATTACACAATCTCAAAACTCCCAAACATACTATTCTAAGGGGTTCTTTGGGGGAAAACAAACTGTAAAATAAAATTTAATTTCTGAAAGCTAGTAATTTTTGTTCTATTAGTAGCACAGGGAACACCAAGTGACATTCAGCGACAAATTTTTACACATCATTAAAATGAACACGATCATAAGTGTGGCCAAATTACTAAAAATGAAAAGTGAGCTATGTAGAAACAAGAACACAAACCAATTATGATCACTTTTGTAGTCTCCAGCCAGAGGATATGCCACCTGGAATACAGTCCCCAAATGGCAAATTTTGGGGTGTCTACCAGTTTTTCTAGAACTGCCACTGATCCCAGCCAGCTTAAAATATTGCTATGTTTCACTTGATTTACAAAGAGAGGAACATATATACATTTAATTTATTTCAACCATATTAGGTATTTTAACATCAGTGAAATATGAAGTTTATAATTTTAATAGGGAAAGACCAAAAAACTTAAAACAACTGAATTATCACCTTCCCACTGTAACAAGCACTTGTTAACAAGTAGTTCACATAAACTGCCTGGGTTATTCCTTGAGAAAATAAAATCTGCATCAGTTACTTGTTACTGAAGACAAACATATGCATGTAATATACCCACAAATACCTTGTGGAATTTCCTAACAGGGAACACTATAGCTTAGAAAAAAGCTACACCATTTGGAGATTTGATTTTTTTTGTCTTGGAGGGCGACGAACAAGAGAAGCATGAAACACATCAAGAAGAATCCTGGTGGTGAAAAACAAGAGACATCTGCTTCAGTCACATATGTCTTGCTGACTAAAATCATAAGCTAAAGCTGACAGACCTCATCAATGCTGACTTTTTTGTTTTGCTGCTACTGCTCAGCTGGTTGTTGGGGCAAGGGATTTAGCAGCAAAGCAAGACGATCATACACAGCAGGCTGTTTATGACTGTACTAATATGCATATTAATTGCCCTCACACTGCTTGAGTGACAGAGCTACACGAAACAGCATAGACTCACTGTGCCTAAAACAAACACGGTTTGCAGTTCAGAATCATTAGACAGGAATAGCATTTATTCTAAAAGTCATCCTGATTTGCTCAAGGTTTAAACCCCTTTCTCTTCCCACAACTCTTCTCACTGAGCTCTTTAGTTCCATGATTCCCGTACAATACACGTAAAGCCATTATCATCAGCCCTTTTCTGGTTACGAGCAGTCTTTCCATGAAGAAGAGCTCCACAGAAAAAAAGGGGAAAGAAAATCTACACTAATGCATTGATTAAAAAAAAAGACAGTTCCAAACATTAATGCAGAATTAATCTAACATTTTGTCTAGTTTAAACAAATATAACCTGACCAGAGTAACAATGGTAAAATTGCAAGAGAGGATATCTGGAGATACGGCTGATCAGGTATTAACATATTTGTTGTCCTCCACATTATTGTCTGCAAGATCCCCAGAGTAGTTGTGATCTCTTTATTAAAACTTGTGGGCATGTAATTGGTGCTGTAGCTTTGATAGCACAGATTAATGCATAGATCTGGACAATGAGATGAAAGAACTCAATTCTCCTAGTATAATTCACAGTCCTGCTGAATGAGCAAGTTATTTTTCCTTCTTGCATCCTCTTTGAGGCACAGTATAAAACCTGGTTTTGTAAAAACCTATAGAAGAACATAGCTTGGTCTGTGAGATGGGGAAGAAGCTGGCTCACAAGTCACCCTCGGAGAGCAGTGATCAGTGGTTTTTATTCAGGCTGGCAGCATGTCCCCCAGGGATTGATACTGGCCCACACACTGTTCAACATCCTCCTAAATGATCTGGTTGATGAGATTGAGAGCACCATCACCAAGTTTGCTACTGACACCAAACTGGGTGGTGAGGTGGACACATCAGAAGGGAAAGCCATCTCACAGACAGACCTGGGCAGGCTGGAAGGGTGAGCCAGCAAGAACTGCATGGAGTTTCACAGAGACCAGTGCAAGGTCTTGCAGCTCGGATGACACAACCAAAGAGCCCAGTACAGGCTGGAACCTGTGTGGCTGAGGAGGAGCCCTGCTGAAAGGGACCTGGGGGTCCTGGTGGACGACAAGCTGAACAGGAGTCAGCAGCGCGCTGCTGCAGCAATGAGGGCAAACTGGACCCTGGGCTGTATCTGCCAGGAACATCACTAGCAGACATAAGAAATGTGATCAAACCACTCTACCAAGCACTTCTCAGGCCACACCTGGAGTACTGTGCCCAGTTCTGGTCTCCACAATTCAAGAAAAGACACAGAAACTGGAGAGGGTCCAGAGGAGGGCCATGAAGATCACCGAGAACCCATCCTACAAGAAGAGACAGAAGAAGTTAGGTCTCTTCTCCCTGGAGAAGACACAGGGGGGACCTCATCACAGGATTCCAGTATGTAAAGGGAGGCTACAAAGAGTACAGAGGCTCTCTCTTGACACAGAGCCATACAGAGAGAGCAAGTTGCAACAAGAATGGTTTCATCTTGATATAAGGAAGAAATATTTTATACTAAGAACAATCAATCACTGGAACAACCTCCCCAAGGATGTGGTACAGTCCCCATTGCTGTAAGTTTTCAAGGTCCTGTTGGATGGGGTGCTACAAAAATCCCACCTAGTCTCCCTTTCCCACAACAGGTTGGACCAGATGATATTTTGAGGTCCCTTCCAACCTGGGGTGTTCTGTGACTCTATAAACTGACTGGCAAGGTAGCTTCAAAACAATCTCCTGGAAACACCTCTACTTCTGAAGCAGGTAATAAAAATGTCACCTCACTTATACACTAAGATAACCTTCCCTGCCTTGTTTCACATGTGTGTTTATACTAACAGACAAACTCAAAATATGTAATAAAGTAAACTATATCCTTCTACTACATCCAGCAAGCCAAAGACCTTGTGCCCTGCCCACACGTATGCAAGTACAGATACTCTAACAGAATTAGCCAAATAAATATCCCACTCTAATTGCTGGCAGACTCTTGCTGTTTTGGCATAGAATTGAGTCACCATACATTTCAGATACCTCCTTTTACAGACTGTAAATAACATAGCCTAAATTTCACCACCAATTTTTATAAATGCCTAGAACTGTAGAAAAATATATACCACAAAACACCAGTATTTGAGCCACAATGACATAGCTGAAAAAAGTGACTGTTGACCAGGGAAGGCATCTATTGTATCATTAAGGTTAGTTTTAAAAGCTATTATTTATATTTGAAGCTGTCATTTATTGGCTCATCATAACTTCAATTTGAAGTAGGCTTTACGCTTGAATACAGTTGAATAAGTATTTCTTCTTCCCTTGCACTGTCTTACACCAAAAACTCCGATGAGGCTTGAAATGAACTAATTGTAACTACATTGTTCCGTTGTCTCACTTTTTTCCTCATCCTTCCCAAAACAACACTTTTCTTGCCTTTTTTTTAATCTCCAGTCTTTCAAAGAACTTGAGTTCATTCCTGGCTTTAAGAGTATCAAGTCGTCTCATTCTGTTAGCATATGAATAGCCTGCACTTAGGTTTCCACTCAGATGAATGGCTGTTATCAGGATCTTGCCCAATAATTCTAATGCAGGTAGAAAGGTGACAGATTCCTGCAGTTTATTTTTAAAAACTACTGACTTTACTACTTCCAACACTGAAATGGATAAGATTACAGCAATGTATTTTATTAGCTGCCTATTTACAATTCAGTAACTTACATTTAAAAATTTTCTAAAATTACATTTATGAAAAGAAAACTTTAAAAAGGAAAAACTGGATGGATCGTTTCCCTGGAGCTAATATAAACAGTGGACCAATTGCCACTTTCTTGCTGTAGCTATAAACACCTCATTTTCACTCAAGTCAGCAGTATTATTCTGCATCACACTGATGTAAGAAAAAAAATTATGCGCACTCCTGGGAGCCCGCATAAAACCACAGTTTCTGTGAAACCTTCTGAAATACACAGAATACCTCTACTCTTTGCTGAGAAAGCTGACTACTGAGATGGACACCTCAAACCTGGCTACTGCTTAATTAACATATTGCAAAAAGTCATATTCTGAACTGGGCTGAACATTTAACTTCTTGACTGTCAGACCTCTGAGACTAGGAGGAGGAACCTCCTACACAGATCGGGTACCAATGAAATCCTCAGCCTTTCCTTAGCAATAGCATTTGAAAAGCCCTTTTTTTTTCCCAATTGCTAGAAACCTCAAGCAAAGTTTTCAATGTTTTTCAAATTACTATGTGAGCACAGTCAGTAATCAAAGTATGCAATCACAGTTCCTATTTAAGACTGAAGATCTTTAGCCCAGATGCATTTTAACAAATTACATGCTTAACCGAGGTTTCCACTTTTCTCCATTGACTAAACAGGGAACCCAGAGCAGCAAAACTCCTAATTTAGGTACATCAGTTTGGTGCCCAAAATTAGGTGGGCTGAATATAGCTCAAAAAATTACACAGCACTAGCTGATGATGGAAGAAGTCTCAGGCAGTAAATCAGTCTGATTTGAAGCAGCCTTCTTTAACAGATCCCAAACGGTTCCTACAGTCCTAACTGCTTTTTCCTTCCAATAAAAACCAAAATGGCAAACCATGGGCTGAATGGTGCTCTGGGATCCAAGGAGTGCGAATTTTCTCCTTGGTTCTCCATTTAGAAAACATTAAATGTACACATACACAAAATTCCCTAGACACAATATTCCATTATTTCAAATCCAATCAGTCTATGCTATTTAATAACTCATTCAACACTCTGTGCTATTCTGGCTAAGCTGATTTTGCTACCAGAGCAGAACTGTTTGAAGACACTTCACTATTTCCAAAATGCATCCCAATCTGACAACACAACTTTTAGCCTCAATATTGGTTATCTCACAGCACAAAGGAATTGTTAATGATTCATGGAAGGTTGAAAGGCCAAATAAATGCATTTCAAGAATTCTATGTTAGGCCAATTATTTTTCAGAAAAAACTGCAAGTGTTACATTTAAATTTCTAATTATTAAGTGAAAACAGCAAGAAATCAAGTACATTAAAATCGCATATTTCAGAGGAAAAAATAAACAATCAAAAAAAATTCAGGTATTATTTTGGATACGCACATGACATCAGGGAGAACATAGTTATTTCAGAAAAGAACATTTTGTAGAGATTGCCTCTGCAAGGAACATGCTTGTTGTAGTAAGCAAGTGATGTAGCTCCTCTCTAGAGAAGTTGTTTAATAGATAAATAAAACTCTTTAGGCAACAGAAGATAAAAGAGGGGAGCCCTTAAAAACAACATATTCTAAAACACAATAAAAATAGTTGTAGTGATTATTACATTTCGATGAACACAGATCTAAGAACATACTTCTGTGAAACAGTCAGACTTCTGAGCTTTTTTTTTTCCTTATTTTATTAAATTAATTTGTTAAAAGGAGTTTAGACTTTTTCTAAGCTAACACTGCAAAAGTGTTAAGTGGGCATTTAGCTACTTTTTAAATTGTACCATAAACTACAATAGCTAGATCATACCAATCAGATACAGAAAAATAAGCAGCTTAGATTTCTTGCATGATACCCAGAGATAATACAATGCTAATAGCTCAGTGGACAAAACCAGAAATGCACGTGTGCAAATACTGCCTTATACATCAAGCTTCAAGCAAAACAAAATCTGGAAAAAGGGGAAAAGCCGATCTAATTTACACAAGCATCAATACCATGGCAACTACAATACTAACATACAAAGGCAGCACAGTAAGGCTTTGAAAAGAGGTGTCACACCTAACAAAGACTTACTTATTCTCACTGCTCCAGTTATTCCTGGAGAATAACTGAGGTTACTTTTATTGTTCGTTCACACAGCCTTGCATGGAACAGTCTCTTTGATGTATATAGTACTTAGGGTAACCATTACATGCAGGTAAATTGGGTTTGTTTGAAGAACAGTAGAAAAGAAATGTATTTCAAAATTAAAACCACAAAAATAATTTTAGTTGCATCTTTCTGCCCTTACTTTAAAAATACAGAACTGAAAAAATACATTAAAAATACATATTATTACATGTACTATTTCCCCTTTCATTGCTAGAAAAGACCTTGTAACCCCCTCTTTCTATCCTTTCTATCAAATCTAGACAAAACTAGAAATTCCTGAAGTTCAAATAAAGTGCTGTATAAATAGATGAAAAAAGGAGGACAAGAAGCAGTGAAAGAAGATCTGTCTTGACTGAAATAGTGGTATTTCAATCTGCCTGCACCAGAGGAACAATGTTATGTCACATATATGTATGCTATGCATACCTTGAAAAAAGCCAAGAACTTCCATTTCTGCTTTAGTAACATGTTTCTGCCCTAACCTTTATTCCTCTATCATTCTCGTTAAGTGCTCTGAACAAAGCTAATTAAAGTGAAACTCATGCAGTTTCAGAAGATAAGAATATAAACTAGTGTTCTTACCAATTTTGGCCAGTACCACTGTGGAAGTTAAATTGTTAACTGGAACACTCCCCTCATTTTACCAACTCATTTTAGGAAGTGAAACAAAATGGAAAAATCATGTTTCTTAGAAAGCCAAGAACTAACTAAGACAAACATTTGGTACTTCTCAAGCTAAAACCTGAAGGCTGTCTTAAGAAATGCTATCTGGACAAATAAAAAGGAGATAATGGATGCATATAATTCATTGCTGTATGCATTATAACTTTTCTGTAAGTAGTTGCCTCTCGATTGCCAAAGCACTGGAGAAAACCGCTAGAAAAAAAAAGCACCTGCTGTTCAAAACGAAGAAAACTCAGAAGTGTTGCTGTCACTTGATTTTCCGTTCAATGAAAATTTTTAACCAAGCATAACTCAATACCATTTGTCAAATCTGACTGCAAAGTGATGTTATTACCTCAGAGCGTATATGCTGGAGAGACTACATGTAGTGACAGAAACACTCTCATAGTCACTGCTGGAGATGGAGCTGAGGGGAGAATCACGTAAGCCATCCTCAGAACTGAAAAAACATGGAAACAAAATGAACTGCTGAAGCAAACAAAGGTAAAAAACAGAGCACTGTGATAACTCATGGCTTGTCACGGTTTATACAGACGTTAGTTTACATTTTTGCTCTTCAGAAGATGATACAAACCTATTCTGTTTTCTTCCCAAAAGGAGAGACAGTTTATCAGTCAGTGGGCACACATCTTTTTAATAAAAATCTTCAATTTAATTAATGCCATTCAGTTAAAACATTCAGGAAAGAACCAAGGATCTTACATTTTCCTAGAGTATAGAGGGAACAGTGTGCCCATGCTGTTAAGTGTGTCTTAATGTTATAACTAAGACAAAACTGAAAGTTCACGAAGTCACTGTGTGTTTCAGGCCAAAACACCCTAAACAATACGTTTCAAGAACTTCTGAAACATCACAACAAAGTTGATCTAAGTTTCCTTTCAACTGGAAGGAAAAAGTCTGTGAGAAAGCAGAAAGCTGATTCTTGAGTGAAGGAGATGAAGAAAATACACCTGCCCCTAAATTTGCTCAGTCCCTATAATGGCCATATATGTACCTCAAATTTGGTGTTCTAAACCAACAGATGAGTAGGAAGCAGCAGTCCCATGGCAAACCCCTGACACTTCATTAGAGGAAATCCACTAAGTAAAAGGATACGAATAATTTAAACAGATGGTACACAACTTGTCTCTGACATCCCTAGGTTAATGAAAAGCTTTTAAATAGCACATCATTTTAGATCACACATTGTACTATCAACATAGACTAGGACTAGAAGATTAAAAGGAGTTCTGCAGTCCTTACGAAACTACCTTGGAAAAACCAATTTTTTTGTATCAGTAACACACTACTGCTCGGCTACTAGAAATTCTAAAAGCTGAAAAAAAAAATTATACTAAATAAGAAAACAGATGATCTTAAGCAGAGGTATCAAAGCTGTATTGGCTCCAGGCAATGCAAAAGAATCATTCAAGCCTGCTGAACTCAAATATTCAGTCAACAGAAGTCTTTGGATAACACAGGAAGAAACCTAAGAAATGTCTTTAGTTAAAGAGATAATTATATAGGTCAGGATTATTTTACCTTAATTCTCCACAACCAATAGAAGATTTTTTTATTCTCTTTTTATTTGTAGGCATATGCATGATACATATTCAAACCAGCTACATTCAAAAATCATTTCTTCTATCAAATTTACTTTTGTAGCTATTTTTGCACCTAGAAGTCTAGAAGGCGGCTTAAGGGGAATTCTTCAAAGCAGTGTATGGAAAGTATGTGCTCTAATCCCACTGAGAAATAATAGGATTTGTTTGCATACCTCCCACTAATCGCTTGGAAAACGTACCCCTTCATGTTTCTCATTTTTGATTGCCAATTTGAAAATAAATCCCAAGTGTACTTAAGCTTTAGTTGAAAGGAGAGCCATCACAACTGGAAAATAATTTTATCAGACTTGAACAAAAATCTATTTAACTTTAATTCGTTTTATATAATTTCCCTTGCTAATTCTGCTCATTATGAAGAGATACATGCATTTAAACAAAGGCTTACTCTTTTATAGCTCATCACCTTTACCTATCCAATCTTACAATATGGTCATGGTACTAAAAAGTACTTTTAGTATCTGTTTTATGGCAGCTAAAGGATATTAAAAAACCATTAGCATGTGATTTCACAGCATGATTGAGCAGGAGAAGCTGTCTTGCAAAGATTAAACGTATTATTCAGAATAAAGCAGTCTTTGAACAGCACAACACTGAAACAAGAACAACTAGCAAACTCAGCACCTTCTGTGCTCTCTCACCTCCCCACCATTTCCAGATTTTTCCAGTGTAACAATCCTGCCAGCTGATTTGGGTAGTAACACTTTCCCTGAAAGATGTCAGGTTTGCTGTCCTTCAGTGCTTTCTGTGAAGCTCTGCTTAAATATTTGAAATCTAATCAAAATATCTCAAAACAAAATTATGAAACTATTTAAGAATTTAAATTCAATTTTTTTAGGTTCTGACTTTCTAGATTTTTCTGTTTTGTTTTAAAGAACTTGAGGTTTTCAGGTCTTACGCATAATCCAAAGGACTAACACTTTTCCTAAGAACTCAAAGTTCTTATACTTTTTGGGGGAGTTATACGCTCTAGGCTAAAACATGAACCAAACCAACCACCACCCTAAATACCATCTCTCTATTAGGAGCAGATATTATTTATTGTCAACATTGTCCCAAGTAATGAAACCACTTTCTATCCTGAACTTTGCAGAGGGGACAGTCCAAACCAGAAGGCAAAACAATAAAAGCAGCACAACGTGATGGACCTTGACGGTAAGTAAACCTAATGAGTAACCTCTGAACATAACAGCGCACAACCAGCTTACATTATCAAAGATCTCAATGTTATCTTTATTTTCATCTTCACGGATGTTCTCTGACCCGCTTACAAGCCTCACCTCATACCTCTTCTCCATACTTATCCCCTCATTCAAATCTTCTCTCGCCTCTAACCAGTGACTATTGGCATAACTTCTCAGCAGTTCCACTCTCTCGTCTCTTTTTGAGCCTTGTCTTAACACCATTTGCCATACTAAACTGCTTCATAAATGCCTTCATTTTCCACTACTCCATCTTTTACTTGGTGCACAAACCTGGCCATGCTGAGCCATCCACTGATTTCAGGATTAGATACCCACCTGGTCAGCTGTCCTTTGGCAATGTAAACTATTTGGACACACTGGACACAAGCCATGCTCACAGGGGTTAGTTTGTTGTAATAAAGGATGTATAGTTTAGACAACTACCATGTGTAACATTTCTCTCACTCCTGTGTACCAACACAGATCAAATTTTGTACCAAAAAAATATTTATTACTTACAATGTTTATTTCTGGTTCATATTCAGGCTATAGCTCTTCAGACAAGAAATTCTGTGTTTATTTAGTACCAAGAAATGGGAATCCAATAATTATAACTCTGCTTTATACCTTCTCGGTGTCATACTAAATAGCTTTTCTTAAAAAAACCCCACAAAACAACAAAAAAAACGAGCAACAAAAAACCCCCAAAACCCAAACAAAAAAAAAGACTCCTGACATACCCACTGCATTCTTTTTCAGTACACACAGACTCAGGATCTCTCTTTGTAGAATTTTCTTCTCATTAGTGTCTGCCTGAAGATTTGCTCAGCTTTTCTGAGATGCTGGTAGATCCTGAGGTGAATTGACCTGCTTTTCCCAACTCATGATTCCTGTTATCAGCTGATGGTAGCCTGGTGCACATGTTCATTAGCACAATTATAAGAGGAGACAGTATGTGTGTATAGACACACTCTATAGCTGAGAGCAGCTAACCCTTTCTTCCCACAGGCGACTTGAACTTCACCACATCTCATGCTCATTTGAAGTTAATGCTGTGTTGGATTGGGATTCACAGGACTGTTTAAACTGTAAGGTGGCAGAAATTTGTTTCATGTGTGAGGTTTTAAACCCGTACAGTGCTATTTTTAAAATTACATTCTAGCATGGGATAAAACCATCATCCACACTCTAAATAGAACTCTTCAGCATTTCTGACAAAAATATAAAGATTGCTCTTTTGCCTCAAAAGTGACATGGGGTGATGTGGCTTCATGGAATACGGGCAGACCGAACTAACAAACCATTTATTTAAAGCTGTTGGACATTTTTTTTCAACTATTCTAAGTAAAAAACAAACTGAAAGCCACCTTTATCCTGGTTTGTGTGCTCTCTTCCAGTGGAATGTGTTTCCAGCATCTTTCTTTAATTAAACCTCTGACTGTTTCAGGAGATGGTTTCTTCATTAACATTATTACTTGAGTTACAATTACATTCCATGTTACATCAGTTAATTGTCACAGATCTCTCTCTCACACTACGTGAGAGCTAACTCTAAAGCCTCATGCGTCGGCTATATCAAATCCACACAAAAGAGTGGCTTTTAAAATCCTGTTTTACCTCCTATACTCTTTTCAGAAATCTATGTTGAGAGTTGTTGCTGCATTTGATATATGGACCTAGTAAAAGGGAAGCTGGTACAAAACACTGACAGCTTTTACTTGTATGCCAAGGCTTCATGACAGCGGTCCCATTATTCGATACCACTCAAAATCAGTGTTCAACAGACAAGGTCAAACACTGCCACTTTTGAGACTTGCACTCTTAAAAAAAAGGGGGGGAAGGGATTGAAAAAACTCATTTATACTGAATCTAAATTCGACCAGTTGCAAAAAGATAAGAAACAATATACCAGAAGGTGAACAGAGGAATTTAAATCAAGTTGAAAGGCTGATAGTAGTTGATTGGGAACAAAATAATTCCTTCTTGCTGATGAGAAGTTTTATTTCTCCCAAATAACTAGTTAAAAGACTGATCAATGCAAGACACTAAGCAGACATATTAAGCATTAATTTTCATGGAAAAGACAACTTTGTCATGTAAAGACACACACCATTTTCTTATGATGGGAACATTATAGAGAAAACATGAAATTAGGACATTTAATCAAATTAGTTTGCATTGCAGTATCAATTAATCTAGTTTTGATAAAGGAGAACTTATAGAATCAAATGTTATAAACTAAAAGACAAGCTAGAAACGTAATTTGTCTGGGTTTGTTGGTTTTTTTTAATGCAAATGCTAGCCATCCCAAAACTACAAATATTTCCTTTTCATGCATTTGTAAAGGTGGAAGAACTTATCTTAAAGTTGCTGTACTGAAAATGTGCACAAATGTCACATGTTGCTAAGGAGTGAGGAAAATAAAATACAGGTAGAAAAAATAAAATTAGAAACCAACTGTATATAACAGGTGTTCACCTTTCTGACAAAGTCATTCTAACATGCTGAGGAAATAAAATTTTAAATATATTACAATTGAGACTATTGCAATATATAAATATATTATGTTATATATAATTTTAGACTATAGAAATGCAACACTGAAAAGTGGGACAACTTGAATACCAAGTTGGAGAAAATAAATTATTCATCTTGCTCTAGAATTGCAATATAGATCAGCAAACAGCAAAACATGCCTTTCCAAGGATGCCTCATTCCTCCTCCTTTCACTGCAAAAGCATATGGCAAAATATTCTATTTTTTAAGCCCCACAAATAAATGCAAACAGTGCCAGCATCTAACAGCCAATGGACACAGCTAGAGCTTGCAGAAAGTGTGAAGAAGTTCTCCTCACTACCGATTTTAGCTCCTTTTGCCAATTCTCAGGTGCACTCTAAAAGGTTTACTGAAGAATACACTCACCAAATAGACAAAGGAAAATGGCAAAAAGACTGTATAATTTAAGCTAGACATAACAGACCTGCAGCAGAAAGGAGAGAAACTACATTTAAGAATCCTTTTTTAATGTCAGAGCTATTTTCAGGTCAGTATGTAGATAAACACCCAACAGAACCAGGTACTTAAGCCTAAAACATGAAAACAAGAGCATTGCATGACAAAATGAAACAAACTGCCAAACTTCATAGAACATGTAGAAGAATAACTGGTTTTACAAGGACTCTTCAACTCTGTAAAGAACAGAAAGCCAAGTATTTCCAAAACACCGAAAGAAACATGATCTTCATTCTGTAACTTACTTTCCCCTTGCAAAAAGGAGGCAGAATTCTATGACAGAAAAAGTATTTAAAAAAACCTGTACAGCTTGCTTCCAGAGGAGAAAGAAGAAATACTAGATACAGATCTAAAGCTCGGCTTTGGTGTTAACTTCTGCCTTCTTTTACCCCAAAACATCAAATGCTGCTTTTTCATAATTTTATAATTTTGTGTATTATTCTTACAGTATTTCCCCCCTTTAACAATTGGTTTGCTATATGACAGCTTTTACTTATCACATTGTCCCTGCACCAGATCAGATACCAACTATGTCTTCGCTAGCACTTTCCTCATACTTGCATCTCAGTGCTGCTGCCCAAGACTCTTGGTGTCCTTGGTGGTTTGTGTCTTTGAGATACTTAGAAGCAAATAATGGAGAAAGACATAATAACATCAGCTATGACCTAAAAACCAAAGTAGTAAAGACATGTCAATACCCAGATTTAAAGTAGAAGAGCATTTAATCTGTATTTTAAACTCCACTGAATATTGAGGCTAGATAGAGAAACCTGAAATACCAGGTATTGCAGATTTAAGGATTAATTACAGTAAACTTGACTGGATCATTGAAATTATACCTATAATGTCATATTGCATCGTATAAAAACTGATTTACTAAAATAAATGGTTTCTGTCATAACATACTCATTTGACAGCTGCTTGATTCAGACAAGGGAAAGAAAATTTTCTTCTCCTACTTGGTGCCTTACAGTAACTAGAAAGTAAATACATTTATCAATTTGATGAATGAGCATAACCTGCAGCCATTCCATGTATATTAGATTGCTTATTGTTCAAGCTAATGGGTCCATCATTCTCAAAATAATCTACTGTCTCCAACATTTCCCTTATGGTTTAGCTGGCATTTACAAGCATGTAATAGGGAGCAGTCGCAGAAGCCTAATGTGATCTCAAAATTTAAAAATACCATTGA
Source organism: Pterocles orientalis (assembly GCA_011057875.1). Taxonomy (NCBI): domain Eukaryota; kingdom Metazoa; phylum Chordata; class Aves; order Pterocliformes; family Pteroclidae; genus Pterocles; species Pterocles orientalis. The sequence goes on along the minus strand of WKFP01014370.1, from coordinate 1,852,868 downwards.
AAAGCAATGATTAGTCACCACTCAGGCAGCATGAGTAAGAAAAGTTCCACAAAGTTCTGTTTTGTAACTGAATTACCTCTTTTACCAATAACATGACTAGTGATTCAGAGGCAAGAACCAAATCTATATATAAAGATGAGAAAACTAAGGATCTACACATATATAATTTTTTAATACAGTCCTCAGCAGATCCCCAGCATCTCCATCTCTTACAGAATATACAGGGAGTTAGTATTAGAACATTTCCAAATAAAGGAGAAACAATCTAGTAACCAAATATCTCCATCCCTATTTCTCCACTTTTGCAAAGATGGAATATTTGCCAATTAGTAACAGATGTACTGTAGTCTCAATAACAAATAAAGAGAATTAGATGTAATCAACAAAGTAACTGTGGAAGAGGCTACTGTGAAAACAGACAAAACCTACTAACTTGTTAACAAAATATTCAAAAATATTCACCCACGAATTTAAGAGCTCAAAAATGAATCAGATGAATTAACAACCTCTCCTTTAAAACTTTGATGCCTGGAGTTTAAAGATGGCAATCTCTAAAAATAAAAAGGACTCCCAAGGGGAGTCAAAGAACTCTAGTTCTGTGAGCCTGATGTTTGTATCAAGCAACTTAACAGAATATATCCAAAGGCAAAACAGGTAGACAATCAGAAGGTCTGCCAGAGAAGTAACATGGCTTCTGCAGAGGGAGCCTCTTGGGTGCTCTCTAAAGGAGTCATGAAACTTGTGAAGAATGTTGACTTGGCTGTCAGCCTCTGGATTTCCAAACAGGTTCTGTCAAAATACCTCACTAAAGGATTTTAAGAAAGCTAAGGAGCTATAGCATAAGAGGAAGGGCCCAAAACGGATAAATAATTCTTAACCATAAACAGAGAGAAGCTGTTAAACAACCACTTCTCAGAAGAGTGGAATGTCACCCCTGAAGTTCTTAAGGACACTGGGGGTTTTGTTTTCACACATGATCTGAAAAAATGGGGAGAGCAATGAGATTGCTACCACTGCAAAATTATTCAGGGTAATAATAAGAGCAGACTGAAGAATGCACTGGATCTTAAAGTCTGAAAGTCTGAAATTTGAACAGGTAAGAAAACAGCAAGATGAGATTCAACTGGTAAACACAAGGACAAAAATTTTAGTATCAAATATAGAACGGCAGCCTCTGACCTCACAAGCAAGATCTTGATGCTTTGTCAGACAATTAAAAAAAAAAAATCAGCTCACCACTTGGCAAAAAATCCAAAGTCAAATATTAGGAGCCACTGGAAAAACAACAGAAAATAATTATGCCACTGAGCAAATCCATGGTTTGCTCATACCTTAAGTGTAGTTCTGATTCACTTATCACAAAGAGGAAACAGTATAATTGAATAAGGTTTACAGCAAGACAAAAGGAATGATTAGAGCTATGGTGTCCTGGGTTAAGGAGAGACAGAGTTAACCTTCTAACTGCAACTTTCTTTACAAACTTCCGATCAAGTGGGCTGTGACTTTTCCAGCCTGAAAAGTTAACCACATAGGCAAAGTGTGACTGAGGTCTACAAAATCACAGCCAGCACTGAGAGGCCAGGCAGGAACTTGGAGCCATTCAATGAAGCTATTAAGAGCCAGGTCCAGAGCAAACAAAAGGACACAGAACAACACAGACCTACAGAACTATGTGTAAAAGGACAATTCGCACAGAAAGTTTTTCCAGAATATTAATGGAGGTTGGACAAGCACGTGGAGAAGAGGTTATGATATCCACAAACCATGGGAGGCTGAAAAAGAAGCTTGCATATGATTTAATTATTTTTTTGCAGACTTATTCTCAAAAATTTCACTTAACCTGCCCAGGTGAAAAATTAGTAGAAAAATTGTCTGAGTTTTGTAAACAACGTATGATTTATCAGGACACTAAACATACAGTAATTACTTCTAAGCAGTATTTCACTTGAGTGTTACAAAAGCATGACATGTCAAAGGGATCTGTGAATTACTTCTGAAAATGAAGTTCATACAGAAACCATATTGTAAGGCCTTCAATATGATCACACTTACAAGCCTAAGACTGCAAATACTTAGAATGATGGAGAACATAAAATCACCTCAAGTTTGTGCACACTAAGTTGTGTTCTACCTGCAAGAAGAATTTAGTCCAGTGTAAAGAACTCTTGGTTCTATTTCCACTACCAATAAAATATTTTATAATCCAATTGGTATGCTATTAAACAAATGTTTATTTCTGTAGCCTTTTTACTGTGGTAATGCTTCACAGGTCAAGCTACCCCCACGGTGTTACCCTGAACTCTGTACGCATAACAAAAAGAGATTCGGCATCACGCACATGATCTCCGCAGTACTGACACAGGCAGAAAGGAAGAAAGCTGCCACAGACATACAGAAAACAATAACTTCTATTTAATTTCTTCCCCATTTCATAATATTAACACTTCAGAGGAACTGAAGACATTACTCACTACAAAACAGGTTAACCTCTAAACAGTAAAGCAAAATGAAGTCTCGTTTCCTATTGATGTGTGTTAAGTTCCCTACTGCCTAATCAAAGTTGAGCTGAAGCATGGCATTTTCTTGAGCACAACTATTATTGTGGTCTCTCACTGCTATCTAGTTCCTTATTGTCATTAAATATATAGAACCTTAATCCATGACCTCTATTCTTCTACCAGCTTTGGTTGAAATGGTCCAACAGGTTTAAAAGCTGCTTCTACATTCTATTAGGCTCCTTCAGCACACAGACATTCACAAATACACTCATGCCCACAGACAACATGACCAGATCAACCCCATTCTCTCAAATGAAGCTAAGGTAAGATGCGTTTACATCCCAGTCTAATCCTGTGCACTGACACAGAAGTTAACTTTTTTAGTATCTGCCAGACACACTTTTCCTGCAAAACATGAGAGTACCACAGAGGTAATGACCCAGGTAACATTTAGCAGCAATGCACTCTCTGTCACATTAAACTGGTGAGGTTAGCGTACTTTATTCCAATGATATAAAGACATTATAGGATGAAAATTCCCGTGTTCTCCAAACATTTTCCCAAAAAGCTGATGGAATCCAATGAAAAGCTACTTTAATTTAAAAAAATGTACATTCAAAAAAAAATTCCTGCAGCACACTATTTTCTTTAAAATCAACATTAGTAATACACCAAACACTAAAGAACAAGGATATGGGAATTGATTTGCACGCAAATTACCACCAAAACATCAAGTTGCTCTTACCTTGAACTAGATCTTGACTTGACATCTTCCTTTGCTGTCTTTTCACTACTAGCATCTTCAGTGTTGTCCATTTTTTTCTCACACAGTTGTTTTCTCTTCTCCCACTTCTTTTGCTGATTTGAGATGCTTTCTGCTTCTCCTTGTGAGTCATTTTCTGCTCCTACCTGTGATCCTGAGGAATGTGCCAGGCACTTAGAGGAGATTGGCAGTTTTTGCTCTTCTCTGCCAAAGCCTCCTTCTGCTAACAATGCAGAAGTTTCAGGTTTTAATGGTTCCTGTGCAGGGACTGTATTGTCCAAGTTATCTACATGGTCCATTTCCTTAGACTTTACTAATGTGTATGAAGCATTTACAACACCTCCTGCAGAATGTTTAGTCTTTAAACCTTCAACACCGTCCTCCCTGCTGTCTTCACAGCTGCCACAACACACACAAGAATTAATTAGACAGTTTGTGGCAGCTATACTGAGTTTATGAGATTCATCCTCCTCCTCATTTGCTAATGGATTAGGAGATCCGGGAACACAACTAATAGCTGCTTCTGGAGTTGTTACTGGGGATTCTGAGCTAGAGGGAGATTTAGGATTGAATATCACAGTAGCAGATATTTTCATTCCCCCTGTCCTGTGAGCTATCACTTCTGCTGTTTCTGCATCATCAGCATATGCGTCCCAGCCATTGAGGTATAACTGTGAGTCCGGACCTTCTAGACAGCTGCACGAATTCTGAACTGAAATGCCAGACATCTGTTTGCTATCTTCAATAGTGTTGTTATTGCTTAAGTCACTTTCAGCATCTTTTAAAAGCAAAGTTTCCTCTGTCTGATGGCCGTTCTCATACAACAAAGCGTCTCTATATTGCAGGTTCTGTTTTGAATCGTGGCAAGGGTTATTCACCCAAGCAAAAGTATCACTTACTGAATCCAACCCAGCAAGAGCTTCTCCAGCTCCATCTAGGTCATCCATAAAAAACACTCTATCCTCTTCATCAGTTAAATTGTCAAGATGCTGTCTTGTTGGCGAGGCTTCTGTGCTAGAACTATTTCTTAGGCTAGGTCTGTGAGCTGGAGACTGACAGATGCTTGGAGGGGAAAGCAGAGAAGACATTTCATCTCCAACTCTGTGTACCATCCTATTCAGCTGTTCCAGCTCCTGTTCATCATACTGCATAGAACAAGCCAGCTCAGCCTCTGTGTTTTCCGCTTTTGCTGAAAGCTCCTTAGCAGGCAAGGTCGCAGTTATGCCTGGTGTAATGACAGAGTGTACTTCAGGATTTGTTCTGACAGGAAAATCCACATCTTGAGAGATGCAGAGGTTACGTTCCAGCGTGTGCAGTTCATCCTCAGTTAATGTCTGAAGTAGATCCCTGAAAACGAAGAAATACACACATCACTTTGAATTTACAATTATATGAGCCACTGATATCACATGCTTGAAAAAAGCTTTTCCTGTTAGCACCGAAATCTAGAACCGGGCAGCACAAAGTACTTTCAGCTCTATAATTCAAGGTACATGTGACATTCATATTCAGAACATGTAATCACTACTGCTCAAATTTGATATTTTCATGCAAATACAAGGTACCAAATTATTTACATCTTCGCAATGAAGCCCAAAAATAAATCAAAACACACCCAAAAAGGGATCTCTTTCCCTCCCCATCTACTTAGTGTGAAAGTGTTACCCACATTAAGTACATTTTGTCATTTTAACTTTTTAATTCATAAATTTGACTGTGATGAACAAACCAATTTGCCATCCTTGGTACTGGATCCTAAAAATTATTCTACAAAATGTACAGTAGAAGTTTCACACAATTATATTGTCAGATAAAAAGAGCTGATTAAAAATAGTAATACCACTTATGCAACACTGATCTCTTGGAAGCTTGTTCATTGAAACAGGGATTGGAAGCTGGCTCTCTCCCACCTCAAGCACACAACTCTGTCATTATGCAGTTAAGGTTCTGAGTGATGTTAAGAAACAGGCAGGCCTAAAAGCAAACATTTTGGCATTTACTAAACTATGTTTTCCAGAGACATGTAGAATCTCCAATGTTATCATGGGTCCTCTGTACTGCAGTTTTTGATTACAAGCACCTAAAAATAAAGTGTTATTTGAGGCTGAGACTGACCGCCCTGTAGTTTCCCCGGGTTCTCCTTTTTTCCTTTTTAAAAAGTAGAGTTATGTTTCCCCTTTTCCAGTCAGCAGGAACTTCACCACAGTGCCATGACTCGTCAAATATGATGGATAGCTGTTTGGCAACTTCATCCACCAATTCCCTCAGGACCCACGGATGTATCTCATCACGTCCCATGGAATTGTGCCCCTTCAGGTTCCTTAGATGGTCTCAAACCTGATCATCTTCCACAGTGGGCAGTTCTTCATTCTCCCAGTCCCTCCCTTTGCCTTCTCCTGACTCGGGTTGTGTGGCTTGAGCACTCGCCAGTGAAGACTGAGGCAAAAAAGTCGTTGAGTACCTCAGCCTTCTCCACATCCTGCGCAACCAGGTCTCCTGTTTCCTTCTGGAGAGGTCCCATGTTTTCCCTAGTCTTCCTTTGATCACTGATGTACCTATAAAAGCTTTTCTTATTGCCCTTGACATCCTTGGCCAGATTTCATTCTATCACAGCTTTAGCTTCTCAATTAGAAACCACATATAAAAATATCCTCTGTCAAGATCTCCTGTCAATGTTTTCAAAGACCAGCAAGTATATTTTAGCATAAATGAATGGATGGGAAAAGCAAGATCTTTTGCTTAAACAGAAGCTAGAAGTCTGTTATTCCTCATGTGTTAGAAATCACTGGCTAGCAGAAAACATACAACAGCTGGCATAGTAATAACAACAATAATAATAGATGCACATATTAAAAGAATGCCCTTAAAGGAATAACTTCTAAGTCTAAGCAAGAAGACCAAAAAACCTCCAAAGCAGTATCACCAAAAGATCAAATTGCCCAAAAAATACATCACTGGTATCTGACTTGTATATCAGCTACCCCACAATTTTAAGACAGATGGCACTTTAGATAAGCATGGATATTATCAGAATAAGTTCAACATATACATTTTTATGGTCATGTACATTGCATACAATTAACATCTACATCTTCATTTTTTTAAAGAAAATCATGCTTTTATGAAGAGTTGTATGACCCTGAAAAAAATTCTAATCCTATGGAGGAAGTTAACTTAGAAGAACAATTGCACCATCATATCCTACCCTTTTCATTTGTTTCTACATTCTCTTAACAGATAAGACAGTCTTGAAATAATTCCATATGTATCTTCAGTTCTGAAGTTCAACAATTTTTTAAGTCATAAAAGAATAAGAAAGGGAAATGGGTAATCTTTGTTAGACTCACCTAATAAAGCTATAAACCAGCATGGTTATCTGGCACACTTGAACGTTTAAAAGACCTATACATTCCTTTATTTTGTCTAAACAGTATATAATAATATAATCTAATTATTCAGATATTTTATTTAAACTGTAATCAACATCTGTAAGAGATTAAACATTTTAACATCACCATAAAAACAAATTGATGGAGAATGGTTTAAGTTTTAAAGTCAACATAAAAATAGTTGTATTGTTATTATTTTGAAAGAATTATACCAATATAATCAATAAAAACATAGAAAAACATGCTTTTTGCTATGAGGCTTTGCATTATGAATTTTCAGTTTGTCAGTTTTTACAGGAACGCTGTGGTGTGCAATTTCCTAAGAAGAAACAAAGTAATGTGGGATTTTAGAAACAGATTTGTTTTAATTAAAAAAAACTACATCAAAGTAAGCACAAACACAAAAGGGAAGGGTTTAAGCTTCTTAGTCACCTATGCAAAGACATTGAAAACATACGATATTTCTGGGTATACCAGGGTCACGTAGAGAAGCTTGTTTCCGATATTACATTCTAAGGAAGAGTATAGGAACAGGACAAGCACGCAGTGAACTCAGCTGAGTGCATCCTACTGGTTTCCAGCAGCTTGTAGCTCAGGGATTTCTGAACCAAGGTGGCATCCTCATGTTCAATAATCACCAGTGAAGTTTTCTTGCACGGATGAAAATGTGTGTGCCAGGAACCTATCAACAGTCGGTTCCTTAAACATCAGCTATGCTTCTCCATACACCACAGCCACACCTTCTTCTCAAAACAAGATAAGAATTAGCAATTCTACAAATATCAACTATACTAGCAATGTTCAAAGGAATTTGCTTTCCATACAAGCTCATCAGCGTAAATGGGAATGAAATGGACCCAGGGAAAAATCTAAGATTGAATTCTCTGATTTTCAGGATCCCGTCTGGGGTTTTACTCAGTCTCCAGAACATCACATGGCAGCGCCCAGGATTCCTGGATGTTTGGGTGCCCAGAGCTCTGTCTTAGCAGAGCAGAAAACCTGACCATTCAGACCTATTTGATACAAGTTTCACACATTCACTGTAAAGTAAGTGCTGGAAATACATGTTTACTTTATGCTGGCTAGCTTAATCGACTTGAGTAATGAACTCTTCATTTCTACCAATAACGCCACCACAAAATTTAAGAATGATTTTGGGCAGTTTTGAGGATAAGTAAATAAAGCTCGAATTAAAAAAAAGATTCAATCAGCTGACAGTCCTTGTGTCTTTCTAAGTGAGTCAGATCCATGCTGCCTTGCAAGAGGTGCTATACATAATCAGTTGGATTACATGTGGTATTCTACCAGCCCTGTTATTTCAGTAGAGAAATAATCCCACTTTAAATTCACTGTAAGTACGCTCAATTTCCCAATTTAAACATCAGAAACTTGGCTATTAACAAATACATCTTGTTTTAAAAGAGATTTGGACAATTCTCTTCTCTTCTCTGCATAAAAAAACCGCACTGTTTTAAATACAGGTTTCCTTGGAAGGTGACAAATCATAGAATCACAGAATGGTTAAGGTTGGAAGGGACCTTAAAGATCATTGAGTTCCAACCCCCCTGCCATGGGCAGGGACACCTTATTTTGATATACTGTATATTCACTACCAACAGTAGGAACATGCCATGCTTTAAAATGCCTACGTAGATATTGAGAATAAAATCAATGTCAATCAGCATATGGAAAGAAATGTTAAATCACACTACTGAAAGCTCAAAACTAAACATCAGACACCATTATTAAACCATAAGGTTTAATTAAGCTGTAGCTACTTCCATGGTTTGTTTCCTTTCTGCTGAAGCATCTGTAACTCATCATTGGATCCAAGCAAGTGCTGTACTCCCACGGAAAAAAGAATTTCTCCCTCTGCTTTCACTATTCAGAAGCCACAGATAAACAAACCTTCTGCAATCCACCCCGACAGCAGTGATGCACTGCTTCTCAGAGCCATTAGACAACACTGAATTTAACACAGGCACATCTTGAGGTTTCACCTGCTTTTACTCTTTTTTTGGCAGAGTACCACAGGAAGGCAATCTAGCCTTGAAAATACATGGAACGTTTTTCTTCCAGTGGCTGCAGTGGCAGAAAAAAGGCAAGTTCAAGATGCATTCCGCTTGTTATAAGTGGCAGTAGAAACTTACTCTGCCTATTGCAAAACTAATAAACGTATTTTACTCTACTGCCAAATTACTGCTTCAAAGATCAGAGGCGAGGTGTCCATTTAAAGACAAATTCAGCTGAATAGAGGACAGGGTCACAAAAACCCAGGTGCCCTGGATCTTGCACATTCTCCAAGCCTCTTTCATTAACTTTGCTCTTATTCTGACTAGAATTTTTAATTGTCTGCTTTTGGAGAACAGCATTGTTCTTATTGCCAGCCTGTGCTTCAGTTTATGCTCTGAATGGAGCACAAACAGCTGCCTTTATGGAGCTGCCACCGTAAGAACGTGATGCAGGTACAGGAACACAATTTCCATCCTCCTGCTTCTGAACTGCTGAGCCAAGTTCAGCATGCCAAAGTCCGCAGATCTGCTCTCATGCATCAACACCAAGAAACCAACACTTACATAAAACAAATATAATTGGTACTCCTTTACTGCAAATTTTTAAATCAACTCAAAAGTTTTAAACACAGCCATCTTGGAAAAACTAACCAGTTTTCCCCAAGTCACTCTGCACATTTTAAAAGCACAGGAGTTTCACAAGCCCGCACCCCACATTCTTCAGCACACTAACAGGTTTACTACATTTTATTTCTAGGTCAATGATACAAAAAACTTTCAGTGTACTTAAAAGGGTGTGATCCTCTGATTCTGCACCACTTGATCTGCAATCTGCTTGATTCTGCACTATCAAAATCCACAGGGACTGTGCCATCAGTTGTAATGGTCCAAAAAACAACCACCAGGCAAGCAGAGGGCTCTGAAAAAAAGGGCAGAATTCCAGAGTACTGCAAAATCCCAAGTTTGCTCACCTCTGAAAATCTCCATATAGCAGCCTCAAATGTATATATAGTATACGCAATATTTTATGGCAAGGATGTTCATTGTCACAGGCATCTAAATTAAATATATATGCATATACCAGATTATATTATTTGTATATTTACTAGTCAGATTACAGTAGTTTGGCAGAAATGGTTTAAATATCTCAGTTTAAAAGGAACAGAGATAACACTACTATACAATTATGTATTGGTAGATGTATAAAATACCGATGCTGATGTTTTATATCTAAAGTAAATATCAACACAAGTACCTTGCTTAAGTGTTAATTAAAATATTCAATGTCATCATCTGCTGCTCAACTTAACCAAAACCTAAACAAGAACCCTTACTGCTTTTACTCACAGGCTTCACAGTCTCTATTGTTTTCAAAGTTTCCAGCCACCAGAAGAACACAAAAAATTTTCCTAGCCAGTAGATGTTTTTCTCTGCTAGTTCTGATTTAATTATGTGGATCCACACACACACAGTGCTTACCATTGTCTTAAACAGGAAGGGTGTTTTAGGATAATACAGCTTAAAAATCACCTGTAATTCTACAAAATAATCAGTTATTTGGTGTTATTCCATGAGTTAAAATATTTAGTTGGCTAAAAATTTATAGAACTTTACGGAGTTTACTGGGATGTGATCTGCAGCAAGATGATGTTCTATAATCTTACAACAGCAAAACAATATGCAACTATTTTAACAGAAGACCACCTGAACCTATTTTCATGCCTTAACTATCAATGATGGAGACTGGAGAAAGACTTCTAGAAAAAATGCTCCCTTTTTCCTGCAGATGAACTCAAATATCTCATTCCATCTTCCCCTATAGGTTTCTGTGAACATTCTCACTGAGTACGAACTGCAGCTGGATGAGTTTAAAAAAAATCTGCGGTAACAAAAAAAAATGTAGACAGCTAAGGTACTTTTAAAAGTCATTTAATCATGCTACGTGAACTGCACACTTATTTCTATCTCACTGTTATTTTCATTCAATGTACTTTTAATTCCATAATATTACTAAAGGATCTTTGAGCCCAGTTCTTTCAAATATTCAAATTCCTTGATAATCCTTCAATTCAGAGACTGTCAGACAAAATTTCACATGACAGCTTGTTGAAGTTTTCACTGATAAATGCTATCACACTAAGAACATTTCGCAAAATTTGTCCGCTTGACAACTGAAATCACATTTCTTAACGTTCACTTGAAAGAATAAATGTCTTAAAGCATACCCCAACTTTTTCCAAAAATGACTCTGGAAGTCTTTTTAGCTTTTGAAATTTGCATTGAAAATTGCAAATATTGAACAAACAAGCACCTCACTAATGTGTTTTCAAACCAAGCATTAAGGTCAGATTAACTGAAAATTAAATGGACTAAGCAATAAACTGACTCCATTGATTTTAATTTTCTATGTTGTGAAACGTAAGGAGTAACCAGAAAGTACAGATTATGAGGAGTATACTAGCTTTTAAATATTCTTTTGACTTAAGTCAGCTAGCGGAATGCTGGTGAAAATTTCTGATAGCCATATACTGGGAATAAGGTATTTTAATATAAGCTTCACAGACATTTTAGGCTTCAGAGGGAAAAAAAAATTTAATGGTACTAAGTTAAGTTCTGCTCCTTGATTCATATTCTTCTTAACTCAGTGTATTATAAAAACATAAAACACTCAAAAAACCCCCTAACCTGTTGATTTGTCAATTTTAATTTTGAGATTTCAGTATGAATATTATTGATGTACCTAATAATAAAACTGTACCGCTTCTAGACAGAAATACTAAGAAACTTTCAAGGGACACAAAAAGGACGTGGTCTGGATATTCACAAAAGCTAACTTCAGAAATAGGCTCCTCTCTGAACCATCCCTGAGAGAGCTTGCAATTCTCCCTCAGGAGATGCTTCACCTCTAACAGGTGAGAAGAGATAAATCTGGATAAACCTATGTACACGAAAATTATTCTTACATCATGTCATGCAGAGAAGGTGATAAACAGGATAAACTGGACATCAGAAAAAAAAAACCCTTCTGCCAAATTATCTCTAGGGATTTCTAGAAACAAAATTTGCAGTTTGTATATAAATTTGAATCTTAAGAAACTAATAGGGCTTATGGATTTAGAAAAGGTCCCTTAAGGTATTTTATATTTATATTTTATATTTATACAAAAAGAGAATATAAATTTTATATTTATATTTATAAAAAATAGAATATAAAGATCCTTTAAAGATACACCTTTATTTCTCCAAAGTAAGAGACCAGTCTTCTAAAAACCTCAACTAAGAAGAAAATACTTCAGTGCCCTTTATATTTCAGTTCAGTTAAAGCCCACATCATCTCCAATGGCTACCAAGACTGAACCACTGTGCAGAGGTATATATGAAATGACCCATCCTGTAAAAACAGATCCACAATATGAAAAACTGATAGTCATTTCTATTAGATTAAGAATGATCTGAGTATTGCATCATAACATACTGAGAAAATGTAATAAGCCTAGTGAAACAGAAACACTGATGGTAATTAGGAACAGGATCTCCCAAAAATAAACTGCAACTTTAGTACTTCAGGCATCATCCAACTGTAAAGAAAATCTGAAATGTAATAAAATTATATTCAGAAAAAGAAAGAAACATTCACAAGAAGATGAGAAAGTCCAGAAAGCTCCCACAAAACGAAAAACTATATCAGACAGATGAGAGGAAAACAGTTTATGGTTAACATACCAAACAGAAACACTTTTTAGGTATTTGTGTGTTCTTTTTTAGGCCTCTGATTTTCACTTCAGAAGAGAAGCAGTTAAAACCATGTTTTATAACTTGCCTTATTTTTCTTAGCAAAGTGTGAAAAGGTCTGAAGAGTTCAGACATATCTTCTGGTTTATGGTCCAAGTTTAATGGTCCCTCGGAGTAGACAACAAGGCCACTGTAATACAAACACACAAAAATGCAAATTTAATTACACAGAACAACTACTAAATAAGGAGTCAGAAAAGCAACTGTACATAAACATTAGAACTGCAGTCAAGTTACATATTGTTATCTTATTTTTGTCTCATTCACCCACAGTCAGAATCAAATGCTATTTAAAGCAACAGGAAAAAGATCCCCTCTCCTCTGTCCTCCTCCCTAAAGCATGGGAGGAAAAGCAAGCATAACAGCAAGAGCATGTATTTATTTCATTGTTGCAGTGGACCCATTAAAAAAATTCAAAGAAACTGATTATCAAGTAAGTTGGGGAAAGCCCACTGACAAAAGAGAGACTGCAAGTGGCTTTTTGTTCCAGTCTAAATAATTTCAAGGTAAGATAGTTGACTCTTGAGTTCCTATTTTTCTACTTTTTAAGATAAATACAACCTGGTATTAACATGTGGTAAAAAAAAAGGACATACGTTTGCTAAATCACATAAAACATTTTTTGACAAAACCATGCTTCTAAATCAACTCAGCACTTGCAGAAGTTTCCCTGGAAAGTGGTTCATGGTCCTGAAAGTCCGTGTACTTCACTGGAGATATTCTCAACAGTTTCTCCTGATCAAATCACTACTGCCCAAACCTGTCTGCATGTCAGGGATTGAACAAAATTCACCTTCTTCACCATATCTGCTGCATCATACCACACTCTGACTGAGAGTGGATTCCACCCACACCAGGCATCACTCTGCTTAAAACTGTTTAATCCTCTGCCCACCGCAAAATAACGTGTTTCTCAAAGGCAAATGGATCACGTGTTCTCATACTCAAGATTACATATTTTAGCCAGACCATTTTCACCCTCCTGCCTTTACCTCGATTAATAGCGCTGACTGTATTCCAAAACCATGTTCCTTGTTTTACACCCAAACGACATATCCTGAGTACAGGGATCCTCAGCTGACTAACAAGACCATTGATGTCTTTTGCTCACCATCTGTTCACTAGCAAGCACCCTGCGTGGCCACCGAAGGCTCTCCGAGAGAAAGCAGTGAAGCTGATGTCACAAATCATATGAATCCCACTGAAGCATTAAAAAAAGGACCACTTACACTCTGTTTACCATCTGGGAAATAATGCTCTTTTTTTGTCTGTTTATAAAGGCAGAGTCTGGCTCATGCCCTGCTACCAGGTTAGTACTGTGATCTCCCATCAGGCTGGATGATGGCCATCAGAAGGTTCAGAATTGTCAAGGTAACAGAAGGTCCAAGAAATTTGTCTACTGAACATGATCAGCATCGCTTTGGGGAGTAGGGTTTTGAGGGCAGGAGCAGGAAAGGGGAGAAATGGGGGGGGGAAGCTGCTCCTTTTGCAAGTATCTTTTTTTTTTTTTTGGTGGCTTAAGTCAAATTATCCCGTTACCAAGGATACATACTTTTATGTTTTTTTTCTAAGGTTTCTGAGCTTCAACAAGCAGGCTGTCACAGGGCGAAATAGTTACTACTGACTCACATTACTAATGTTCCGCCTAAACAAATGTTACTTCCTTGCTGAGTGGAAGATTGAGGCGGCTCTCACCGATCTTGTGCTGATGCAATATCACCATTCCTTTGGCAATTTCCAGGTATAGGTCACTTTCTGGAGAGCTTAACTCTCAGAAGAATAAAAAAAAATAGAAGAGGGCTAGATCACAAAAAAATCCCAAATATTGTTAAATGGCCTCTATATATATGACCTCTGAAAAAGTTATGAATCAAAGCTTGAATACAGTTGCACCATGGAAAGAATTAACAATCAGAAAAAAGTATATCTTCATATTCCTACTAGATTCAAAGTTTGCTGACACCTGTTAACATACTAGCTGACATAACACCATATAACATGTGGGCTAAACTGATGTCTGAAAAGAAACCTTAGACAAAAACTACTCTGAGAAGTACTCCTTTAAGCTTTGCTACCAGAAGACCAAGGGGATCCCGCACTTCTTGCCCCAGGCCCATCCTTCTCAATAAGACACAGAGCAACAGCACAGCAACTTGGAGTCACACCTCATTTAAAGGCTTCTCCTTTCACAGTCCAAATAAAAGGCCTGCATTTCTCCCAGACAACACCATATCTGGATGGTATAGTTTTTTTGTGGAACTTCACATGGCAGTGATTTATTTTCAAATCACTAGATACTTAGGAGCAGTTACACTTAGTCTTCTCCCTCTCCGTCTTTCTTGGTAATTCAGGATTGACATGGTGTATGTTCCAGAAAGCCCTTGGTTTTCCCATTAGTCATGGTGTATTCTTCTTCATTGTGTCTTCCAGCAGCTTCAAACTGAGTTCTCACACTGCCATTGTCTTTTGATAATCAGATTATTACTGTTATTATTTTTATTATGACAGTTACAAACAATATCCTATTTAACAGGAACAATAGGCCACAGGGATTTCCTGAGGAGAAGTGTATTACGCTCAGGATTTGAGGTTTCTTATTTCCCTCAATTATACTACTTACATGAGCTAATGTTAAAACATTCACGATGGTAAAATATTAAAAATATGCTGGCTTTACTCCAGAGAAACTGCTGTCTTATTAGATCATGAAGACCCACTAGAAAAAATGCATCTGATCTGTTCTATTGCAAAAACTGCATGAAGCAAAATCACTGTTTTAATTTTGTTGTCTTGAGCACAAATCTACACATAAGTTATACATGTTAATAATCTCCTTGAAAAAGATTTAAACTTAACCCATTGTTCACAATGCAATTTGCATTACAATTCCCCCGAACCTGGAAGCATTAAGAAAAATACATAACTCCTATTGAAAATTTTTGGTTTGGACTTGTATTCTTAGGTCATATTATGTTTGAGTGACACAAAATATGTGCTTTTAAAAAATTTCTGACAATGCGACATTCTATAGAATAATATTCTGAATACATTTTAAAGTTTATTTCTGGAGCATGACTGATCAATTGTTCCAGGTTCTTGCCTTCTAGATTTAGAGTTCTACCTTCTCTTTTCTTTTTTTCCTCGATATTGTACATGAAACTGGTAATGATTTAAAAACACAACAAAACATAATCCTCCTTTTTTGATTTTTTTCAAAGAAAGTACAGGCAAATTCAGGTGAAAGAAAATATGAGAAAATTCTGGACAGAGTTTTTTACATCTTCAAGAAACCTTTAAGCAAGGCAGAGTGGAGAATCTTTTAAAAAAATTACTTACCATACAATGGCTAATCTTGGAATTGTAAACATTAAAGCTGGTTCATAGTCATCAATCATATCTTGAGTGAGGTATCCAAGCCTTAAGGCTCTAAGCAGAAGAATAAAATTATTTAGTAAGAGATCAAACTCCTGAAGAATACATTTGAATAGAAAAAAAACTTGAAAAATTTTTACAAGCAAAACCAAATTAATCAATAGTATTTAACTCGTGAACTATTTTTGTACAATATAAAACACTACGTACATAACTGACTGCTGTAATCTCTGATTTAACAAGATATCAATAAGAAAAACATCTTTAAACACTTAAAGGTTTCTAGCCATCCAAAACCAAAAGAATGTTTATGCCACTGTCCCTTTTTGTTATTTCATGACAAGCTTCAGTTTGTTACTGAAAACCACCGGTGCTTAGAGTTTTTCAACTAAAAAAAACATTCTTCTAATAATAGGGGAAAGTATTTAGCTTCATTTTCAAATAAAATTTGCTAAAATCTTCTAGGTGAACACCCTCTCACCCCCACAAACTAACAAACCAAATGAAAAAAAACCGTGTTCTATACAGCAACTACTATTGAAGTCTCCTTCAATACTCCTAAAAGAGCTTGTGAATTGCTAGATCATTTTGAGGTTTTTTTATTATCATCTCTTCATACTTATAGAGGCAAGCTCCAGTTCTCTAAGTTTTGAAGAACCTTTACACGTTCTTTATGATAACCACGAGAGGTTCGCAGATGATTTGAATCATCTCCCCATGTATTCTTGCATGAAATATCATTAAGTCTCAATGCCTTGAACTGATTTAGCTCATTTACACGCCTAGTCTTAATTTACACATCTGTAAGTAGGCACACCAACAATATTGGTTTTGTTGGACTATTAGCTTTTTTTTTTTGGTCTAGAAAACAAAAACGCATAAGTTTGTGCCTGGCAAGCATGTTTGATGCTTTTTAACTTTGTACTTGGATACTTACTAGAAAAGCAAAACACCTGGTGTTTCATAATGCTTCTTAAAGACAACAGCTAAAGTATTTCTACAAAAGCTCAGACTGAAAGTAAAGACAGAACTGAAAACCTAGTACTCAACTAAAATGCTTACCTCTCCACGGTTTCACAGAAAAGTACGATTACCTCTTGCTGTACATAATATTCTTTTGGAGACTTCACAGGTACCATGGCCGACACATAACTAAGAAGATGATAAAATAATGTACTACAATTTTACACATTTTAACAAATCAAATTATAAATACAAACAAATCTAGGATAAATCATCTTAGAAACATAACCTTTCCTGTACCATTTTGAATTTGCAGATTGAGGCCATGGAACTCAGTAGTATTTTATAAGTATAATTAAATCCGTTTAGCAATCAGAACTCCAAACTGTGTGGCACAGGGAGGCAGGTCCTACAAGGATCTTTACTGCCGCATCTTCAAGTAGAATAGTTACTTTGTATTTCCCTAAGGAAAAAAAACTTGTCTAAAATGCACATTTTATCTAGAAAGGTTTTATGTGAAATTATACCAGTGAAATTCAGTTGGCCAGCAGAGACAATTGAGGAGACTTGAAAGTTGGTCTTATTTCTATGTGGAATTACATGCATAAGCAATAATACACAGGGCAAGAAACATTGTTAGAAGTGGTTTTCTGTCACCAAACTACTTAACCAGTCATTTGTGGACTACAGGTAACACAGGAAAGGAAAAAGTTGTTCACAAAACAATGGCAAAGAAAAAAGCTGGATGTAGAGAGTTGGTATGGACGAGTCAGAAACTGTGCACAGGCGCTGACAAGGACCAGTTACTGATTGTCACCAGTGTCTCTACTCAAAGCTACGCTTCAACACATTTTTAGCCAATGTTCCCAATTATAATGTTTTTCTAACATAAGAGTATAACAGTGGCTTTTTGAATCAGAAGAAATTGCTAACCTGCGTAAAATAATACAAAAGAATATGCACACTGAGGAAGGGCAAACAGCAATGGGAGACAAGACAGTCTACAGATTATTCCCAAGAAAAAATGTAAAGCAGTATCCAATGCTAAGAAACCTGTTCTGCTAAATGTAGGAATGGCTGTATTATATTAGATCCATTGACAATCTCATCCAGTATCCTGCCTGTAACTATGCCCAGCACCACAACCATCCAGGAACCTGGCTTAAATTCTGAAGCTCAATGCAAGACTTGGTCAGTGTGACCTTTGGTGCAATAAACAGTTACTTTTTTCACTCCCAAAGCTATGAACCTCCAAGCCATTTTTCAATCTCAAGTTTTTAAATCAGCAAGTTCCTGCAGTTAATAATGGCTTGCGTAAAAGCACTTCCTTCATCAGATTTCAGTTTGCCTTCTTGAATTCACTGGGAGCATCTTTCTTTTATCTCTAAGCACAAGAGAACAAAACCTCATAATCTCTGGACTACTTGTTATACTTTTTTTTTTTAAATGTCTCTTATTTGTTGCCTTTCCTCCAACTAAGAAAACACTGAGAAGAGATTTACGGCTTCCTTTTGTGTATTGGAAAACCTCCCTCAGATGCCATATGCCAGTACGCAAATGAAAGATTATAGTTTATCTGAAGAGACTAAATGTTGATTGCTAAAAAGGTGTTTAATTTTCTTTTCAATATTGCTACACCGGAAGGAAAAAAACAAATCTACCAATAAAAAAAATTCTGAAAAATTCAAATACCACAATAAATAATACACACTTTTTCCATAAAAAGAAAAGAGAACAAAACCATCAACTTTCAGGAAACAAGAAGCCACACAACAGCTGTAGTAACCAAACCAATGCTCACAACACGTTTACTTCAAATCTTTTACCTTAATTCAAATTCAGCAAAAAGGACGTCAAAATGCTTCAGCGAATCTCTCATTTTTTCTGTGTAGAGGTTCAAATCCCGTAAAGCCTGGTCACGAATTATATTTCTAACTTCCTCTAGGCTTCGGGTCAGATCCTTGGCCAAAGGCCTCATAGCCATACTCTCAATTTCACGATTCATAATAATTGAACCAGCGGCCAAACACTATGAAATACATTAAGAGAGAAAATATTCGTTTTTACAAATTTATCTTCAAAAAAAAGCACTAGATGTGATATGTAATAGTTTGAACAAGGACAGTACTTAGCCCCAATTTATTGGAAATGATTAAACAAATGAAAGATTTAAGACTGATTCGTCAGGATTTGTAAGCTTTCACATAAAAGGTTAAGGAACACTTCAGTCAATGGGACAAAAGAATGGGGAGAGGCTCAAGTGCAAGCACCAAAGAGCTGAAAGAACAACTTAAAAAAAGCTCTTCTCCCAATAGTTAGGCAATAAGTATTGGTAGGATATATATTCTATGTATGCAAGGATTGCTTGCATAAAAGGAACGTGAACCCAGCTAAAGTACATCAGACTCTTTTGATTCAGGCTGGACCGCTTGATTTTGTGAAATCTATTCCTTACAAAAAGAAGAGAAATTCTGCAATTGTGATACCTTTTGCAGCACAACTGGTCACACTGGCTTTAAGACGAGGAATCCAGCTAGACCAGTATCCTGTCCTCCACAGAAACCATGAATATTATCTTATAGAAAAGAATATAAAGTCCAGGTCACTGGCTGATTCTTCCCTTTCACTTTTTGCAAAGCAGCTATTTAAGAGACTCCTGGCCCCAGGAATTACACATGGCTCCCTCTGGCCAGCTCATAGACATTAAAAGTAGATATTTACTGTAACACACTAACAAAACTTTTAGAAAAATCTTGCTATTAAAAAAAAGCTGTTTAATAATTTCTGATGCTGATTTTATTCCTTTACGTATACATCTGGAAGACAACAAGCACCAATATAAATAATTCTTTCTGTATTAATGGAAATATTTTTATTAAGTGAAAATATACAATGCTGTTCTAGTCTCAAAGTTCCCATTTTGTTTTCTTTTTTTTAATCTGCATTTGCAGCTCTATGTTCCTCTTCTGTATGGGAGGCATTTCTCCAGCTCTGTACGGGGGACATGCAATCCCAGTCCTTACTCAGCAGATTGATGCACTGATTTCTTTAAGAGCAGTCAGAGAAGAGTGAGTGAGAGTCAGTCTCGCCTCTTACCAGCCAAAGCAGTATTTGTGGGAAAAAATGGATAGGTCAAGTCTTACCGGTTGATGGGCACTCTTAGTCTGATAACTCAGGGCAATGGCACTGACAAGGACACAAGCACATACTCGTAACAATCCGTACAACCTTCCCTACTACATGAATTTACAGGAGGACAGTGTCTACAGAAGTACGAGTTGGCATTACTTCATCACTGCACACGTTACTTTCTCCAAAACCAACAGGTCTCTTCAGCCTGTTGGTTTGATCTGGACAGTGAAAGTTTGATTTGGAAAGAGTAAAAGCATTAGCTTATGTAACACAAACAGTGAACAAAGGGAGAGGTTTTTTTGTTTTTTCTCCTAGAAGATAATGGCTCTCTCAGTGACTCCAGTCTAGCATTTTCAACAATGCAAGGAGAATTTAGTAGATTGGCTGGCATTTTTCCTGTTTGTTCGTTGCTATAATCCTGGTTTGTTAGCCCTTAGAGGAAAAAAAGATAAGGGGATTCACAGGGAACCATTATGGATGGTCACAGAATTAGCCCATTTTCTCCTACCTAGTTACTAACGAAGTACCATTAAGCCAACATGTCAGACCTTCAGCCTTTAGAACTGATCATGGTGTCACCTGGATTATGCCAGTGACGGTTACATGATAATGAGAAGAATAATTGCTGCTGTTTTTTGCTGAGGACAGGATTATAAAGCATTGAAATATCAAATTCATTTCGTAAATTCCACTCAGGACTTCCCTGACTCGGAGTGGCCTACAATTAACCATTGTCAAAGACCGTTTCAGAAACAGAACATATGCAGGCATATTGGACTGAACTAGATCAGAACTACCGACAAAGAGAACACACTTGAAAAATAAAAGAGGAACTGGTACGAAAAGAATGGATAATAACAGGAGACAAAGGATTGCTTTAAGTACAGGAGAAGCAAGGCTGAAAACAATAAAACATGTTGTGCAGTGGGATGTCTAAACTACTCCACCACCAACACTGAACAAATCCATGGTGCTCCAAGTCACTTTCAGGCCAGCAGACGTGAAGACACGAAGTTTATCAGTAAAGATGTCACTATGATTTTTTTTTTTTTTTAGCCAATAGACATCTTTACTAATGAATAACTATCTTACATATCCCATCATCCTTTCTGACACTTCGGGCTTCCCCTGGTTAAAATAACTAAAGCTTATTCATTACAAAAATCTCTTGTTCCTGCAGGTTCCTCTAGAAGCAGGTCTTTGAGAGAAACCAGGTTAAGAGGAGCGAACTTCAGTGTTTTGCACAGAAACCGTTTTTAGCATACACATGAAACAAGTGAATTATGTGCAAAAAATGTCAGCTCAAAGTTATGTATGTTAAATATGAGTTATAACATAATATAGCCATTAAAATAAAGAGACGACATGCATTTTTATTTGTTGAAGATAAAACTTTTTTCCTGAGAGAATTTTCTTAGGTATCTTTGTTTCCAAGACTTTCAAAGCACGAGATGTGAGATGGCCCATCAGGATAAAAAAAAATATCAAGAATATTAATCAGATGCTAATTCACAAAATAATAGCTTTTAAAAGGCGGTCATAATGACAGGAGACAATTATGAAAATAAACCAGCATGCTGTTAGCTCAACCAATACCAAAGCCACAGTTAAAGAAACCCCTTCCACTGAGCATCTAGTTCTTAAGCATCAAGTTATCAAGAGATGTTTACTTTGGTCTGTAATGATATGTACCATTTTCAGAAAAGTTTGAAGATGTACTTAAAACTTCTGGCTTTATACTACATGTGTAACAGAAGTATGAGAGACTTACTTCTGCTCCAAACCAAAGCTGTCCTGCCAGGTTGTCATGGCGTATTTCCTCTGGAAACTTAACACAAAAGTCTCGGTTGGCCCGTTCATGTGGAATGCATTCATCCATTATTTGATTTATGATGTTCAAAACATTATCCTGAAGCAAAATATAGGATAGCATGTATACCGTTTCCACAGAAATCCCACATTTTTTCTAACTTCTGACAGAATTCATTAGTGAGGCACCAACTAATTAAGTAACACAGAAAACACAGTATTTAACACTTATGGTCATCACATATAGAGAAAACAGAGTAGAATATTGCATAGAATGAACAGTGGCAAAGTTTGTTTTTCTAGTTTTCCTAGAGACTGTTTCTCAGATTCACCCTACTTAACTGACTACTTAATGGGACTTCCGATGAAAAGGCATGATTTAAAGAGCTGGTTACCTCCAGCTATCTATGTGTAAAATATCAGTAAATAAACTAGAAGTACAAGTAAATTAGACTTGTTTCATTTCCTCTCACTAACCCTTCTCATATACACTTCATTCTTCCCAAAAAACCCCACCTCACAGAGTACCCTGTAAGGATCAGAAACTGAGTTATGTTGGGACCATTGGGGCTGAACAATGGAATGGAAAGCAGGTGGTTTCCACACTGGAGTCCCCAGTGGGCAAGGACTGGCACACCCACCTGTCACCTCACCCCCGGCCAGACAGGAGGAGAAGGACACTGCACAAGTTAGAGAGTCTTAATGACTGCTCTGATCTACATCTGGACCAAAACAAAGATCAAAGACCTACAACCAGCTTCTTGATATGAAATAAGTAATCCATATTCATTTATTTGAAAAGATAATTTTCAGATACCCCTGCTGGGAACAGCATGGAATTTCATTAACATAATAAAAGTAGACTCAGTATGAAAAAGGCTGAGGGCTTTCATTATAGATGGTTTGTCTGTCTCATGCTTTTTCCACTATTTAGAGAATTCATATTCTGTTTAAAATATTTTTCAAACAAATAAAAACAAATCTGCCTGTATAGAATTGTTTAACAGAAAATTGCATTAAGTCTAACTTCACTGTATTATTTTCCTCTGCATTTGACAAATAACAGAAGATACGAATTTCGAAGAAACCGGCCTTTTTATATGTTCCCCACTGAGAAAGACAAAACCTACTCCAGATGCAAAACAAAATTCACATTTTCCGCAATGTCAGTGTAGATTGCTGGAACTGCTGTTGCCACAAAATAATCTTAACATAACTGCCATAACCATTGTTGCCTTCATCCAAAATAAATAAATAATCAACCACTGGTTTAGTGCACATTGGTATAAAGTACTGTGTTTTAATAATTAAAACATCTTTTACACAAATGTATTTTTTACATAAATACGTAGACATTGCAAGTCCATCATGAGGTAACACATTACATTTCAACAAAACTGTTGAAAGAAACAAACACTCAAAACATTTGCAACACACAGGCACACAACATTCAATCATCTTTTCTAGAAACAAATTTGAAACCCAAATGCTCTGTAGTCCCTTTGTGGCATCATGACACAGACTGTGGCCAGCAGATATGAGAAGAGACAAGAAAATGCAGCCAGATTCACTGACAAAATATTGAATTTTAGAGACACACTCCTCACTCTGCTGGGTTTTAGCACACTTCCCATACAGTGGGGCATTTGGAATCCAGAGAGATACCTGTTGTAGAAATTGAGGGAAAACCGTAACTGCAAGGGGAACTTAAGTTCAAACCCTGGAAGCAGACAGAACAGGGCAAAGACGCCCACAGCCTGTTTTGGCACTACCATCCTGAACCCCCGCCTGAAGAACAAGCCAGACTGCTCCTACTGCCCCTCTCCACAAAAAAATGGAGACAGTCAAGACATCACCTGAAAATTATCATGATGCCTTAATGTGAGAAAAAGCAGACTAATAGCAAGTTTTCTACTTTCTCTCATTATTTATTTAGATCTAGCTGGGGAACCAAAATATTTTGGAAGTAGATCCCATAAAGAAATCAACTCCTAAACCATTTAGTTCCTACCCAAAGTAACAGAATAAAGAATGAAACTGAGGATTAAAGCCTTTAAATTGTAGAAGGGCATGAGTCACTCATGATGTATTTTAAATCAGTTATTACTGATCTATTTTGAGACCAGGTACTTTGTCTGTAGCTCCCACTCTATCACTAGAGCAATACAGGTTGGTACACTCAGATGAAAAAGCCAGATTCCTGTCTTCAAGGAACTGACAAAAGTTTGAAAAGTTTGCAAAGACCTTTTAGCATTAGAGAGATGCATTGATTAAAAACTAATCCTACCAGCTGAATTTTACAAAAGCTGCAGGAAACACAGAAATATTAAGGCAGGGAACTCTGAGAAGAATGATATTTGAATCTGATTATATCACATTTCAAATAATCCAAATCTATTTTATTTTAGGATGATATTCCAATTTATTTTACTTGCCAAACTTGAATACAGGAAAATGTGATTTTCCATCTCTTGCTTTTTCTTTCAAAAAATCTACACAGAATAGGATGAAAACCATATTGAAAAGCTTTCCTCTTTTTTTTTACTTTAATAATAATTTTTCAAATGTAATCTTATTTCACAGTAGCTACAAGAAAGATTGAATTCCCTTTTTATAATCATGTGCATACATACTCAAAATTCCTGATATATCAAAGAAAGTTTTATGCAAACAGATTAAAACAACAAGACTCATACCTGGCCAAGCAACTGTTCTATATTTTTATTCTGTTTTTCTAATAATTATACCTGTAAAAAAGTACTAAGATTATGTCTAAATTATCTTGGGAGATAATTACTGTAAGCATCATGAAATTTTGTACCTTAATGCACTTAAATATTGTAACTGACAGCAATAGGCTATAATCAAGATGATTAAACTTTTTACAAAACAAGTGTAATACTAACTTTTCTGTATTTTTTTACCACCTACATGACATTTTAATATTCTTCCTCATTTCTTCAGTATTCCTATAATCTCTAGATGCTTCTGCTACAGAGCGCCCAAGACCTACCAACATATCTGTATGTATGCCACACTTCATGAGTCAGTTTAAAAAAAAAAAAAAGCTATTTGTTACTTGTGCTGTACTAGTAAGTTAAACCACAGGTAATTAGAATTTTAATATACAGCTTCCAATGGAGATAAAAATCACAACAGCTCGATCTCTAGACTAGTAGCAGTTGTTTGTAAAGAGTTACCTGGCTTCACACAGGCAGCTGGTCACTCTGTCAAAAAGCTAAGTGAAAGAGACCATCACAAAGATGAACACACCTTTTCCTGCACAACCTAGTGGTGATACTGGAAAATTAAGGAAAGAATAGTTGATGGAACTTTGCCATTTAGTGCATAAATGCTGAAAGAATTCTACAAGGTGAATTGTTTTTGCTGTTTCAAGATGTGTGATGTCACAAATTCTGATTTTCTACAGGGTTTATTTTATCCTACTACAGAAAAAAACCCCAATTCTCCACCACTCTCCTTCCCTCTTCTGTTCCTCCTTCTTATGATGCCCAGAGCAGAGCAACCAAAATAGGAAAACTGGAATACTTGCTCCCATAATGATTTCACATCTCAGCTGCTTTGAAACTGGAAGGATGCCAGACAATTTAGACAGACTAGCCAATGCATTGTAAGCAAATTAGTCTTTTCTTTAAAAGAGCTTCAAGACACATTCAATTTAGTTAATTAGAGCATTCTGCTTTGTAAGCGAAGAACGAATGGGTTCCGATACACAGCAGCATTGAGGTTGTGCTCTAATTTAAGCAACAGAAATCAATTAGTTGGAATTGAAGCAGTAAATCTTTCACTTGATCCATCTTTCTGCATAAAAGCCTCCGGATTTTAATGTATCCTTTGGTGGCTTTATCTGTTATCTTCTGGTTCATTTGCATACCGGGATGAGCAGAGTTTTGTTTCAGCTCCCCTGTTTAGGCTCTCCAGCATCACAACAGACAGCTGCTGCAGAGATACTGCTTTGGGATTTACTCCAAGTTACTCACTCTGGAAAACAAAGCTCAGTGCTTCATGTAACAGAGGGCACCTATTTTATTTTGATAGGAAAGACGAGTGGCAGTGACACAATGTATGTAGTCAGCCACAGTGGAGGACAAAAAACTGGTTTATTTTTGGCCCAGCAGTACCTGGCCATATACTCAAAAACCATAGCCTAACACTAGCAGCAATGGTCACATTAGCTTTCTAAATCAGTACAAAAAGAAAAGCCAATAACTTAAATCTTATTTATGCTCTAAAACATATGTTTAGATCAACAAAAGGTAGACTTACCTACCCTTTTGTACATGTCCTTGATCAAATCTATGCTGCTCTTCCATGCTATTAAATTTAACGTGACCTTCTTCCTCTGGTGAAATGTCGCAAAAGACCTGAAGATACCTTTCTATGGTGGTCAGTACCTCTTTAATATCAATTTTTTAAATTATCAGTAAAATCCAGACAGGGTAACACAGTCTATGATAATCATGAGCACAGTCTATGACCATCATGAGCTTAACAGAGGGCATTTTAGCATCTTCATTTAAGTATATCCTTCACATTTTTAATTTATTCTTCTGGCTTAACACCAAGTTGCAGGCCTCCTTCAACACCACATTCATGACAAACAGAAGGAACTGATGAACACAAATTAAGGCCAAACAAAGACTTTCTAATCTTGTAAGTAAAGCAATTAACTAGTAGTCACTTTTATGGGTTATTTTCATTAACAGAAGAAACCAATAACGTTACTCTTTGATGTAAGTACCAGGATTTCAAAGGACATCCAAAAGTCATGGCTTCAGAACCCGTCAGGGTCTCTACAGATGGCTGTTTCACCCATCAGAGATCCAAAGTCTTTCTCCAGACAGCAAGAAATTCCACCGCTTTCTCTCCAGCCCATCTTGCACAGATCCCAAAGGCCATACTCTCAAGCCTCTCTTTCTCACCCGATCAGCTATTTGTACTTGAAGGGAGTGTATAAACAGGAGGGGGAGCGACTGTTTACAAGGGTGGACAGTGATAGGACAAGGGGGAATGGTTTTAAATTAAGACAGGGGAGGTTTAGGTTAAAGATTAGGAGAAAGTTTTTCACCCAAAGGGTGGTGGCACACTGGAACAGGTTGCCCAGGGAGGTCGTGGATGCCCCATCCCTGGAGACATTCAAGGCCAGGCTGGATGTGGCTCTGAGCAGCCTGGTCTAGTGGTTGGCGGCCCTGCATATGGCGGGGGGGTTGAAACTAGATGATCACTATGGTCCTTTTCAACCCAGGCCATTCTATGATTCTATGATTTGACTATTTCCCACTACCAGCTTCTAGATGCTCCACTTTCTCAAAGTAACTTAGGACTTCTGTTGTGTTTGAACTTCGGGTAGTAGCTCCTAGTTTAACCTCAGCCACTATAGAGCAGTACCAAAATTCGTTATGAATTAAAGGCAACTTGTACGTCCAGCAATTTAAATGCTTTATCACCCCAGCCCAGCAACAATGATGCAGTTTGCGTTGAACAGCAATGTCAAAGCTTCTCTTCCTGAACTGTCTTGCTAGTGTAAGTGCCTCATGAGGGCACTAAAAACCCCAAATAGCACAGATTTATTAATAAAAATTTTGATCTTATCTCCCGCATATATTCAAAATTTATTATGCATACACTGAATAACTGCATCTCCCCAAGTGGAGCAACTGTTCCATACGAAGTGGTGAGTGCTGGCACACCAAATTAAAAAAAACAAAACAAACCAAAAACAAACAACTTACATCTGTTCTGAATGTCTCTCTCTAACATGAAGACTTAATCATGGAACTAGTTTCCCTCTTTTGTTACTACCTGCCCAAATATATCTCTCAGTAAATAAACGGCAATTCCCCATTTACAGAAGGGCTGTTCGTAATTAACGCCAACTTGAGAGACTACATTAAGTATAGCATCGTCACAGGGCATCATCCTCTCTCTGCAGAACAGAACATTTTCAGATTTCAAAAATTTAAGTGTTCCCAATGTTATCATAAGAAAAAAAAAAAGTCTGGTTTAGTCCTCCACACCAAAAAGCCCTTTACTAATATTAGACGTGACTGTCTTCACTGAAATGAAGTACACCCAAACTTGTACTGAAAGACTTCTCTCAGTACAAAGATTTCCAGCCAAGCCTCAGTAGATAGCTTAAAAATTTTGTTCAAAGTGAATCAAAATATTATGGGATAAACATGGTGGATACAGACATGATCTTACAGCACTGTATACATACTTAAACCTTTTCTGTGAAGGCTCTAAAACATTTGTCTTATATTAAAGGACATTTGAAAATAATCCAGTAAGCAACCTGGTGTACTAACATCTTCTTTTACACAGTTTCATAGAAACAGAAGAATAAGAGACATTCACTTTGAACATGGGTATCTGCTGCAGTAAATATAAAATCAGCTTTCTCCTCCACCAGTACCAGGCAATGACCTTCCTACTACAGTACAGTGCTCCAAAGTGTACCTCGAGTTTTCCCAAGAACAAAAGAATTTCAGCCTGGCACAGAGCTGGCATCACCTTCTTCATATTGCTCCAAAGCTGCTTTGGAGCTGATGCCACAAGCAGAATGGAGGCAACATAATCGTGACGTACTGTCACCTTTGCTTTGCCTTCCCCTACTGCAGAGAGTAAAAGCATCCTGCATCCCCAAAACATCCAGTGCTGAGCTGGTGTGGAGCCAGCTTTCCTTCCTGTCGTTCTCTGCTGAGGATTAATTCCGTGACCTGAAGGGCACAGCATTTTCCATCCCCTCTGCCCACAGTCTTCAATAATAGGCAGTTTGTCCAAATGACCTATTTGATCCATATGAGCAAGTAAAAACACATCAAAGAGCTTGTTAACATGCAAAATTACAATTTAAGACTACAGTACAAACTATTACATTTTTTTTCAAACAAAAAATATCTTACAATATTAATCACTCTCTACATAAGATCAACTATGAATCAAAAACAGACAGGAAACAAAATTCTTGTTAGTTGATACAGTTGTACTGATGGCTCAACTTATCGTCAAGTATTTTTTATTTTCTAGCCATCATGCTAACTCATTCTCCAGTGAAAAATAATATAAGAGTTTCCCAAAAATGATGAATAAAAGCTGTTGAACAGACAAGATTTTAAAAGATACAATTATTCTATTTAGTATTTAGAATTTTATTGCTGTACATTTGTTTCCTACTTAGCTATATCATTCCACTGATCATGCTACATTTCTGATCAGAAAAAGGCAAATTTAGTATCTGCAGTTGCAGCCTGAGACCCAACAGCAGAAAAATAATCTTTTCTATACTTACAGGCTATTTAGTGTACTTAGCACAATTACACTCAAGTTCTTTTTCTTCATTCACAGTGGTTTGAAGTACAGAAAAAAAAACACACATGAAAAGGGTTGACAAGTCTGCGTGTTTTCAAAATAAATATTACAAGCTTCCACCCAGTTGCATACTCAAGCAGCAAACAGGTACCTGACATCAGCTCTTTGAAGATGTCAGGCAGCACAGAAAAGACATCTGCTGGAGCAGTGCAACTCACACAAGTAATCTTTTTTAGGAGTAATGAAACGACAAATGTAATCAATCACAAAACAACTGAAATGGACATGAAACTACAGGAAAAAACTTCCAATCTCTATTATCACAGATAAACAGTACAGCAGAAATGTGCATTGTCTAGAATTTAAGGTTAATCTTGACATCATCACTTAAATAAAAAAAGCTTTTCTTCTCAATTTCACCTTCTTCCCTAAACTGGCACTGTCCCAACTGAAATTGGAAGAGATTGTATAAAAGAGAACTTTCTTTGAACAAAGCTTGGCTCACTCTCCCATCAGTCAACTGCCCAATCCTTCTGGCACGAATTTCTGGCCTTCCTAAATCTGCATCAAGTCTCTTAGATATAGACCTTACAAGAATTTCTCTAGAGCCCACCAGCTCTATTATATTTTAGAAAAAGCCACACAAACAGGTACAATTCAGAAAACGAGCACAATTCGCTTCTCACCACAGATGAGTAACACTCAAGGATTCCCATACAACTGAATGGGCTGAAGAGGATCTGCTTTTGGTTCCAACTTCTTCCCTCTAGTGTTAAACCCCCACCACACACACACACACCTTTGTCTACTACAGTTTCCAAACACTGGGAACACAAAGGCTTCTTTCAGTCAACTTCTTCCCTCAATCTCAGTAATTACCTTTCTGTCTCCTTCATTGACCTCCACTAACATAACTAATATATGTCTCAAGGGTTGCAAATTAAGCAGGCTAGAAAGACCTGGCCATTACTTTAGCTAAAAGTACTCCTGGCTCAATCCCCACTGTTTAACCTTTATATCAATTAACAAAATAACATCAGGAATAGATTCTTGCCAACTTCTAACCAATCATTAGGTTTCAGAATCCAAGTGGGAGTTTCTTACAGCTTTAGTCTAACCTGTCTCATTAAATGAGATCTATTTCTGCCTAATTCTACAAGAAAATGTTCTTCGATGGACAGATGCAATCAAACATGAAAACGTCACA
Organism: Pterocles orientalis; assembly: GCA_011057875.1. Lineage (NCBI taxonomy): Eukaryota > Metazoa > Chordata > Aves > Pterocliformes > Pteroclidae > Pterocles > Pterocles orientalis. The sequence continues at coordinate 1,822,599 of WKFP01014370.1, read as the reverse complement.
CCTCTGAACTGCCTCATTGTTCACAATGATTATGATACATACTCCCAGTTTGCTCTTGTCAAGAATGTTAATGAACACAATTAGTATTTCCTTAGATAACTCACTGCCAATCGACTATGATAGGTCTTTAAACTAGGTATGAAGGGGGAAGGGGACAAAATGAGGACCTCTGGGGTTGAGAGGGTTGTTCAAGGCCTCGTACCAAACTTGATGGGCAAAGAGGGTGGAGCACAAAGGGATGGAACACGGAAGGGGGATACTGCTGTTCTAGGGGATCCTGTATCCTCTATGAAGGCAGTGAGACACAAAACCCAGCTGAAGTGCCTTTATACCAGTGCACGCATCCTGGGAAATAAGCAGGATGAGCTGGAAACGATGTTGCACTTGGAAAGTTATGACCTTGTTGCTATCACGGAAACATGGTGGGATGACTCCCATAACTGGAATACCACCATTGAGGGGTATCGGCTCTTCAGAAGGGATAGGCAAGGTAAGAGGGGTGGGGGAGTTGCCCTCTATGTCAAAGAGGGAATAGATTGTGAAGAGCTGTGTCTGAGGAACAGCCACGATCAGGTCGAGAGCTTATGGGTAAAAATCAAGGATCGTTCCAGTATAGGGCATCTAGTGGTTGGGGTCTGTTACAGGCCACCTGATCAGGGGGAGCCTGTTGATGAGGCCTTTTTGCTCCAGCTGCAGGAAGGGTCCTGCATGCAGAATCTTGTCCTGATGGGGGATTTCAACCACCCGGATATCTAGGGCTTGCTTAAATCAAAGACTGGGCAATCCACATGTACAACTGCTAAACTTATCATAGAACTCTGACCAAAACCACTCAAATTTACATAATAATTTTTTTTTTCTGAAATCACTCTATGCATTTCATTAATACCATTATAAAACCTAGCGGTGTTAATCCACAACACTGTTAGATTTAAAAGCCTTTCCCTGCTAGAAGAACACTCTTTGCATTACAAAATAATGGAAAATGTGATTTCACTGAATACAGAGTTAATGGAAAGACTTACATTGAAGTTCTGGAGCTGCAGACAAAAGAAAGAAAAGCCAACATAGTACTATACTACCAATAAAGAGTTCTATCTAACAATAGTTGAACTCAAAACTGCAGAGCCCAAATCTTTGGAGACTTCTATTCTAACACAGTGTTCAGGCCTAGGATCAGTTCTACCATCTGTATATTTTCAATAAGTGATTTAAGGATCTCCTAAAAAAAATTTACACAAAGATAACGCTGCCTTCCTTGTTGAGGAATGCCTTCAAAATTTTGTTTTCATTTATAAAATATGATGTGCTTCTAGACTCTTACTTGCACTGCAGAACTAACCAGACCACCACAGATATGTTAATTAGATCTATTAAGAGAACTCTTCACATTCCAGCTACAGGGTTAAATTATTTTACAGTCAAATTTGCAAAATCCCTATGGAGAACAGCACAAATAATAAACAGGGCTGACACTAAGGCCAGAGGCTTGTAGGAACGTGTGAAAATAGAAAATATTTTATAATCCCAGTCATCATGCAAGTCAAAAGTAGACATGACTCTGCAAGCCTGCTAGAATCTATCCTTGTTTATTGAGTCTACATCAAACCTAACCAGAAAAAAAACACACACCTACAAAAAAGAAAAAAAGACCTTCTCACTGTATCAGGGCAATTCTAAAGAAAAATTAGAAGAGCTTACATCAATAAGACAGTTTATCTCAGTGCCTCAGTTGCACAAATCGATTCAACAAGCTTTGCAGCCTAAAGATGATCACTTATGCTTCCAGACGAACTGCTATGCTGTTTTATCATGGGCGCTACATAAGTGGAACAATGACGTCTTTAGCAGTAGTTACAGATACCCTGGGGCACCTGAGAAATCAAAGAATACAAATATCTCTTGTTTGGTATTTGCTTAGGTTATCTTCACGCACAGGAACTTTGAGAACTGAAAACGTATTCTCAGGGCACAACCAAGAATTTATATTATTTACATCACACGGGAGTATCAAGAGCACTAAATTTCTGAAATTAAATTCTGGTCTTTTTCCTGAACTACAGAACAAGGAGCAGCATCAGCATATAAAAGAAGTAAGCTTATTTGCTTCACAGCCAGAAGAACTTGGTACTTGGGGCAATACTGCTGCTCCTGTTCATCTCAACACTACTTGTAAAAGTTTTGAAAAAACAGCACTACTCTGTAAAAACTTAAAATCCAGCAGGACAAGAGTAGATGACATAAGCAAAAAGGTAAACGTTCTTAACCAACACAGCACACTTTCTCCATAACTCATTTCACCCAAGTATTTATTTCCCAAAGGCCTTAAAATGGGAAGTTTATATGTGTGCAAGCAGCGCAAAAGCATGTAGTAACAAAGCCTACCATCCAGTGCCTGCTCTCTTGACATAAAATTTTTCCATATTACAACTTGTTTTCATATCAGGTATTTCAAACTTATTTGAAGCAATACTAACTTACTAACATATGAATTCATTCAAAAATGAACAGTTTTCAAAACTACTGTCTTAAAGTCTGCATTTTTTCCACCAAGAACATTGTGCTGCAATGAGCTAACACAAATTCTTTCAAAAGCATAAGTTTGAGGCATAAGACAGTCACTGTATCTTTACACTACAAAAGGAACTTGAACTATTTAAGCTTCTCCTTCTCTCTAAATATAAAGTTATAAGGACTGAACAAGCTACCCTAAGGAGTAACACTTGATTTTTTCCCATCACCCTGAACTCCAGACATTCATTAGTTTATCATTAAATTATACACTAAGAGTGACAACAGGACAGTCTGAAATTTACCTATACTCTCAACTCCAGATTATTCTGTAATCCCTCCTTTTAACATGTAGAAGTCCTGGCTGTGCCCAATGCATAATATATGTAAAGACAAATATGTTTTTGTTTAATGAAAACTGACTTATGACAACTTGATACATAACAAAACAAGGCTGAACAATATTCCATAAAATATTCCTCATAATAATCCATTATTTACATTTGAAACAGTGTTACAGTATTGGTGCTATATCCCTTAAAAACAGACGAAAAAGTTAATGATTTATGAATTATTTCATATAAAAAACCAATTCTTTATTTTAACTTAAGTATGTTAAGGTCACAATGAAAATTAAATTCTACTTCTAAGACCTGTCTTTAAAAAACATAACTGCCCTTCTTGTCTTTCTTATCATACTTCCCCAGCACTACAGAAAAATTAAATTAAAGAACAGGGTTTTTTCTTATGCAATTAAGTGAAAAAGATTCTAACAGAAGAAAAAAGACTTAATCCCCAAGTATGGAAATACCACCAAATAATTTGCACATATTGTTAATCTTGCTAACACGGTGCTACCCCACGCATATGGAGGAAAGAAGGCAAATTGCAGCATCTTTAAATCACGAGAGTACATAAACAATTCAGTGGATGATAATGTATCCTTCCTTGCAACAGTAAAAAAAAAAAATAAAAGGAGAAATATAGCAGAGCTGACAGTAATCCTCTGATGGCACTGCTGAAGAATGTGGAAAAACTATAAAGCCTCTGACAGTCAGACATGTCACTTTACATTAATTCTTACAGAAGTGGATATAGTAGAGTCTCATACTTCACAAATGCTGAGAAAAGTCAGGTTTAAAATGACTTGGCTCCAGTGTCCTCATTTAGCCTTCAAATGCTCTGGGAATTATACCAGTGTGTCTCGGGTTCACTATGTCAATATTCAATCAAGATACTAACATGTCAATTTTTCTTAATTTAAGTAGTATGATCTGGGGCAGATAATCATGCATTAAAAAATTAAATATCATCTTATCTTTTTAAATAGAATCTTAGAAGACTTCACCACCTCAGAAATTAAGAGCCTTCGATAGCCGAGTTCTCTTTCACAAAGAGGAAAATATTTTTTTTTAATTTGAACAAAACTTGTGATATCTGGACCAAAAGAAGACTGTCCTAACTGAAGTACAGATAAAATATTAATCTTGCTCTCCTGTTATCTCCTCATGTTTTAAATGAATGACAACCTCATCTTCCAAAAATAGTATTTTTCTATAGGAGTTCGCATGCAACAAATGTGATCATTGTGAGAAGATGGTGCAGCATATCTTCTCATCACAGTTCCTTCAACTACCACCTATGGTTTCCCTTCTTTCACTGACAAAAAATTAATTGTATTTCATACAAAAAGGTAAGTTCTCGTTTCATCATTTAGCACCATGTCAATCTAACTTCAGTTTCACCCTTGGGCATTGCCACCTGTGTTGTCACTCCATGCTACAACTACTTGTATTTACATGTATATATATGTGTGTGTGTATATATATATATATATATATTTCAAGAGTCACACTATGCAGATTCTTTACATCTCCCTCTACAGAGAAATCCATGTATTTCCTATGGCAGAGTTCACCGCAGCTCAGTCATGGTTCTCCTGAGCAGTAACAGTTCTAAACTGAAAGAGGGTAGATTTAGATTAGATATTAGGAAGAATTTTTTTCCTGTGAGGGTGGTGAAACACTGGAACAGGTTGCCCAGAGAAGCTGTGGACGCCCCATCCCTGGAGGTGTTCAAGACCAGGCAGGGGGGTTGGAACTTGATCTTTTAAGGTCACTTCCAACCCAACCATTCTATGGTTTCAGTATACCACCAACAAAGGAGATTCCTGAGATGGGCTCCCAGCACCATTTTACCCTCTACCATCTTATCACTCATTGTATCTCACAGCCCATTTTTACCCTCCTTCCATACTCTACAGGTGGAAAGCTCCTTCAGGATGCAGGTTCAAACCAATCTAACATATATTCCTTTACAATAAGGGCAAAGCTCTGCTGTCATTTAATTTCAATTAATCTCACACTGATGCTTTCAAGTTGTTAAATCGAGCTAAAAGAAATATGGAGATAAGTCTGGTTGAAACACAGCATTTTTTTATAACATTCATCACGTATTTTATATTGCTACAGAAATCGAGATGGACAAGTGATAACAACATAACACTGCAATATGCTTCAGCTTTCTCTTAGGGCTCTGATTCCTCAGCAACAGGGACTTACACTGTGACAGATAATGAGGTTCAGATTCATAGGTGTTGCTTCTCACCCACTACTCAGAGGAGTGACCTACACATGACACAGCCCACTAAAGGTTACGTTTTAAAGCCCAACATTACAACAAACTGAAGCTTCTGGTAGCTGACTTGAAAAGGCTGGACTGCCAATTGCAGTAACTCGAGAGGTGCTTCCCAAGCAGAAAACAGGAGGAAAAGAGTGAAGAGCCAGCATAATATGCTACCAGTCAACACAGCATCAATCACTCCTACCAGTGAGCCAGAAACAGTCATCTTTCACAAATACTATAAATTCCCCATTTTACTACTCTGTGGCACAGTGCACAGGGTAAGACAGCCAGGCAAGTCCATGCTTTGCTTCAGGTCAGTGCCCTGACAGGGGCAAATTCCTTCCTAGTGAACTTCAGCAGATCACATTACACATTGCTGAGACACAATCTGCAGTTCAAGGAATAATCTTGATAAAACCATGCTGGGAACTGACTCATATGCTATTCTGATACCTCATTACTATACACAGAGAAATAATTCTCAGCGTACTGAAACAGCAAGTACTAGGATCCTGACAAGCTTTTCACCATGTAAAGTACTTACGGACATTTACCTATCAAGTGCCAACAAAATCTCTGGGTTAGCAACAAAAGGGGTTTCTTACTTTTTACTCTTAAACAAAACCAATGAAATTCTGTAAGATGTAACAATAAACCTAATTCCATTTAAATGGCTGAGAAATTGTTTTAAACCAATTTATCAACTCAAGTAACAAGATATTAACCAATGTGAAAATAGCGACGATCAAGGCAAATTAATTTAGAGAATGACCACAAATGCCTGAGTAATTAACTAAAAAGTGTATACAAAGTACCGTTACTTCTTATGAAATTCAATATTGTGTGATGTTGGTAGCAGCGCATAAAAGGGCACCTTATTATACCACTAATATAAAGATATATAAATGAATTATTTGTGCTGCAGGGGAAAAAAAAACAAAACTCAGATTAGCAACCACTGCACAGTACTTAAGATTCATTGATGCAAACACGTTTTCCTTAAAACAAGAAATGCACTTTCCCTCTTTTACCATCAATCAAGTTCACCAACTGAAGTATGACATCCTATCCACCCTCTTATTCCATTTAAGAAAAACTTACTTAGCTTTTCACCATGCATCTCTGCACACTTAAGTTATTGTTAATTTTAACAGAAACCAGCAGAAGTGTTTTGTTCTGTAAGATAGGCATTAACCACACAATAAATGTGAGACACTGTATTAATAGATATGTTATTATAATATTCTACCACTCATATGCAAAAACCAAAGCAAAATAAGGGATGTCATCTTTGTAACAGGCTACCGTAACGGGAAAAGTGTTATATCACATTAATGTGAAAATGACAAGTGAAGCTTTGAAAACCATTACACCCTGATTCTTACTCCTAGATATATGTTACTCAGCACCATGCTATACAGTCAACTCACAGCACCTGAAATCCAAGTTACAATATCTTTAGAAGTTTCGAAAAGTTAAAAATCACACTTTTCATAGTAAATTATCATCAAATAGTTCTAAGGCAAAACAGTATAAGGAAACATTCCGAGTTGCAGTTCTTTACTAAATAAGCATCAACAGTCTTGAAGACTTAAGTTCTCCACAAAGCCATGGGAACACCACAATGCACCTTACCTTCAATTCTCCTTAACTAATACTGCCAGTTTTGTTAAGATGGAAACACTAAGTATATCCACAGTAAAGCATTACATCCTTTAGGCTAAGTCCTTCTGTTTTGTCTGAATCTGTTCACACACTATAGTAAACTTGGAGCTCTAACAATAGTACCGAAAGTTGAAAATGTAGACAAAGATAAAACTTAGCTCTTCAGATATGGTTAAGATCCAACAAAACATAATCATGAAATCACAGAACGGTTTGGGTTGGAAGGGACCTCGAAAGATCATCTAGTCCAATCCCCCTGCCAGAGCAGGGACACCTAGATCAGATCACACAGGAACTCATCCAGGCGGGCTTTGAATGTCTCCAGAGGAGGAGACTCCACAACCTCTCTGGGTAGCCTGTTCCAGTGCTCTGTCACCCTCACTGGAAAGAAGTTTTTTCTCATATTCAAATGGAACCTCCTATATTCCAGCTTGAACCCATTGCCCCTTGTCCTATCACTGGATGTCACAGAGAAGAGCCTGGCTCCATCCTCCTGACACTCACCCTTCACATATTTATAAACATTAATTAGGTCACCCCTCAGTCCCCTCTTTTCCAAGCTAAAGAGACCCCGCTCCCTCAGCCTTTCCTCATAAGGGAGATGCTCCATTCCCTTCATCATCTTCGTGGCTCTGCGCTGGACTCTCTCCAGCAGTTCCCTGTCCCTCTTGAACTGAGGGGCCCAGAACTGGACACAATATTCCAGATGAGCTCTCACCAGGGCAGAGTAGAGGGGGAGGAGAACCTCTCTTGACCTACTGACCACCCCCCTTCTGATACACCCCAGGATGCCATTGGTCTTCTTGGCCACGAGGGCACAGTGCTGGCTCATGGTCATCCTGCTGTCCACCAGGTCCCTCTCCCCTACACTACTCTCCAACAGGTCAGTACCCAACTTATACTGGAACCTGGTGTTGTTCTTGCCCAGATGTAAGACTCTACACTTGCTCTTGTTCAATTGCATGAAATTTTTCCCCGCCCAAATCTCCAGCCTGTCTAGGTCTCGCTGAATAGAAGCACAGCCTTCTGGCGTGTCAGCCACTCCTCCCAGTTTCGTATCATCAACAAACTTGCTGAGGGTGCACTCTATTCCCTCATCCAAGTCGTTGATGAATATATTGAACAGCACAGGTCCCAGTACCGAACCCTGGGGGACTCCACTAGATACAGGCCTCCAACTAGACTCCATCCCATTCACCACAACTCTCTGGCTTCTTTTCTCCAGCCAGTTCACAATCCATCTCACTACCTGATCATCCAGATCGTACCTCCTCAGTTTAGCCACGAGGATACTGTGGGAGACGATGTCAAATACTTTACTGAAATCGAGATTTCTTCCTACTATCTAATTCTACTACCTAAATCCACCCCCTTTTAGTTCAAAACCATTACCTCCCTTCCTACCACTACACACTCTGACAGAGTGCCTCTCCATCTCTCCTGTACATCCCCATAACCTCCCCAAAAAGTATCACAGGTTGTAAAGAGTTGTTGATCTTTCAGAAAAATATCTCTGAAGACATTTCTCTAGTTAATAAAACAAAATAAAATTTCAAAACATCATCTGTTAATCAAGCAGCCACTACCAGTAAATCATCTGAAAATAAGCAACCCAGGAACAAGGAATTAATTTCAAAAACAGATGAAAAGGCAGAAGATCAAGGGATTTTAGAAATCTTTGTCCCTAGAAAACACTAAAGTCTGATAGGAAGACTACGCCTCTGTAAACTTTCTGGAGACAAAAATTGGGAATAATCTGGAAACCTTAATAATATAGAAAAGCAAGGACAAAATAGGAAAAAAAGAAATTATGCAAAGACTGGGAGTCAAATTAACTACGTTCCATGGTCACAAGTTCCTTTGCAAAAGCATTGCTTGAAGAGTCAGAAAGAACATTTCAAACAAAAAAGGTCGCAGAATTGTGTAACTGTTGCTGCAGATATCACAGAAATACTGCACAAGGTAGCTGCTACAATATGCAACAACCACATATTTTAACCATTCTGACCCCAGAGCTTGCTGTTGGTTCTCCATCTTCCTCAAACTCCACCATACCTTAGGCTAAAACCGATTTTTCCTCTTACCATGCAATATTTGATTAACAAGTACCTATATTCTGAATCCTTACTAAAACACTGCTCTTTCGCTTGTTTGTGTGAAGAAACACATTTGTGTCACATTTAAGAATGTGACACATTCTTACAAGGAAAAACCAAAAAACATTGCTTTTACATAAAGTACTACAAAGTAACTTAAGTCCCAATTAGCAAAGGCATTTTTGACATGACATTTGACGATGATCTGACCTATTCTGCAGAACACTGAAAATTAAAAGTTACAAAAATAGCTGCATGAAAAAATAAAACCGTCTCCATCTTTTCTTTCAGCTCTAGCAACAGATTGTTTTAGCAACAGCAATCTGTTTGCCAAAGGAAGAGAAGAAACTAGTAGGCATCAGAAAGTGATGGTGAGTCACTATATAGCAAGCCAAGCAAACTGACCGAGGAGCTATCAGAGGCTGCATTTCTTGCATTCCTACAGGTGAAACATTCAGAGAAGCTACTTCTTGAACAGTACAGCTCCTAAGGTTTGCCTATGTTACACAAAACAAATCAGAAAGTCTGTGCACCCGCAGAGGAACAGGGACCAAGTTGTCATCTCCAAGGATAACACAACAAACAAGATTAGATTGCACCGTGATACTGTTCACGCATCATTATCAGAAAACCTTTCCTAAAACAGTCTGGAAAAAATTTGTCTAGAAAATTTGTGGCATATCCATTACTGAAAGTTTATAAGAACAAGTCAGATAAATATTTCTAAAGAGTGTTTCAGGTACAGCTCATCCATCATATGGAAGACTGAAGTCAATGACCTTTCAGGATAATTCTCACCCTTATTTTTTTCCCCCCCCTTCAAGTCACTGAATTTTGGCTATTACTAAACTCAGTTTCCAGTTTGGTAAACTCTTAAACTCCACATTTTTCATCTAGTGACAGTACAGCAGGAAACTGAAGATATGCACAGTAGACAGCAGTATTAAAATTGTTTCTGACATAACAATACATTTACTGTCAACTCTTTCTCTGCAAGCACTCTTCAAAAACTGCAGTTCTAACATTTAGTTTTCTTGCAAGCAAGCATATAGTACCTGACTTCTTTTCAACAGCCTCATCTAAATTAATGTGAACATTTGTTACAGTCATCAGGACACAGTTCTTCAAACTCATCTTAACTTGCTTAGTGATGAATTCTTTCCACATAATGAAGTTTGGTACACTTTACTATTAGTAACAGTAAGAAATTCTAGCAAGAGTGAACTAAAATAAACTGCCATTTTTCACTCGGTAGAGATGTAAATGAATCCTTATTACTATGGTCTTTCCACTTAAAATTCTCCTGTATTGACAGTAAGTGTTTACTTTTCACACAGAAATCCTCCTATGAGCTGCGCATGGTATATTCTGGACTTGAGCCTACTTTGGTTTAAAGTGTTTTTCTTGGGTGTGACAGAGAGGAAGTATAAAAGCGTTTGTGCAAGCATGACATGTACTACAAAAGTAGTTTCTATCTACAAAAAGTTGAATTTTATTATTGAAAAACGTGGTGTAGAAGGGCATATAGTACAACAAAGAAAGTTATATTCTCTCAATTGTTTTTTCAATTTCTGAATTGTTTTTCTTAATAAATCAAACCACAAAACCACCCAAGTTAGAGACCTAGACTCATCTGAACTGATCTTTGCAGTCTCTGGTTCTTCTCCCTTTGAAATACAGTCATACTTTCAGGAAATACTATCAGGAATCTTCCTTTTTTTTTTGGTGAACTTTAGTATACAACAGGAATTTAAGAGACAAATCACACTTTTTAAATAATTTACAGATTAAAAACCCTCTTTTGCCTGGTTCCTCCATAGTTCGCTCATCTTCAAGACATTTTACATGAAGCAAAAAATATTGTTTCCAAAAATCAAAGCTACTAGCTGTCTTCGTATCATTCATTTACTAATGAAAAGCTATCAGATTCATGAGGTATGAAAGCTGAGTGTCTCCAAAACACATGGCTACTTTATACTGCCTGAAATTTTGAAATTTCTCATAGCCTAGTAAGCTCTATATACTTATTTTACATAAAGGAAACAAAGTATTTAATGTATGTTCTTATTTAAGGGAAAGGATAAACATACATGTTCAATGAGACAGAGTAGATTTAATTTATGAACACTGTTTTCAAAAATATACACTTTACACTAAGACATGTATCTACCAAAGTTTCACTTTAAATGGACTTGACAAAAATGAATTAATACAATAAATAATAATGTAATACATTTAATGTACACAAATATGTCATTGAAATCCGGAGGGTGCCATTTTGATTACCTGACAAGAGCGAAACTGGTTGACTAGCAGTGTACATCTCTGTGGGTCTTTTCTTCCATCCAAACTGTCCAGTTCAGCTGCTACTTGATTTAATTCCTCATCAGCATAGTAGAACTGAGCAAGGAGCTGTGGGTCTGTTCTCTGCATTGAGGAAAAAGACATATATAATATTATGTTAGTTTTACAAACAAAAACCTGCTCCAGCTAATTGTATGTATTGCAACTTGTTTTTGGTTTTTTTTTTTACATTTCAACGAGGTAAGTAGTGTGGCAGGACAGAAAAGAAGGATCTTGAGACATTTATGCACACTTACAAATTTTTTCTACACTGAAAAAAATGAATCTTTCATCTAACAAACTTCGGGCATTACTCAGCTACTGTTATGTGTAAGCTCACCCTGTTCTCATTACTTGTGCCATGATTATCTGGTGGAAGAAATAACTGAACCACAGGTTTTGTTTATCAAAGAAAAAAGTATACTCCCATTCTAGGCAAAACAAGACAAAGTTGCTTTACAAGTTAAAACAAACCAACCCCTCCAAATCTGTCAAGCAGCATGATAATCTATCAAGCACTGTGGTAACCTACACAACGTGATGCACAGTGCTGTCTTGATCAGAAGCCTCACTTTCAGAATTGCAAGAATCAAGTCACAGAAGGAAAAAGTACTGAATCTACTAGATACATTAGCGGGGCAAAAGAGCTGCTAAGACTTCATAAAGCAAAGAAAACAACTAAATGAGGCATTGCAGAGAGAAAACTATGGCACAAGTCTTCCAAGTGGCAAAGAACAGAACTATCACAACGGATTTTTGGCCGTATTAAAACAAAACAGCAATTATAATAGAAAGAACAGAAAAATAAAGGAATTATCACTAAAATATTTAGAAATAATAATAGAAGTTAACCCCATAAAAGGGATTTTTTTAAAAAATATTAACAACTGGAAATTCTGATCCCTATGAAAGTTTTCATCACAATATTGGAAAAGTAACAGGAAATGGGGGCAGTGGGAAGATAAGAATTTTAACTGTTCAGAGAGTGGAGATCAAAGTGGAAGGAGCAAGGCAGTAGCTTCTTGTAGGTGCCAGCAATTTGGTGAAAGATAAATGGGCTTAGATAAGCACATCACCATATTATTCTAAAGAAGTAGCCAGTAAAACATACACAAGATTTGCAGGAGATATGTATAAAATGAAAACAGTTGGTTTTAATCACAGCGTAAGAAACATTAAGACTATACTAACTGTAGATGGAATTAGAATTAGCTGTCATTAGATGAGAGAAAAAACGCCTGATACTACAGAAAAAAAAAAAAAAGAACCAAAGTTCTTAAGGGATAGACATATGGATGCAGCAGGATCTGATATTAGGAAACCACTGGTTTAAATCACTAACAGAGGTGACAAAGGCATACTAGAGAGGTGAGTCTTGTGCTTCACATACACCCAGTCCTGCAGCACCAGTCCAGAAGACATGAGCTGTTTGAGATCACACAAAGATCAGTACCAAACCTCTGTCAAAAGCAACACAGGTTCAAAAGCAGCGAGAGCACAATAAAGGCCCATCAGTAATACCCAAGAAAAGGCAGCTCTTTTTGATTCACACTTCCCAAAAAGTCATTCAGCAGAAAGTACACTTCAACATACTCTTCAATTCCCCATTTTAGTCTCTACAAGATTCATATCCTGCAGACAAAAGCTTTTAGGCCTTTTAGGTACATGAAAACTTACACAGCTGTACCGTCCCTGAAAAAGAAGCACAGAGTATTGACACTCTTTGAAGAAAACAGTGCAAGTTCTCCACACTTGACAGGATTAAGGAGTTAACTAATTAAAAGTACCTTTATTGCTGTAATACTCGTGGAAAAAGATTTACTCTTATAAGGGATGCTAAATAAGCCCTCAGTGATACAGACTGAATTGGTTCTCAGCAATTTAACGAGACCACAGTCCTCCCTGAAAACAGAGGCACCAACTCCTCTTCCCATGTCTTGTTTGAGCCTTAATATAATAAATTTAAGGCTATCTCTAACACTGCTGTGAGCTACCACACTGCCCGGCAGCTTCCCACATCACCAGACCACACCATTCAAATTCCAAGGCAAGTCAGAAATGAGACATCTTTTGAGGCTGCTGACGTGTAGGAATGAGAGTGATAGGGGTTTTCTTCTTCTTTAAACAGCCACTTTCTAGAAAACAGAGATCCTTTCCAATCATAAGCTTCTTCCTCTTAATCCTGTCAACGTTGTCTTTTATTAAGCAGTTTCAGTACCTGAAGTGCAACCTGTCAAAAATCTGCAGTCTTGAATAATGTTTTCACTATAGCCTTGATATAAAGATGCCCAGGGAGAAAAACACAGCTTGCGATATACAGTCAGGGAAACAAAGTTCAAGATGAATGATAATAAGAGGGAGAGCCTATAATTGAGCTACTAAATTTTAATTTAGTTTAATTCTAAATTTATGCATTTACAAAGTAAGGCTCAGTAAAACATTACTTTCATTACTTCCCCCACATGATTATTTTTGTGATTCCTGATTTTTACATTTTCCTTCAGTATTTACCTGCATTCATTAACACTTTCTAGACAAAAGTTGTTCACCAGATCTGCAGGAGTCCACACGTGGAATTGTGGCAAAGGATGACTGCTGATTTATAAGCATCCAAATTGTACTGCAGAAGCAAAATACAGCAATCTATTAAGACTGCTCTCAAGGAAAACAAGTAAGGATGAGATATTTACCTCTCACGTGGCTGATCTTTTAAATTGGAGGAACAGAAGTTTTAATTGAGTTCTCTCGACTGCGTTATGTTTGGTGCAGATTAGTAATGTGATCTTTGATTAATTGTGTCAATCATATGTGGTCCCTGGAAAGCCAAAGCTGCATGAAACTCTAAATCTCTTAGCAGGGGGCTGTTTAAAGCAAATAATTACAACTTCCTAAATTAAATCTGTTCCAACTGGTAGCAGAAAATAAGACAGCACCATACTCTATGCCAAATTTTCTTTCAGTTTATGCAAAGTATGGTTCAAATAATTCAATCTAAATTACTTATTCTTCTTTGACAGAATAAGAATTAGTAATTCCCATTCTTAGCTGCTCAAATTAATAGAAAGACTTAATTTGAAAGCACCTAATAGAGAACCTGCCATTTATCCTGGTAGTTTGTTTCAGGAATTAACCGCATTTACCATCAAACTAATGTATCTAATCTCTTGTTTTGATTTGCTGGACTTCAACTTCTAGATACAGCTCGTTTTTCCTTTTTCCACTAAAGCATCAAGTACTTACACTACTTCACCTCTTTCTGTATCCAGAGCGCAGTAGCTCCTTTTACCCCATTACCACTGTAGGCTGCACATATGGTTTGAGGATTTGGAAGGAAATTTGTTTGGTTAGTTTAGCGAGGTTTTTTTTGGACATTTTTTGTTGTTTTAAATCTGCTATCATCCCAACACCCTCCTGAGTGTGAGCTCTCCAGGTAGGAGTCTGATTCTATAAATACACTCTGCATTCCTTCTAATGTGTTTATATTCCACACCTAACTTTCAAAAGGATCCAGCCCACCAAACAGTCCTGTTTATTCTGTGTAGCTCTACTGCCAGAGCATCATTTACCATACCAGCGGACAACGTTCTCCACAGATTCAAAATCATCACTTCATAGGTGGGTCGTAACTTATTATCTTGATTTGTATGATACACTGACTGTCAGCCAAGTCAGTACAAAGACAGGAATCAGCACACCATTAGTTAACGGGTTTTTTAAACATTCAAACATTTTTAAACATTCTGTAGTGTAATACAGAATCATTCATCTTTTCTATTAAAGATCACTCACTGTATATTTCTTCTAATGATTTTTACTTTTTAACAGGTATTACTCCCATTAGGTCAGAGACCAAAATCAGAGGAAGACTGTCTGCCATCCACAAGGTCAGCAGAAAACAACCCACATGAAAAATTTGTGTTAATTATTGAACTGGTTACACTCAATCTTTGCCCATTAAGTCCTACCAATGCATATTGACTAGGATTAGGTTAGTTTGTTGCACAATGAGTTCTGATTTGATTTTTCAATCAGGATTTATATGTCCTATAAGAGGAAATTAAAAGGAAAACATCCTGATTTAAGAGATCTGTTAGCTACAGGTTATTAGTAAGTAACAGGTCTATAAAATTACTTATTGCATGTTATCAAATGAAAAGATGCTCTTCTCACATCCTGTAAAGAAGCTGGTCTATCAAAAGCAGAAGCTGTCACTAAAAAAAGTGCCAACTAACTGGGAAAGGAAAAAATTCTAGCACAGACTTCTCAACACAGGACAGAAGCAAACAGCTAGACCAAAAATTGGGACTATAATGAGAAGCCAGGCTGCTGAGAGATCAATCTCAAAGTATTCAGTAATTCTGGAATTTAACTATCACCTTGAAAATAACATTTCCAAAAACAAGATTTCTTCTTGGGGAAGATTTCCTGCTTTTGAAACAAAATTGCAAGTGTCGTTTGCAAAATTTTTAACAACAATATTCAAGTATCAATATCACTTCTTTCTCAACTAACACATAAAACGTGTCATCTTACAAACTTAAGTGACAGCGGCCCATAATTTGAACACTAAAGGGAATGTATCCCCTAGGTGTCTGTGATAATTTGTCCAAAAGTAAAAATATTGTTCAGCTTTTTTCTTCTACTGACATTGCGACAGGAACAGAGCCGCCACCACCACCACAAAGAGACAGAAGACATCATCATCATCTCAAATGAGCCAAAGAATAGACTGAAACTAGGGAACCATACAGATGAGCAAGATCCCAGCTAGTGATATAATTATCTGCTGATGCCTGTCAGTTATCCTCTGGAAAACTGCATTCATCATTTTTGCATTGCTGATCTAAAGGCTTCAGAACAACAGCTAAACCTCAACCCTGATTAAAATAAAATCCATGGACCCAAGATGAAAGGCTCCCGCTCCCTCTTGTTCACTGGCACTTTTCCAGCACTAAGCATTTACATCTCTCCCACACACTTAGAAACCCTGACCTGATCCCTATGGGAAGAAACTATACAGAAAAACATTAATTATATGGTAAATCCAGATTGCTTTTTCACAGGGGAACATCCATCAGGATAACTTTCCAAGTAGAATTTGGTAACAGCAAAAGGTGTATTTTTACACAAGTATATATATTTTATTACACTTCCCCGCAAACAACTGCAGAACAATATTGGGTGATAGTCTACATGTGACAGTTTCAGTTGCTGCAGGCACCCCATGACACTACCCTTTCTTAGCCAAGAAGGTTAACAAACATCAGTTGCCTGCTCAACAGTTTCTGTTCTGATAAAACTGATGCTACAACTCTTAACAGCCAAAATTAAAAGTTGTAGAGAAAGCCTGTGGCATTCACATGAGTGAAACTATATTTCATTTAGGTAGCTACCCTGAATCACCCTTTGGTAAGGGAAAGGGTGGTATAATGTCTCTATAACCGAGGGCTCAGTTGTTCTGTTTAAATCTGCTGTATTTTCAGAGAAAGGAAAGAAGCGCACTGTCACATAGGCAGCAAAGGAGGATCAAGCTCAAACTTTCCATTCCTTTAAATATAAGCTGCCATTATTGGACAGTGCCAAATGCAAACCATTACTGCATAGCACAGAAATCAGAAAAGAGACTTCATAACTGAAAGTACATTCCCTTTTGAGGCGAAAATTGGGGAAAGCCAGAGGTTAAAAACTCACTCCTACTCTGCACCATACAGCAAACACCATGTAATGTTCTTAAAAACAACTCGTGTATGAGATGACAACTTGTTCTGAATTAGGCAGAATTAGGTCCTAACCATTTTTAATATAGCCAGTGATGATGTAGCAACATACTCTTTTTAAAGCTTACAAATGATGTCACACGTAACTAGTTTTAAGCTAATTAAACTCAAGTAAGACTTAGGTAACATTATCAGAAGGAAAAGGTGTTTTGTTCAAAAGTAATAGGATTTAGGCACAAAATACCAAGTTTATTCACTGCCAGTGTAAAAAATAAGGGACTTAGTGACAGAAGCTTATCCAATTGAAAAATTGACTGCCCCAGTCACAGCTGCACTAGGAGGCTTAACTGGCAGAGTTAAGATATTCAGAAAAGGATACCAGTAAGTCGTTGCATCAGTTCATTTTTCACCTCTCATGTAAGCAAAGGTACTCATATCCTTCCATTGGATAGGTCCTTGGAATTTTTCATTGTTTTCCAAATATTAATATATAACAATATGAAAACCATTTTCTAACAGGCAGGTGAGCCAAAATTTCTGATATTTTAATTTAAATGTCAATTTTTAGTAGTAAAAATATTTTATCACATTAAATGAAAGAGGAACTCTGCTACTCCAAGTATGGAGTTGTTTCGGGGGCTTGCTTAGTTTGGGCTTTTTGTTTAGGTTTTTTTCCCTTTCAGTCTACTGACTACCTGAAGTGCTACCCGTTAAGGAAAAAAGGGAAAAAGATTCCCTCAACGTTCATAGTTTGTAAAAGGTAATGAAGTCCTAAACCAGTGTTGCACAAGAAAAAGGAATCCGAGCTGAATACGACAATTGGTAATTGGCCATGAGGATTTGTAAAAAACAAGCGCTCTAAGAAAAGCCACAGCCTTTGCCAGCTGCTCTGTGTTTATCTACAGAATATCATTACACAAGTGAGAATGACAGGTAAACAGGTTGTTAACACAAGAAAATGCTCGCAGCATCTTAAGCAAAAAAAAAATAAAAAAAATAAAAATCAGTGAGTTAATGATACATTAGACAACAAAAATCACATGGATGAATTTTTCCCATACTTGCACACTCTTCCCAAAACACATTTAAGTGCTTTGCTTCCCCTACAGAATAGTATAATAGCAACCTCCCAAAAAGGAAAATCTGATAGTCGTTACACTGTACTAGAATAGACTGTTACACAGTCGGTTTTCACTCATGATGGATTAAGTCACTGTACTGTGTTTCTATTTTTGAATGTTCATAATGCTAATCTAGAAGAGCATGTGCTCAAAACCATATTTTCTGGGGGAAGTCCATAAGCATATGCTGAACACATATTACTTAAGCTTTTGGTCATGTACTCTGCTGAACAGGAGTGCCCTGCAGCTGAACTGCAGCATCCATCTCTAGGAAAGAAGACCTCAGGAAAAGGTTTTTTTTGCCATGGGGAAGTCAAGACACCAAACAGGTGTGAGAAGCGATCAAGCAGCCACTTCTGCCACGTGGAGAGTGGGTAACCTGCAATGCTACCTCCCCCCCCAGCCTACAGCAGGCTATTTTTAATTGGCAAGAAATTAATCTGCCCCAAATTGAGACTGTTTTGCCTGCAAGGGTAACTGGCAAGTAATGTCCTTGTCTTTATCTTGACCCACAAGGTTTTTCATCCTATCTTTGCCCCCTGGCCTGTTGAGAAGAGGAGTGAGAGCACAGCTGGGTGGACATCCAGCAGCCAGACAAGGTCAACCCACCTCACTGAACTTGTGAACACTCACTGAAAGCCTCCTCCTGCAGCCGATCCCTCAGAGTTCCACCTTAAAACAATCACATGTCATTCTCAGCTGCCACAAACACATCAAGTTTAACACACACATATTCACTTAGAAACATCAAATTCAGCTTGTCAGGACACAGATTGAAATGAACACATCTTTAAATGCTTTTATACAGTTTCAGATTTGTCTAGATTTTTATATTTAAACTCAAACATTACACTAAGTATCTTTTCAAACAAAATAGATTCCGCAGTGTTTTTACTGATTTGTTACCTATCTAGAGCAAAATAGCCAATTTATCTCCCTGGGCTTGTTGATAAATTATGTTCAATTCCATATCTACAGCTCCACCTTACACAGAGGAATGGTCTGGCACTCAAACTGCATCCAACTATTTTTCCTCCAATAATGCGAACCCTCCATCTTACTAGGGTGCACATCACAACTTTCTGCAGTAGAGGACCTTTTAATCCACTACAGTTATAACATGTTTTATGGATGTGCCTAAATATTTATAAAAATTCCTAAACATTGAGGCAAACAACCATCTCTTCTTAGACATGTCCTCAATGCTAATGTCTTTCTAATTATTAGTTTGTTATACTTCTTTTCCCTTTCAGAATCAGACTTATATTGTGAAAAAAACCTCCCACCACAACAAAAAATAAAAACCTCAAAAACCCCCTACTTTGTGCAGTAGGGTTTGCAGCCTCTCTGCTGCTCCATCTTGTTTTAGCATGCACATATCTTAATAGGATTTTTATTGCCTCCCAGGTCTGTAGTTCTAGTATTTTGCTCGTGCTTAGCAGATCTGGTAGAACGCCCATTTTGCCTTGCTGTTCAGTACTCACTTGTTTTGAACAACCTGCCATACACAGCATTTTACTTCTGGATCATGAAATAAATGTCTCAGTTAATCAGGGCATAGACAAAACTCTAACAAGAGGGAAACCTGACCCAAAAGGAGTTCAAGCCTGATGACTACTAAAAAGTTACTCCACAGACTCAGGTAGTAAGAGTCGTAGCACATTCCTTAGGTTTCCTCATATTGAAAGTGCATCTTAATTTTTCTTTGCCTCAGCAAACTTGCTTATGATGAGTCTGACGCATTCCTCATCATATTTTAATAAAAGCACAGTCATCTGTACAAAGTTGCTCATACATAAACTCATTTGCCTTGTAGGAGGTTTTCAATAAGCTCAGGTTGAACACCTTGCCAGATGTTCAGGATTTAACTACCCTGGCATCATATCACTAGCACCATCAATCATCACAAGAAAAAGATTTCATCAGAACATTGTTTTGAAACACAGCTGTTCAAGCCCAGTGATTAAAGAAACTGCTCTTATGGCCCCCAGCACAGAAACTCTTCCCAGCTTCTGCCTTCTGACAATAACTTCAAATGAACGGCTGCATAGTAAATGTTTTGATCTTATTTCTAATTTCAGCTAAAACATATAAGCAAGTAGCTTTCTGAGTGCCATCATCAGCCAAACTGGGTTTCCTATTCTGTTTTCCAGGTAATAGCAAGCTTCCGCTGATGTTTTCCCTGTGCTTACCACAGCACCTATCTGTGGAGATTCATCCATGTCTAACCATGAAGACATTCACGACACAGTCCCTCACTCAGGTCATTTAACATCTCTCTTTGCAGAAAGTCCCCATCTCCTTTTATGTAGGGACCTACCTAGAATTTTAGGCAACTTACAGGAACTTGATTGCATTTAAGGACTTCATACTGAGATGAGTATCCTTTTTCTAAACATGCAGAAACATGAATAGTAGTTTGGAAAATTACCAGGAGATGGGCAGGAAGAGAGAGGAGAAAGGCACCAGACACACAAACAGCAGAACAACAGTAGGAACACACGGGACTTTAAACCATGCTAAAAACTTTTGAAACAGCCCATCCATGGAAAAATATATTCAAGTACACAAGAGGCATATATTTGCTGGAAAACAGTGAACTAACAGGATGACAGTGCATGGGAGAAGGCTCACCTGTGCCCCTGCTCCCACCCCCTGCTGAATTGAATCTTTTTGCTCAATTAGGCAATCCTGGGTCTTTTCAGACAATATCCTCAAAGTCTGTCCTTGGTTTCCTGGTCATGCAGAATAACTCTCCTGGGAAACATATGGGTTTGTATAGCTATTTCTGTTTTCTGTGCTAGCTCAGCATACAGTTTTGGTTTGACCATTTCTCCTCGGCAGTCTTCAGCTACTTCCCCCACCTCCAAAGCAGTTCCTTTTAAATCAAGACACAGAATGCAAAAAACCTAAGCAGAAGCTAAGTACAAATGTAAATGCTTTTCTGGAATGTATTTTCCTAAGATGGACAGTTCTATATTGATTTGAGAGAGAAAGCTAAAAAAACCAAAACAAATCAAAACCCACAAAACAGACAGACAAAGCCTCCCATAAGCCCAAACCCCTCTAGTCACTATATATTAGTGATTCATACAAGGATTTAAAAATCCTACATTGTCTCTTCTGGCAAGATCAAGTTTCTCAAACTTGTTTGCTGCCCATTCAGGTAAATATAAAAACCCAACACAATTATGGTACTACCTATTTAATGAAGACATGCTGCTTTTCCTGCATTCCCAAAAATACCTTTCAGAAAAGCTACAATACATACAGTCTACTGCCTATTAAACATTATTGATCAGCTATATCACTTTCACATTATGACTATACATGTGCAGATGCTCCCCAAATGCATTCTGCAAACTTCTGGTTGCCAAGTGTTTTCCTAGTATGCTAAACAACAGAAGAGCCAAAGGCGTTAACTGCAGAACTGCTGGTAAAAGCAAGGAAATGCATTACCACTAATGCTTAATGTAATATTCACAATGCTTTGGCAAGAATATGACTCAAACTAGTTCTCCTTTGTTATATTTGATAATATGATTAAACAACAACACTACATTTGAGACACCAAAAAGAGAAATCTAATCTCTGAAAAATAAAGCATGCTTAAGTAAGGCAAGAATATTAACCCACACATGTACAATTCCCTTCAGCTTCACTGTAGACACCTACTGCAAGTCTTTATCAGCAGACAACAGCAATCTTCCATCACAGCTGAATTTCCTTCTCAACCACCACAGCTCTACACAGGCTCTACACCCCAGACTCTACTAACCAGAGGCAAACTTATGACTTTTTTCACATGTAACAGGGCAAAAAATTCCAGTGCTTCCAAAGCCTTAGGGAGGAACACCTACTGAAGTAGCTGTAGCTTACATTTCAATGGGATAACAGGTTAAAAAGTTGAGTTGGTTTTACTATCAATACTGCATTTGCCAGAAGGTTCAGCATACATGCAGTCTTGGATCAAAGCTATTAAATGCTTTTCAATTGATAAACCATGAGTATTTTTCTCTAAAGAGAATAATCAACATAAACCTGAAGTGTCAAAGAAGTTTTCTGACCTTTCTGAAATCAAAGTTCTTAATTATTGCCAGTAATTTCAAGAGTGCTATGAAAACAGATGGTAACAGCAGACTTACCCAGCCGCCTGACCTACAGTCACATCATCACATTACTTGCCTAAAACATGGGAATTTGCTTCAAAACAGGCAAAAAAAATCCATTGTCATCTCCCATGCCTCCCTTTTTTTGTGTTCAAGACTTGCCATTTTGTGTAACAAATGCAAAGTGGAGATCAGAACTTGGAAGCACCTTTCCCTGCAGCCTTTGCTTGAACCAGACAAGACTCCCTTCAGCCCAGTTAATACTTGACTGTTCCATTCAAAGGTTCAAAGATGAGAGCTGCAGAAAGAACCCTTGTGATTTGTCAAGAGCATGGTGGTCCAATCTCCTTCTCTAAGCAAGAGACATCAATTCAAACCTATTGAATTAAAAATCTTTTTTTTCTTTTTCCCCTCCTTCCCCTTACTTGTTACCTTAGAGGCAAGCTGCCTTCCATCTAAATTCAGCTCCAGTACCCGTAGCCTCTTCAGTTTTGGTCCCTCCAGCAGCAGTTACTGTTGCACCAGACCGGAGCCACAGCTCTGCTTTAATTTTCAAAACCCAGCATGTGTGACACAGGCAAGGCCACGGACTATAAATGCCAGCAGAACTTCAGCAACTACCAACAATGACCTAAAAAACCTCAAGGCATCATTAAACATAAGAAAACCTGCTTCTAATATATGTGACCCAGGCATCTGCAGAGAAAGACTTAAAGGAAACCTATATTTTGCCCTTTTGTGGTGATTTAGAAACGCATTCAATGCAATTTAAGAAGTCTCACAGTAAAATGCCTTAGGTTATTCCTTCAAGCAGTCAGCTTATTAGTCAGGCAAGTTTCCTCCTGTTCTGAATATTTTAAAGCTTGTATAGCTACATTACTTTTCCTTCTCAGAAGATAGGTGAAATACAGCATTCCCCTTCAAATAAAGTGTTGTGGAGACTGACAGGGATTTTTTTTTTTAAATGCAAATATACAGGTCTGTATAATTCAGATTTTCTTGTACCTGTTATTTGTCTCTCCTGAATATAATTTATATATTATTTGTAATAATCAATGATATACATAGAAAGTCATTACAAGATAGGTTAAAATAGAATATATCCAATTAAAGGCTCTGTTCAGGAAAACACATTAACTTCAGAGGATGATGTTGTCGCAAAAAATCCACTGCGAACACAAACACCATCCAAAATCATGACTAACATACATAATTATAGTATGTGTTGAGAAACCATTTTTATTCATTTACTTTTTTGTTCATTAATTTGAGAGAAGGAAGTCCAGAATTTATCAGCTGGAGATGACAGGCAGAAGAATATAGCCTGGAACTGATTAAGCTTGGGGATATGCATATGTTTTGGAGGGATATCAAAAATTATTTATATTCAGCAAAACACAATTACATTTTTGAAACGGACTGAAAACACAGCAATATAAATCAAGTTGGCATTATACTTCCACTCTCCAAGCAGCTTCTGCTTGATTACTCATGTTACTACCTATAACAGTTTACAGACTAGTCAGGTCCTGATACAAGCTAAGACAAAGGAAAGGGCATTAACGACAGGGGTGTGTGTAATTACAGTAAGGTGGCAGAAGTACCGACTGATTACAACATGATGACTCAGTTGTGGATATGCATTTATATATTTATTCCATGCATAGTAAAATAATCTGTCAAAAAATTATGGCAAAAGTTATTTTCCAGGAGGTATACGAATGCAGATTGTTTTAAGACAGACCTGTTTGAGACAGGAAATTTCTACATTAAAATTACACTAAATCCACATGTGAAATACAGTAGTCCTTGTTTAACACATCACTGAATGCTTAAGTAGTGCAATGAGGAAAGCAATAAAAACCTGAAATACACGATACCAAAAACACACAAACAAAAGCACCCAGGCCAAGACAGAACCTAAACCCAGCACTAGTGTTGAGAACAGGACAAAGACAGGAAAGAAAGATATAACTGAAAAGATGGATTTATAAGCCAACACAAACCTCACCTCTTTGAAAAGCATCTTCAAGTTCCATAGTAAACCCAGCCCTTCTCACTGGTAACTTCTGAGCACCAAATCCCAAAGCTAACTTCTAAAGCTGTGATGAATGCAAGCCTCCTAACAAAATAAATCCTAGAGTAAATGAGGCAACTTTATGAAAATTACATTAACAGCTCTTGTATATATATATAGTTGTCTTTGTAAAAGAATTTCAAGAAAGCTTTGCAAGTTATTTTATTGTATAAAGGAAAAACTACATTACCTGTGAAGCAAGACTTGCTAAATTACCAGAAAGCAATTACAACCATCTTCATTTCTCAGGAAATAATTTAATCAGACAAAACACGAAAAAACAGGAGACTGCTAGACTTCCTAATGATTATATAAGTTTGTTACCACTAAGCTGTTAGCACTTGTGAAGAGCAGATGCATATGTAAAGAACCCGTCTATAGATCCCAAATTTCTACATAGGAGCCTATTGAGGCTGTGGTCTGCCAACCCACCATGATCAAGGTGCCTCTCATGTAATACACGTGTTACTGCCACAGCTGGACCTGTGCTCAGCCCTGTATTCCAGGTGGCCCAACAAAGTCTTGTTACTCCCAAAAGAGTAACACTTTCTCTGGACATATCGTTACATATAATCTTGTTGTACAGCACTTAGAGCAAGGTATACTGCATGAAAAAAATTGAAAAAGAACAATCAAAATTAAAAGTTCCTTTTTTCTTAATTCAGCCAAGACCCACAGTGACTCAATATTCCCCTCCCTGGGTATCATCCTCTGCAATGGATAAGTAAACTGTCCAGAGAACCCTTACACACTTCAGCAATGAATTGTAGAAGACAACATGACTCTGGTACATTTCATTTCAGATGCTGAGGAATTTATTCTGACTTGCAACAGGTGATGCTATGACAAAGCCTTGCCTTAGTGTACCTCGCCACAAGCATTACTCAATAAAGGAGACTGCAATTCAGAAAAAGGCATTGCCCGTAACAAACCCACTCAATCACGTCGGCTTCCAAAAAACCATTGGAGACAGACTATTGTTATCATAAAAACTTAATGTTTAACAGTAACACTACACCAAAACAGTTAAAACTATACAAAGCAAGTTTTTCACTGATTCTCTGGAACACCCCAAAGTCTCTCTCAGGCTGCTAGAAGCCAGATGCAACCAGGCTACGTGCAGCCGCAGCACACAGGAATTTGTTTTGGCAGACTGGTCTTCCTCACTCGCTGAACCATTTCTGTCCACGAGTATGAAGTGCATCTGCCTGCATTGTACCACCAAGCCTTTCTACAGCACTCTACAGCCGTCTTCACCCTGTCAATACAAAGCACCCTGAGTCTCTTGGCTAAGCTGGTAGTTTATTGCATCATGTTTCCACCTGACTTACTGAGCCCATGCAGAGGTTTCTAGACCCTTATCCAGCCTGGCCAGAAACACCACCTAGGCTGGGGTAAATGAGCTCTGAGGATTTTCTCCCCATTCATAAAATCAACACAGATCCTAGCTGGGAAGAGTGTCAAAAGTAGCTGTTTTTTTAGACTATTTCTTAGGTTTGTCTGTCAGCTTGTGCCAAGAAAAATCTTGCTTAGGCATAAACAGCCACAGTACCCCAGAAAAGAGAAGAAAAAGCGTAACACCAAGCGATGCAAAGTAAAAACAATGTTTGGTACAGTCAAATCACACTGTAGTCCGCTGAGAACACAGCATTAAGGATCTGATGTAGTTTTGAAGTGTTGTATCCCAAGACCCTGTGCCTGTGCAAGAGAAAGGCTGCCCAGCCCCACAAGAGACCATGAACGCAAAGTAAAAAGACTAATTCTGCAAGGGCAAAGTATAGCCAGGAACCAACACATGCAGACACTGCCTTCAAAATGTTTCAGTTCTGTGCAGCAATGGCTTAGCTATGTGAAAATACTTCTGAAATACAAAATGTGTTCATTCACAGAAGCTCTTGCTACTTGATTCCCCCACTTGTCCTCTAGGACCAGGCTGCTGACACAGTCCTCTATCAACACATCATTTCTCCAAGGAAAAAAATTATCAGGCTAAAGTGGAAAAGTTAACATCATACCCAATGGTTCCAAATGGCATGTAGATTAGCAGCATTGGCTTATCCCCCAAAAAAAGCTTACACCGGAAAACAGGTAAGATGTAAAGAACCACAGTTAATTCCAGGAAAAATCAGTAGCCACTTCCTAGGGAAATACATGTACTACTTTGTCAGCCAATGCCATAAACTTGCCCTGATAGTGTTGTATGAAATATAAACAAGATGCCTATGAACTGAGATCAAACCAATGAAAATGTAAACAGTGGCAGGACAGTGACAGAGAGAAACTGTCAGAACAAGAGACACACAGATCTCCTAGAAACTGCGTCTACTACTGGGGTAAAGAAAGAATTATCTTCCAATTTTTTTCCCCCTGTGACCAATGGTAAAACCTTGGATTAAAACTCCATTCTGCTTGTAAAATACACTAAACGCATTCCAAAAAACCTAATCCTTACTTGTACATTGGCAATACCTCATTCAAGTCAATACAAATGTTCTTGCATCAAGCCAAGATGAATACTATGGATTCATCAAGAAATGGGCAATTACAACATACGTTGCTTTGATTATCAGAAAGCCAGAAGAGAAAAGTGAAAAGGATACTTTCCATCCAGGAGAGAAAAATAATTTAGCCAGTGACCTTTAACTACTTGTACTAAGTGCAAATAGTTTTAATGGCAACATATTGCAGGATACATTCGAGTGTATACACTGATGGATTTCTTCCTCTTAATGCCTTGAAATCATCAAGTATCCCCAGCATGACAGCAAAACTTATGGTGCAGCAAATTTGGAGGATGGAGAAGGAAGGAAAAATGCACGAGCTCTGTTTAACCAGGAAGAAAGTTGACATACCATCAGGTTTGTTCTTTTGGTGATCCAATTTTTTTTCCTTAAAACTAAACTCCTACCAGATTCTCAGAACGTACATGTCCATAAAAAGTAGAAATATTTTAGCACGTACATTCCTAATATGATAGCTGCAAAATAATTTTAGAGAACCAGATCACCCTCTAATCCTACACAGTTCCCATCTGCACCAATACAAGTTCAAATACTAGTATTAGGGATCTAGACATTTCTGAGAATCTTGACATCTGGTTTCTACATTTAAAGAGCTGTTATAGCTATTTTGGCTCAGTTTAAAAACACACTACTGAACCAATGCAGCAGACTGAAAAAAATATGTTTCAAGTTGGTTTATGTGTAAGAATGTATTATAGTGCAGAATTATGCATAAGGTTCCCCAGTGACTGTTTGCTTTACAGAGGAAAGGCTAAACTGCTTAGATAAACTTTTTCTAAGATGCTAAAAAATGAACCACATCCCGTTTTTTATTATTAGCCATTGCCATTCAGACATCACTCTACCCTGCTAAGATAAATATGAACTTGATTGCCTATTGCCAGATGAAATTTTCCACTAAGTAATAATAAACTACAAAGAAACTTCAAAAAAATGCCAATTATCTTTAGCTTCCACATCCAGCATTCCAGAGAACAGTAAAATACTTCTGTCTGCATGAAATAGCTGCATTCCTGTTCTTTCAGCATTCTACAGCATATGGATGAACAGCCAGGCTGAAGGCAGACTTTGACAGATTTAGAGATGTATATACAAAGGGAAAAAAAATCTTTGCTGGTTGCCACTGGAAAAGTTCACATGAACCACCAAACTGACAGATTGAACCAGTTGCTGATAATGAGCTGATAAAAAAGAATGCATCTTCTTACAAAGTTGAACTAAAACTTAACTCTTTGATTATCTCACATAGACAAAATAATTATTTTGCAACATTGCTTTTTCAGTGGCATCTCAAGAGAGTGACAGAGTCACTGGCAATAAAAACAATTCTCTCAACATACTTATTAAGGTGGACATGCCAACAAATTCTTAACAGCAAAAAAGTGGGCATTCATGGGTTTTATGGCACTCCTCATACTTCCTATCTTCCATCTTTTGGTTGTTAGTAAAAAAACTAATTTCATTTTAGCTTGACAATAACCTAAGTAATTACAGCTTTCAAAAAACTGCTGTGTCTCTTCCTACAGTTTAATAACCAACCTTAATATAATATTTATATTACCATAGTTCTAAACAGGCTTCATCATGATCTGGTTATGCTGCAGTGTTCCCAAATCATCCTGAGAAACCACCTCTAGCCTCAAGACTTGAACTTCACAGAAACCTTGGGGGGGGGGGGGGGGAAAAACAGAAGGAAGAACCCCAACAAACAAGGCAAGCAACAGACTGGCTCAGTAGACCTGTATGGGGCATTAGCTCCACATTGCTTTTCCTCCCTTGCCTTTCCGTAACACTGGTTGAAGTCCTTGTCTGCTTGCTCAGCTGTTCAGTTTTGCTCTTCCTCACCCTCTTTTCAGAAATGCCTTTTTTTCTGCATGACACAGAAATGTAAGGTGTAAGGGCATATTCTGAGACCTAATAAGAGGTTTTGTTTTCAGAAGCTGGCTTCTGCTTGTGTGTGTAGTCCTCACAACAATTTGTTGCAGTTTGGATTTGTTGCAATTATTTGGATTTGACTTTTAGGTCAAGTGGCTGCAGGCATATTATTCTTTCAACATTCAACAGTGGAGCAGAACAAGCCAAAAAAGACAACCTAGATTTTATCACCTCTTTTTACTCAACCTTCTCCAGAAAACAAGCGAAATAAAACAAAAAAATATAACACACTATTCCTGTGGCATTTAGCACACACTTGATGTCAGGCTCATAGGTTCAATGACATTAAGCAAGTGACAGAACACAAGATGACAGCATAACCACCTAATTCAGCTCACATAGCAAGGGGACAAAACGTTCACTAACAGATCTTGCTTTACTATTGCTCTCTACCCATGATGTGTAGCATCAAGTGCAACTAAGCTGAAAATTATTACAGTAAGAACTCTGCAAACAAATTCAGCATCTTCATACAGGTTCACTCAAATCAGTAAGTTGACAGAATTTTTAAAGCATTATAAGCGAGAACCCAAGCGTGTTCCTGTTCCAAATGTGATGGGCAAACCTTCATCCCATAAGGAACAGTGACACAAGGCTGGAACAAGTGTCTATCTAGCCAGGGTCCCGTTTTCAGCTGTGGATCACAGATAGCCAAAGACTACACAGACAGCTGAAATCTGGCAAGCATTACCTGGAGGCTAAGCAATTTTCTGAACTAGAGTGGTGTCTAGGACTTGACTTACTCCATTTGCCCAGTTGCTTCCTGAAAATACTGTAAGCACTGGGTAACTGCAGCATCCTAGGGCAAGGTGCTCCACAGGTTAGTCAAATGCTGAAGAAAATTGGTGAACCTTTTGTGTGTTCTGACCCTGCTTCATACAATGCCTCTTGCTTTTTGAAACATCAATCTCTTCCCTGCTCTCCACAGTACTCTCACATAAGCATCTATCATGTCACTTCTTTCTGTGTTTGGTCTCAAACCTTAGAGCTAGCAACGAGCTAAACAGATTAGCCTCATCTATGTGTTTGCATTGAGTTTGCCTGATAGCACGGAGGATCTACAAGATGGGACACTTCAAACTGAAACAGAGACATTAAGCACCAGAGGGGACAGGAGGAAGCTGTAAGAAACAGTGCCTGCTGAGGAAGATGTGACTTCTAGTCTAGTGACTAATGGTGGCCAAGAAGGCTCTCTGGCATGCTCAGGAGATCAGTGAGCACCCTTGAGCCTCAAGGTTTCCTCCAGAAATTTGTAACAAATATTCTGTAAACATGTACATTCTGAAATACTGGGCAGGGGAAAGACAGCAGAGATTCGCCCTCTGCAGCAGATAATGAAGAAAACTAAGAAAAATTAGAGGGTCTATTTTAGCAAACAAACTTTTCCAATGTCCTCTGCTAAGAAGCCACTGAAAGGTTGCTGTTGCATATTGTTTACATCAGAGGCAGCTGTAAACACAAGTAACTTTAAATACACACTGACAGTTAGGACAGGTTTTTACTTGTAGAATAAAAATTAGGAAAAAAAACCCAAGAAACCCCGACAGTGGACTGTAGCACACAAAGCATTGAACCCTTTTTTTTTTTTAATCTACATAAAAGAACAACTTCATGAGTCAAAGGACTGCCACATACATCAACTCTGAGCAAAGTCAAAAGCACACAATGCACAAACATTGTTTAAGCACAGACAAGTCTAATGAGTGCTTTAGCCTCAGAGCACTCACCCCTGGATTCTTACCCCTTAGAAAGACCCCAGCAAAGGACTGCATGAGCCAGCAGGAAGCACCACTGTGAACCTAACACCTTGGTTATTTCACCCCTGGAGCCGAGTAGCACTTACACAATTTATTACCAATCATACCAAGTGTTTTGCAGTAGCATTTGTTACATGCTTCAAAGCACAAAATAAAAACCATGACTCAGGAAAATGAGGTAGGAAGCAAACTTTCACAGTTAATATGTGGTAACTCAACGCACAATAATCTTGGTTCATGATCACATATTTGAATAGAAATGAACCTTCAAGATAACTAATATTCTAATAAATTTGCATTTTTAGCACAGAAACCAATGGAATTGAATTGCCACCAAACTTCAGAATTTGAAAAACCTATTTTCCTCACTGTAGGCAAAAACTGAAAAAACCTCAGTTACTCTGAGGAATGTGACTATAAAGGAGAAATTAAGAAAAAGAAGAGACTTGGGGGTAAAAAGGGTACAAGAAGTCTGCACACACATTTGGAAAAAAAGGTTTAAAGGCAAAGGAGGAACCAAACCCCAGGCTTGGAAAAAGACATTACAATCCAAACTGGGTTTTGCTAATTTTTTTATTAAGTTGCTTTTTGTCACGTTATTAAACTTATTTTCAGATTCATCTAGAGATGTCACTATCCAGCTAAAGTGCAAGTGTGGAACCAAGTATGTTCACAATTCATATTTACAACATGGTACATATAAGTTTCCTCAACTTTTCACTCATAAAAGTAAAAAAAAGTAGGCAAACTCTATATGCAATGTGGATAAACTCAATTTTTGCAAGGAACTTCCTCTTTGTAAAATGAAAATGATCCAGGCTACCTAAGACCACACAGAACCTCCATTAGATCCTCAGAGAAAGATTTTTGATGTTATGTAGCATTAGCATGTCTTTCTCCTTTCTTGAATTGTTCCCTGGAGGCAGCTTTACAGACCTTCACAGATATACAACCATTGCTGCAGCATGAAAACTAGAGAAAACACCATCACCAACAAAAAAGATACCCAAACAAGAAGCTTCTGTATCTGTATTAGCTTCCCCTATTTGTACAAAAATGCTCATGTGTATCTAAGGAAAAACAGAACCTTTCGATGAAGAATATTTGATGGGAAGCCTTATTCTTTACCTCTTTTATAAAAGCTTACTTATAAATTACTGCATTTCACAGTTTCCAGCTTTACTACACATGACCACCATTTTGCTAAAACTGTGTCTCCAAGCAACTTACTTTAATGACTTCTTATTTAAATAAAATTGTTTTTCCACCAAAGCTTGGCCAGTTTTGGAAAAAACAAAACAAAACCAAACATTAAAACATAGTAAATGTTGCCATATCAAGTTCTCTGCTTTTTATAAACTCTTATTAAATGGCCATCCTGGGGATGTATGAGCAAAATCAAGAAACTCCAGCTACAGTTCTAGGCTGCTGATGTGATACAGATTGTAACCTCAAGCATTGCTAGGCTGGTGACATTTTGCTAAGGAACCATGATATGAAGAAGCACTAAGCTGAAAACTATATTGATTAAATAAGACAAGGAAAAAAAAAGAAAATTGAAAGAGAAACAAGGAAGCCCGCAAGGAAACAACAGAACTTGCATCCTCTTAACTCTCACAGCTGAGATTTGAAGCCTCATTCAATTACTGCGTTTTCACTTACTGTATTTCTTTCAATTTTCTAATTTCTATCCAAGTGATTAAGCACTGTCGTTCTTAAAAAGCCATTTTACAAACTTTTTCATTACTCAGTAGCTGTGCAAAAGAGTATTAAAAATAAAAGTGGAATAAGGCAACAAATGGACAAAATAATAAAGGGACCTCACTGATCTGAATTCTATTTTAACTTTCGTGTCTTATGAATGATGAGAAAACTATCAGCTTTGGGTCTGCCAGCGCTGCTTGCTGACTGCTATGTGAATATCTGTTACCAACATTACCACTAAATTCCTCTGTGACTATGGAACAGTTCTAGGCCTTTAACAATAAGGTTACAGCCTCCAATTTTAGCCTGCAACTGTATGATTAAGCTTAATAAAACTGTGGTCTACCCTGTGACTCACATGAGAAGTCATCATGAACTTGTTGCACTAGACCCATAACAGGCCTGTCTCACACGTGCAAAATGAAGGTAACATCTGACAGCACTCCCTTATTACAAAGCGTTGCAACATGGAAGAACATTGTGAGAACGAAGCCATAAGTGTGGCCTGGAGATTCTTGGATAAAATATAATTAAAAATTAAATTACTCTGAACTGGTGGGAGTTGCATCCTTCCCTAACAGAGCTCATACCCCTACACACAGCACCACAGGGACAGAAACCAAGTTAATGCCAAAGTTCAACCCTATCTGAAGGTACAAATCTGAAACCATTGCACCTGATGAAACAGCTTTCTTATTTAACTAAGGCTGGCACACACTAAATATGAAACTTTTAGCCTCACTTAGGCTAGGAATCAATACGGTAATTCTTTAGTGAGCTTAAAAAGTATTGCTCATATAACTTTTTTATAATTTTAAACAATCAATACTTGCAGAAAAAAATAATGACTAAGCAGTAAGAAAGGTTACTGAGACATTCAAATAAAAATTGTGAACACCTGTTCACAAGATCTTTATTATCTGGCTTTTTTATTACTCATGAGCTAAGTTAAAAAAGCTCAGCAAGCTTTGCTGAAATAATTTTTCATGTATACAGCAATGACTTCATACAACAGAAGAGATATTTCACATTTTAAAGACCACTACATCTGAAACTCTACAAATACATGCTAATAGTGTCCATGCTGAAAGAAAAATGGCTATAAAAAGGCAATAACAACAAGACTTCATTGTGCAATTATCCACATATATTTTTTATTTTTCATCTTAAAAAGATTACAAGTCTGTTTAAAATGAGACTCTTGGTATTATTGAATATGGAGAGAACAGTGATAATCATAACAATAAGTTACACACATCAGATATTGCACAATTTGTTAGTATCAGAAGTTATCCCTAACTTGCCTCTGTCATCAAGAGATATCTGAAAAACAGCAGCTTCAGCAATCAGTTCAGTGAAGACATTATAGGCAACTGTGGAAATGAATGGGGAAGTAAGTTGATCTTCCACACTTTTACTACAATCCTGAAGCCAGAGCAGGAAGCTGGCAAAATTATAACATGATACCTAGTGAGCAATGGCTACACACGCTGCACCACATTTAGTTAACTGCACTGGACACCTGGTTATGAAACCTCCTTCAACTGGATGGTTCAAGCAGTAAGTCTTCATAAATGCATGTTTGATATGGGCAAGCTAAAAGTTGGAAAATCCACCCAAGACAGAAGATACTGGTTTACATCACTCAGCTGTTAAGAGCTGACCACATAAAACTGTGACAACTCTATCCAGAATTACACTAGAACTTTTTTTTCCTCCCCCTCAACAGAACACAGAAGACTTGCAGAACAACCTACAGCTTTTACACAGCGAGTTCTGGGCACTCAGTCCGTCCCCCCCCCCAGCTTTTTCAGTTACCCAAAACAAGAGAACCGCTTGTCTTTATAATCTCTGTTGACAAGAGAAACCTACCCTGACAAAAGGTAAAGCATCCCTGCCCAACAGTCTTCTAAAGGTTGCATACAACAGGGAAAGTAAATGGGCATGCTGAATACAGAAATAATAAAACCACAGAACAAACCAAAACAATATGTAATGTTACATAATTATAACAGACATTTAGAGTCTGAAAATAAACCAAAACACTCCAGGTAAAAAACCTGGTAGAGCTTATAAATAACATCTTCCTTCTTTTACCATCTAAATAGGAAAGGTAAGAAGCAACGGTATAGGAATGGTTTCAGAACAGGTAAGCTCAAACATGTCAACATTACACAGAACCACAGAACAGGTTGGGTTGCAAGGGACTTTTAAAGGACATCCTGTCCCACTCCCCTGCTGTGGGCAGGGGCATCTTTCCCTAGATTAGGTTGCCCAATAGAGTTCCCTATTTAAAGCATTAAATTCTTTCCTGGCCTTGACTGGGCTGCTCATGCTTTTTCAGAACATATTATTGCCGCCAGTGGTTGCATAAGAGAATTACTGAGATTTTCCAAAATGCCACCAGAAGTGAAAAACATAACCCTAGGAACAAAATGGAAACTCAATTACCTACAACTTTTCCCAGATACATTATTTTTCACAAGCAATTCCCCGGAATTATGTTTAAGATGCTCCCTCTAAAGCAAAAATAGATTTTTAAAAAATTATTATACATTTGTACATATCAACTATGTGTAAATAGACTTCAATTCACTTTCAACAATGTCTGTCGGGGAAAAATATACAAGTAATATAAGGGACCTGGGGCATTTGGAAAGTTCCTACCATCTTCAGACAAAAAAAAAATGTACAAGAAAGGATCAGTTAGGCTCCAGATACAGAGTTCTGCTGTGAGTCTAATGCAGGCTCTCCTGCAGCGAGATTATGTGATTATTTCTGGATGCCGCAGTCATGTGGCTGCACAGCAAAGCTTTTGTCGGAAACATGACACAACCCCAGTGCACTCAAACTGCTGGCAACTTGCAGTTTTGCATTTTCTTAAAACACACCCACAGTGACAGTAAAGAAATACCAGCTTTTCAGTGCTATGGTCTCAACTAATCAGACAGTTGATATATTCCTTGTTGCAGTAAATCTAAAGGCTTGTTTCCCTCTTTTGGTTTTGTTTTGGTTTTTTAATGGTGTATCACTTCAGCTGCACGTTCACTGGGTCCCACCAAATCACAGAGCATTAAAACATCCACCCCCCAAACAATGGCTGCTGGAGAAGAAGCCTGGCAAAAGACTACAGAATAAAGAATTAAATTTTGGTTGGTACCTACTCTTAAAATATCTTTCCCTCAGGTACAAGCAGGATTTACAATAACCAAACTACATAAAACTACAACAAAGGATGCACAGTATGTGATTATCTACCCCAGAAGGCACCTATTTGGATATCGTATGTTACTCCTTCAGTCAGAGACAGATATGTTTTTAAAACATTATAATATAGTTTGTCATTGTACTTTTCAGAAAAATACAGACTTGCTAGAAATATTTCACTCTATTACATCTTAAACGCCAACTCACTTGTTTAGCTTTAACTGCTTCTCCCTTTCAAACTTCCTTAAAATCAGAATATTTACACATTCAAGTCCTACATGTATTTAGAATC
Organism: Pterocles orientalis; assembly: GCA_011057875.1. Lineage (NCBI taxonomy): Eukaryota > Metazoa > Chordata > Aves > Pterocliformes > Pteroclidae > Pterocles > Pterocles orientalis. The sequence continues at coordinate 1,786,918 of WKFP01014370.1, read as the reverse complement.
AGGGAAACAGTTAAAGCACATACAGAATATTAACCACTAGGTATACAATTGACAACTTCTAACATAATTTCATAGCCAGTTTTCACAGATGCTAAAACCCAAAATATATCTATAATAGAACATGCTATGGAAATACACATATTTGGCTCCTATGACATGACACATCACAGGGTTTTCCTTTACCTATAAATACTCTATAGTCACTGCCAGGCACATGGAGAAAATACTTGATCTAATTACCTGATTTCAGGGTAATTGACATTTGGCCATAAAAATCACATCTTGTAACTTGGTAACTCATGTTATATTCTTGCAGCAGAAAAGCTCACAGAAGAAATGCTCAGCAGATAAAACCAACTCCCATGTACTAAAGTTTAGCAAAATACTATTAGAAGCAAAACCTAATATTGAAGACCTAGAAATCTACAGCCACCATAGGATTACGCCAAAATACCTGGAAAGTATTCTATAAGGAAGAAACCCCTTTTCCCAGAGTCAAATCGATTAATTTAACAGCACAAGGAGTGGGCTTTCTTGTGTCTATGAACACACTTTACCCAATTGCTGTGAGATTTAAGGCAATCAAAGAGCATAGAGTTCAACCACCAGTCTCCACAGCCATCCTAGAAGAAAGCCCCTAAATTGTGGCTGTAAGTGGCATCCTAACATCTGCCAGTAGGGCTCTCGGCTGGAAGTGGAGTCAGAAGGGATTCACAAACAGTAATTCTAACACAGAGTTTTGCTAATTCCTGTAATAAAGATGCAAGTTACACTGGCAAAAAACATTCTTTGCCCTGTTTCTGTTAGCCAGACTGAAGGCCGTTTGCTGTACAAACAACTTTTCCCTGAAACCCTCCCCAAACTCTTCAGAATTTTTTTCTGATGTTTGCTATTATAGCAAAGCGTGTGCGATTTCATCGCATTGCCACCAACATCCCCAGGACATGAAGGCTTTGCTGTATACCTGGCTGAACTCGGCGTGTGTCTGCATGCAGAAGCTCAGAATAGCATACAGGGGGTGAGGCAGAGTTTAATGCACACTCAACTACAGCTGAATGCTTGAGCAGCAATCTGCTTTCTTACCTTGGGAACACACTAAATGAGCCAAGCTGTAACGAGCTCTGTTGTAATTGGTTAATGACTTTAAAGTTCTAAACAAAACCAACTCAGAAAATGAAGAGCATCTGCATAATGAAAGCTAGAAAAATAATATTTTGCACTTCTGTTATCTACAGAGCTCAGTTTAAAGACAAAAAAAGAGCTATCAAATTTAGCAAGTAACAACACAAAATTGTTAAGAACCCTGCTTGTGGTCAAACAGCACAATTACCAGGTACAACAGGGGAAATACTGAGAGCTCACAATGCATCTGAAGCTTCTGGGAGTTGTGTTAAAAAGCAGCTCCAAGTCTCAAACTGGACAGCCAAGACCAGTACCTTCTTGCTATCTTCTTATATCTTTGTACAGCATCTATAAAACCATACTATAAATAAACACTAGAAACAGTTACATAATTAGAAATCCGGCTGTATGGCACAGATGCACACCACCTTTTAACACCTTTAAAGTTACAAATATGCCACAAAAAGCACCTTATTAATTTGACCTATTTACAACAAACCACAAAAACAAAAAAAATATTTTTAAGACAAAGCCATTAAGTTTACAGAAATACTGTTTTCCCAGTAAGCTGAACTAATACTTGTGAGAGGAGGAGAAAAAACAGGTAGGAGTGAAAGTGAAAGCAGACTGGTGCATTTCGATCATAAAACGTAACGGTTCCATTACCACTTTTTAGGATGGATTGTTTTAAGCCTAGAAAGTTTCAGACACTTCACAACTGACGCCCGCATTATCTTAATTCCTACACCTTCTATGATTTTTCTCCCACTATAATTATAGAAGCAAACTAAACCATCTTTGTACCAGTTCACAACTCTCGCTGTTACAACCCTCCTAAGGTGTCAAAGAGGGTTTAAGGCATTTACCGTGCATTTCCAAGGCTTTCAACCTAGACTAACACATCCAAACCCAATGATATGGCATTTTTCAAAACTAGTTCTGAACTGAAATATGAATCTGAAGATTCAGTCTCTCAAGTAGCTCCCCATGGAGTCTCAAGCAGAACCCTTTGAAAGACAGAGAACTACTGCTGACTGACTACAAGACCATCATAAAAGAGAAAGAACAAGAGCAGGTGGCACAAACTTTGTAATTCACAGTAAACATTTACATTCTGTCTGCTTTTAGAATGGCCAAAACAGCCCAAATCTGTATAAAAGTGTCACAAGATTCATTTGGGACTATGCTAAAATATTACCTGCAACTGTAGTGTTTAATAACTAACTCATGAAGCCAAGAAAAAAATTGTCACTAAAAAAATTCCAGTCCATCACTCACATACATAAAACAGAAGTTGTATTTTGAACACTGCACTGGATAGTGGGTATTTTGTCAAGGCTGGCTATTAACATCCTAAGGTGCTCTCACTACACACACCTTAAAAAAAAATTACAGCATTAATAAACATGCCAAAGATTACAAAGTAACTTTTTTCATCACTATGTAAAAGGTATTGACAGTAAACAGCAGAAGCATAAGAAAAATGTCTATGCTATTGTTTAGCTATTATGGATTCATTTGATGAGATTTGTTCACTGTAACTCTCAGCCCTTCCCATGGATAATAAAAGCCTTCCAACCTGCCCTGGTTTCCCATCAGTAACAGACAGTAGAACACTAAAGCAATGAAGAAATGGTACTGCAGACTTCCTTTTCTGGCTTTCAATAATTTCTTGACTCTACTTCTGCCAGATTAATTCAGCTATTTAATTCCTGGACTTCACAACTACAGAACCGCATTTACATCATGTAAATACGCAATTTAAACTTCACAGAGTATGTAGCAGTATGGTACTAGAACTCCTTCAAGTAAAAACCAATGAAGCCACATCTGGCTCATTTTAAAGGGAACTTGAACAAAGGACTAAAATGCATCGAGTGTCCTAATTATCTCAGGAGGTGTTAAGATACTGAGTGATGGAGATGATCTGCATTCTGCATTAAACATTTATCTGATGGTCTGCTAATTTTATTTACTGTTGAACCTGCTCACCAACTTTAACTTGTAATTTTTTCCCATGTTAAAAGTAGAAGCCCTGACACATCTGTTTAGTTTAATGCATGTTTACCCACACAGAAAAACATTTCCACAGTCAGATCGTATCAATTTGCTCATGCGATAGTCTGTAATTAATATCCTCCACTGACAAATTAATACAGAACTCTTTCATTCTGTAACCCTTAGTCCATAAATACAGGTTACACAGACAAAATATTCCAAAGATACCAATTTCCAAATCCTCAAACGTAGTCTCTCCAATAGTTTATCCATTCAGCTGAGCACAAGAACAATCTGACAGTCACAGAGTGGCATCAGCTCATCACACCAACCCTTTCTAAAAAGCAACAGCTGATACCACTAGAATCAGCAGCCCATTTTCATAGTTGCTCTAAAAAACCAACCCCAAACACCACAGCCTCACTTGTTTTTTTTCCAGTGAGGTCCTGAACTTCGTTTAAGAGACCATCTTGTGCTTTCAGCACCACCAGCCTGATCAAGATGAGGGGCTGTAGAGCACAGAACAAGCTATCATACATCCTGGTTTCTATCACCAGCATCCTAACCAGCTAAGTGAGCCCCTTAAAGATGCTTAAGCATCCTTTACCTTGCACATCTCTTGGTAAATCCCTCCCTCTGAGCAGCAGACTATGTCCTCTTACTTCATAAAACAGGTCTGACCTCTTCCACCTGCAAGTCACCTTACTGTGACGATTTTCATAAGTTAATACAAAAAATTCCACAAACCTTTGAAGACTTTATGCACCACCTGAGATCAGAATTAATGAATATTTTACTACAAATCTGGAACAGATTCTAATTTTTAGTTAACCATACTGTTTAGTGCCAATATTCAAGTTAAACCACAACAATTACATTAACAATTTTGCAATCAGTTGGCATATATTTAACTCCTGGGATTTTCAGTTTAAGTAGATTTGAAAGTGAACTCTTCAATCTAAACTATCCATTATCTGCCACAGAAGCTACCCAGCTTTAGGGAGGTTTCATTATAATATAATGGACTTTAAAGATGAAGAACAAGGGGGGGGGGTGGGCTTTTAGTTTTTTAAAATGCACCTTTGTATCTTTTGTTTTCTTCCGCAGAACTGTGAAACCCTAAAGATGACAACCTATAAGATGATGGGACATCCTTCTAAATCAACTCTGTCAGGATGCTTTTTCATCATTAAATTTTGCTTAGCTAATGACAACCTACTCTCCCCAATTTCTTCCTTGAGCCATTACCATAATAAAATTTGGTGACATTTAGAGCCAAGGAAACCCATCTGCTAACACATAGACAGCTAGTATGTTTGACAGCCTAATTTTCATCAAAGATGGGACAAGAAATGATCTCTTGCTAATACCACATATATCATAAGTGAGAGCAGCCTGTGCCTTTTATTATTCTACACAGATTACATTCGGAAAGGAAAACGTACTGCTGCGTTAATACATCTTATTGTGCGTCAACATTTCTTAGGGGAAATCAGGAAATGAGTGGAGGATGACTCAAACTGTTGAACTCAGATTTGTAACTTTCTTCTTATGTATAAATTAAGAGATGATTCAAATTTAATTCATGTGTTTAAAATTCGGAAGAAATGAAGTTAGACATTTTAGTCCGTAACAACATGTTCCTATCCTAGCAGTGCCTACTTACGAACTCTAGAAGTACCATAAGTGTTATAGGTTATACAGAAGAGACAAGTCTTTGAATCACCAATAGCATAGCCCCAGACTAAAGTTGGTATATTGAAAGATAAAAGCTCTGTAAATTCCACAAAGTACTACGGAGAAAACAAAGAAACATATCAAGAAGTGAAACAAGGTAGATTTATAGGGGGCTGAGTCCCCCCCATCTGATTTCACCCAGCTCTGGGGTAGGAGCAGCGACAAACTCCTTCACACACCCCGCACTGTCCTGTGACTTCTACAAGCACATCACACGCACTAAAAAAACAAAACGATTAAATATTCAAGTCTCCCTCCTCAGCTCCCCCTGTAAATCCATGAGCAAATCTACAAGGACACAGGCATATCTACAAGGAACATATTCACTAAACAAATTTATTCTGTTATCAAAGAAATCAGAAAAATGGTTACAAGATAGGAAGCGGGATTATCTTCCACCTCATACATCAACAGCATTGTTACCCAATTTCAATTATAAAAGCATCTGCATCTCATTTCTAAGCCATCAAGTATTCAGTATTTAAGAATACTGACCTAAGTCTCAGGTATAATAAAACAAACAGAAATGAAATAGACCATAATCATACAGAAAGATGCTAATTCAGTGCAGGCATGTAATTAACAGCTTATTTTGTTTGCAGGCTACTGCACATCATGGTCTCAGAGTAAGTTGCTGCTGAACTTCCAGATCACCCTAAACTAAGCTTAACTTCGCACACACTGTGCCAAAACTTACTAAGATGCAAGTTAAACTATTGTGCTGCTTTCAGTTCTTCACGAGCAACAGTGTCAATAAAATCCCACTAACAAAACTGTGAGGATAAACACATTTTAAAACAATCAAAACACCTTGAAATCCCCTTAAAGCACCGCACACAATACAAATTAATATTATTCTGTTTAGTTCAACTTGAGGATCATCCTTCATGTCTATTCACAGGCAAAAAGCTAAATAAAGGATGGTTGGGATCACTTCAGCCTTCTTTCCCTGCAGCCTGCAGTGGACACTGAAGAACACACAGCACATATACACAAAATCCCCATACCTCCTATAAGGGAAAAAACAGTAAGAGAAAGGGACAACTACAGAAAAATAAGATGCATTCAAATAGCATACCGGATGAAAAACAAAATACAAGCTGCAGCTTCTAATAAACATACTTTCTGATCTCTTAAAACCTCTGCACTTACATTAGCTCAAGCAGTCTGGTCCTTTCAATCTACAACTTCACAAGAGCCTTGCTTTAGTGGCTGACATGCAGCTACAAACCACTGCCAGCACAAAACAAACATACCAGAATGGTAAATGCCATTAAAGTGCAACAGAAGAATGAGAGATGATACAGGAAAATATTTCTAAACAAATTAGTACCAAAATAGGCTAAGTGAAATTTTCCCCATCTTTAAACCAACAATTCTTCCTTATACGTCTTATCCCTTCTCTCACACAGCAATTTCTCTAGACAAGCAGAACACAAAAGGTTAAGAAAAAGCTGAGTATCAAGCAAACCTGTGTTCAATCTTGTGTGTTGAGAAAGTTTTGGATACGAAATTTAAAAAAATACATTTCGTCCTATTTGGAATTTCTTTTAGCCCAGTAAACATTAGAGTTCTTACCACTGGTTTGAAGTTATCCTTACACCAGTATGGTACAGAATAGTAGACTTGTGCAATTTTTAAACAAATACACTCTAGGCCCACATTTCCAAAGTTACGATTACATGAAAAACTAACAGCTTTTACAACTGACATAGCAGTCAGACTTGTTTTATATTCCAGATTTCTCCTAGTAGTTACAGATATGCAAATCATTTTACTTTTTCAATTATATATATGAATCTAGAATTACGTCAAGTAGGCACAGTGAATCTATGACAATTGCTTGCACGTTCAAAATGTGAATATTTAATGTTGTATCTTATGGACAGATTGCAAAGCAGAAAAAAATGCTCCTCTATCTGCGGAGTTACATATTCTCCCATCTCATAATCTTACCTAATTATCAGAGTTTAATAGAATTTATATTTCTTTTCCTCTAAGCACATTTTTAAACCAGCCATGGCTGACACTTTTTGTGTGTGTGCTCTCATTAAACAGCATGTCAAGTATGCCATTTGAGATTTTGAATTTTTGGCCTTACGGTTTAAATTATTAGCCTTCAAAAGCCTGCATGTGGATTTATAAGTGCTGTCTGAAGAATTCACTTGAGCAGCTTTAAAATACTCAGAAGGAGACAGCACAACATCTGTCCATGACAAGCTGCTGAAAACCAGGCAGCAAGCCAAGCACTCCCCAAAGTTCCAGCCCAGCAAAATCAGACAATCCCGAACAGCTGTAAACAGTAAAGCAAGAACTGCTTTTAACATTAAATCAAAAAAATATAAAAGCTTGTGATAAGAATATAGCAGATGCTCCTTGAAGTTCAAGAAATGAAAGGCACAACTTTTCCAGCCCATATCAACATATTACAGCTTATTAGTATTTTGATATATTTTTGTCTTTTAAAATTACATTAGATTTCAAATAGGGGAGGCTGTCATCACTTCGAAAAACTAAATTGATCCTCCTCTGAGGAGTTCACTGTGGAAATAAACAAGAGAAAAGCTAGACAGGGCAAACCTGCAGAAGAAAAAAAGGAAGACAGATTGTCCTTTGTCTTTTGTCCATTAGGTTCATAGCCTGAGCCTTCCCAGAGATTTCAACTGCCTTTTGGGGGTTTGTTTCACTCTCAAGGAAACAAGAATAAAAATTATATTACAGCCATGAAAACTACAGAATGGAGTGAAAAAGGCTTAGAAGGTCAAACAGAGACAAGCGGAGGTGCAGGGACATGAAGGAAAGGTAAAGGAAATTCTGACAGCAGAATTCTAAGAGTAAATTCTAAAAGATGTGTAATTCCCAGTGTAAGGAGAAGGAAAAAAAACCCACCACAATAAAAATAGCCTGTTTTTATTACCTAAAAGAAAGCCAGAGTATTTCAAGAAGCGAAGGAAAGTATCATCTCTTTCAATATCAAGAAAACTCAGAAGGCTTTATCTAGCAATAACAAGTACATATAAAATGTTTTTGAACATACTGCATTAAAAATAAAATCTCAAAACATGAATTCTTGAGCTACAAAATAAACCCTGAACAAAATGTTACCTAAACATGCCCAGTCCCATGTTTTCAGTACCTCAAGTGTTCATCTATCAGACTTTCTTCTATATCATAGATTTCACTACATTTCTCTTTGTCTGCCTTCTGCCAGAATGCTGCCAAATCATACAAGAATGAAGTCAAGGGGAAAAGAAGAAAAAAAAAAACCAAAAAAACACACACTCTTCAATTGCCTTCTCATGTGTGATATCATATGTTAAGCTGCACAATTGTTGAGGGATTACACATGGGAAAGATTCAGACTACCTGGGGGGTGCCACAGTGCAGTTGCCTCTTCCCTGCGCTGTAGCCCTGGGTGTCAGATGCTCTGGTTGGCATCATATGTTTGAGAGAGGAACAGATATCGCAGCCCAGCCAAACGGGAATGCAATACAGAAGGCATCTGTGTGAACCTGATATTCGAAGCGTGACACAGGAAGTCTCCAAAACGTACAAACCTGACTCTGTGGAAAAAGCCCAGTGCAACGAGATCTGGGAAGAGCTGGGGATGGAAGTGAGGGAGATCCCGGTAAGGCTGGGCTCTGGACAAGTGCAGCTGAACAGGTCTGGCAACATTAGTTACAAAAACTTGGCAATAAGGTACATCTCAGATACACATCCTGATCTCCTTTTTATTTCCCGGTACTTTCAAAGCACTGACAGAGCCCTGTACCACTACTGCAGCAGGCTGCTGCTGCTCTTGCACCACGCTGCAGTAATAAAGGTGAAGTGAGGTGTTCAAACTGGAGCTTCCAAAATACAAATGGCTAGTGACAGGCAACATGCTCAGGAGGAACCTGCACACAGTAATTACCTTCCTTGTCAGTCTACAACAAGCCAAGCATAATCTTCCAAAAATTGTACAAGCCTACCAACTTGTTTGTAGTTTTGGGGTTATTTCTTACCTTCTATATTTTAAGATCGGGTGGTATTTAAAAGGTTGTTCCATTGTTCTGAATAGCCTTCCTTGGTTTGATTTTAGTCATGAAAGGGATAGTTTGTTACTGAAAACTTCATATATATTCTTGTCTTGGTATCTGAGTAAATGATATAAATACAATTTAACTAATTTTCATTTAAAATACAAAATGACAGGCTTATCTGAGCTGATTAACAGCATGGAGGAAAGCAGAACTGCTAGTTTATCAGGAACACTCAGGAATTATAACATGGAATTAAAACAGTGATTTCACATTAAAAATAAGGCTCATATAATTTAACTTGTGGCTGTCATGCAAGGAACTACTGGAGAATACTATTTGGAACATCATTCACCTTCAAGAAAAATTATTTCAGTTGGAGTGCCACGGAAAACAATACAGCCTTTAAGCACCACAGAAAAAGTAAAAATAATACTCATAGCTTTCCCCCTAAGACAGCAGATATTGACAAACTAATTTTTTCCATTAATCTTCACATGTTTGTGCCAAGTCTATTTTATATCTTCTATTGACCTAAGAGACCCAGGTCTACATCAATGCTGACAAACATCATTTAAGTCACAACAGGCAGTGTTCAGTCCTGCTCAGAGAAAACACAAGTTATCATTGTCTTAAAGACTGAAAAGAAACCAGAATTCATACCTCACACTTCTTTGGCAAAATAAGATTTAAATGGTACATTTTCCCCTAGTGGCAGGTACACGCAACAGAAAACTTCAATTGTATGTATAATGTGCAAGTTATGGTTTTCTTTCTTTTACACCTAAATAAAATTACATTAAATATATCTTTATAAATGGCTTTACAGGATTAAAATTAAATTATTCAAACACTATCCCAAAGCAACATGAAGTAATTGAAATGTTAAACTCCACAAAACCAGTAATTATCGTAAATAACTCATCCAAGATTAGAAGAGGGGACTCATTTCTAACAACCCATCATGCTGTTGATTTTAGAAATTACATGTTAGGTTAGAGGGACTGGTGTCAGGAGTGGCTGAGGGAGCAAGCAGTAACTACCAGAAGATATTAGTAAAACAAATTTTTAAATTAAATACATACCATGTGCCACACAGAATAACTAGGGATAAGAAAACTCAAAATAAATCTGTAATGTACACAAAGAGTTAATGCTCAGCTGCCTTGCTTTGCTACCTTTCTATATACTTAGAGATTATGAACAAAATGATGAGAACTTATGACTTGTGCATTTATCCATTACAAGACCTAAATTCTTGCCTTTATGTGAAGCATGACAATGAACAACTACCACCACCTATCATCATCTCCCAGCCTCCAAAACTTGGGATAAATCAACATATATTGGTAATAGTGTGTCGTGGGTTAAGCAGAACAGAATTAATTTTTTTTTCCTTTTCCCTTCTCTTCATAAATAGCTAGGAAGAAGCTATGTTTTGGATTCCTGCTCAGGAGAGAATTGATAAGAGAAGAACATTTATAGTTATTGCTAGGATGTTGCTATTTGTCCTCAAGAACATACATTCAGCCTTTCGGGGGGGAAGAGACAGTCCGGCTCCTAGCTTGGGATTTGCTTTTAGGTAAAGATTGAGAAGCAGACTGACCAATTATTCCATCCCATGCACGTCATACCCAGTATATAGGAGAGGACTCTTCCAGGAGAGCTGTCTTTTCACTTCCGGATTCATCTCGCTTTGGGGAGCCTGCGTTCGCTCTCCCAAGGCCTTTCCCCACCTCCTCCCCCCACGGTCACCGTTAGCTCTCGGCCCGGGACACTCATTTATCTCTGTTCCGTGAGTTTTGGCATCCTCCCTCTCCAGGAGGATCGTTAGCTGTTTTTTTTCCCTGCTTCAATCAGCTCTCAGACTGGGACACTTGGGCTGGGCCTTTGGTTATCAGGTGGGGAGGGGCAGTATCACTGTGTATCACATTGCATCTTTGTAAATAGTATTGTTTCCAATATTATTGTTATTTAGTAATTAAATTGTCCTTATCTCAACCCACAAGTCCTCTTTGCCATTTACCTCTTTAATTCTCTCCCCTATCATTGGGTGGGGGCAGGGACTGTGTGAGCGGGTGTCTGTGGTTTGGCCCCTAGCCAAGGGCCAACCCACCACATAGTGCAAACGAGTTTGTTTGTTTGTTGTTTTGAAATAGCAGTAAACAAAATTACTTGGACAAATGTGTGCAGCTTCTAGAAATAAGATATTACCATTATGGTTAATACCCATATTACTAGCATCATATGTTACAGAATGCTACTGTTTCAAAGAAAAAAACCCAAAAAACATAAAACTTAATCAAAATTTGTAGCTAGAGTGGGGGAGATGAGAAGGGCTAAGATGAAGCCTTTGACAATGTTTACCACAGCATTCTCCTGGAGAAAGTGGCTGCTCATGGCTTGGATGGGTGCACTCTTTTCTGGGTTAAGAACTGGATGGCCAGGCCCAAACAGTTGTGGGGAACAGAGTTAAAACCAGTTGGTAGCTGGTCACAAGTGGTGTTCCCCAGGACTCAACAGGGGGGCCAGTTCTGCTCAGTATCTCAATGATCTGGACAAGGGGATCGAGTGTACTCTCAGTAAGTTCGCAGATGACACCAAGTTGGGCAGACTGTTTATCTGCTTGAGGATAGGAAGGCTCTACAGAAGAATCTGGACAGGCTAGATCCATGGGCCAAGGGCACCTGTATGAGGTTCAACAAGGCTGAGTGTTGGGTCCTGCACCTGGGTCACAACAACCCTGTGCAACACTAGAGGTCTGGGGAAGAGTGGCTGGAAAGCCTGGTGGAAAGGCCTGGGGGTGTTGGTCAATAGTGGGCTGAATAGGAGCTGTCAGTGTGCCCAGGTAGCCAAGAAGACCAACAGCATCCTGGCTTGTATCAGAAATAGTGTGGCCAGCAGGACTAGGGCAATGATTGTCCCCCTGTACTCAGCACTGGTGAGGCTGCACCTTGAATACTGTGTTCAATTTTGGGCCCCTCACCACAAGAAAAACCTTGAAGTACTCAAACATGTCCAGAGAAAGGCAACAAAGTTGGAGAAGGGCCTAGAGAACAAGTCTTATGGGGAGTGGCTGAGGGACCTGGGGCTGTTTAGGCGAGAGAAAAGGAGGCTGAGGGAGACCTTATCGCGCTCTACAATTACCTGAAAGGAGGTTGTAGCAAGGTTGTCAGTCTCTTCTCCCAAGAAACGAGTAATAAGGCAAGGGGAAATTTAGATTGGATAGCAGGAAAAATTTATTCACCAAAAGGGTTATCAAGCTGCCCGAGAAGGTGGTGGAGTCACCATCCCTGGAGGTATTTAAGAGACACATAGACATGGCACTTAGGGACATGATTTAGTGGTGGACTTCGCAGTGCAAGGTTGATTTTAAGGGTTTTCTGCAACCTAAATGGTTCTATATTACTACTCAGTCAGATACCCAAGTTTCACAATGGTTTTGTGTTTATTTGTTCAAGGAAAAAGAAATACACAAAAGAAGCAGTGTCACTTCTTTCACTCAAAAGATTGGCCAGCAACTGCAGCATCCCTTTTGCCCTGAACATCATTCAGGTGATGTTTTATAGTTCAGGTTATAAAAACACAGAATAAATTCCCTGTCCCAGCTAGCAGTACTTGTCTCATCTCAGTGCTTCTGCTTGTCTCTCACCTCTCGAGGATGTCTTTCTCTCCCAACCTACTGTCCACCTCAGGGCTGTTGTACATTGTTCTGAACTTGGTGAACATTTAGAGAGAGAAAGAGCCTTAAGATTTTTCACTCATAGATAGGGGAACAAGATATGCCTAGCATGCTAATTAATCCCATGAGCAGGTTAGCTACAGCCAAGTTGTTTTTTTTATTATTGTATAGCCAGAGGAAAAAAAAAAAACAAACTACACACAAACCAACCAGGAGTTCTCATCAGGGAGCAGCAGGGAGGAAAGCAAACAACACAAGCTGGGTATTAGTGTCCAACTGCAGAGAGCTGACCTTTCAATATTAAACAAAACCTTCCACATATACTAGAGTTAGGCAAGGTATGTGACTCGGGCAGGAAAACAAAGAAAATGAAAGAAATAGCTTATGCCTGTCACAACAGGGAAGAGGAAGGCAGTGGAAAACAGTCCCAAAGAAGCACACACTGTCACAGTAACCAAGTGGGGTGTTACTTTGAGTGTCTGTATGAATCTAAACGCAAAGGGAAAAAAATTTATTTGGTACAGTCAATGAAATCACTGAATTAAGGGAAAAATAAGACATCAGTCTGCTCAAAGTGTTTTATATCTATGGATGTATGGGAAGGCTGTATCATGCTGATGCATCTGCAAAAGAAGAGACAAAGATTAAAGGCGAAGTCTCCTCAGAGTCTGAAATGACACAGCAGAGTCAAGGGAAAAATCAGGATGGTGCGACTATCCAAAGAAAGACCAAGAAAGATGGCAAGAGCTAACGAAGAAAAACACTGCGACGTACTGGACACATGTTGGACTTGAACTGAAATGCTCAAGAAACACTTTTCAGTACAGCAGATTTGTTTGCTCATCCTCTTCCTAGGACTGAAAAAGCTACAGGCAACAGACAACTAGAGCAAGGCCATCCTCTTCCCTTCTAAGTCATCTCCAGCGTTCACATTCAGCATGGTATCACCTTGTTGCAGTTACACAATACTTCTAGACTTATCCCCAAAATCTGAGCTCTGGATCTTTCTGTAAGTGGCACATCTGCCTGCATCTCTGCTTCACTAGTATTGTTCACACCTGTAAAAGGCCAACCAGCTGACAGCAGGGGTGGGTCTTGCATCAGCCTCCCTGGGCTGGCCAAAGCCCTGGATGGGAAGGGGCTGGCTGCCTCCTCTGCCACCTCTCCCAGCAGCGTCCAGCTGGGGGCAGGCAGGTCAGCACCATGTTCTCCTGCAGAGCAGGCTCTCCCCAGCACTTGACCTACAATTAAGTATCAAGCAATTTAACTGCATCTTTTCAGTGAACAGAGCTATTAAATAAAAATAAGAGTAAAAAGAAAAAAAGCTGTAAGACAAGAAGTGTTTTGTTTGGTGCTTTTTTTTTAATACAGTGAAATTTCCTCCTTATAGCTAAGCGTAGTTTGCCAAGTTTATTTTTAAAATGCCTTCAGGGCTGAAACTCAGAAAATAGAGCTTCGCAGATGAGAATACCACTAGTTCCTTTAGGGGTGCACACAAGAAGCTGTCTAGTATCAGGAAGCACAAATGGAAAAATCACAGAAGATAAAATTATTTTATATTGGCAGAGAAATAGGATTCTTTAAAGACTAACACTTCATCACACTACAGAGGACCCACCACACTATCTGCTAGTGTTAAGGGAATTTCAGGAATATTTGTATTATAATACTGATTATTTCAATTTATCACAACTCTCCAGAGCAAGCTTGCAAATCAGTGTTTTTCAGACAGCATCTCTCATGGTAAGCAATCTTGCCCCACTCCCCAAAAGCATACGGTTTAAACAGAAGGAGTTCAGTTACATTAAAGCAAGTGAGAAAGAAAAAAATAACCTTTTCTTACACAGAAAAATAATTCTTGAAATGCAAAGCAATTACAAGCAGTTCTAGCAGTAATAATTCTGAACTTTGAGAAAGGAAGTCTGGCACATTAATATCCACCTCTGGGAAAGCCAAGAGAAGGCAACTGCTCCACAAACATCTCTAGCTTATTGCTAGCTACAATGATTTTTATGACAACTTATTTTAACAGTCTGCTTTTAAAAAGCACAGAGCAGAAGCTACTGTGAATCTGAGCTTTACTTTACAGTAATATTTACCATGTTTTGCAGCTTTCATAATCACATTTCACCTGCAAGGGAAAGCCTGCCTGGCATTTGGACTTCACCAAAAACCACCACACTTCAAGGTTCACTTTTAGGGTATTGTTTCTGTTAAAAATTCCATTTTCCTTACAGATATATTTCTATGATATTCAAATCCTTTAAGCAAAAAGTAGCCCAGGTCATTTTGTCACAATACAAAAATCAACTTATATCAGAATAAGAATAAACTCCTGAATACTTCAGAGAACTATCTTTAATTGACAAAGGAATGAAGAAATGTAGAAGCCTCAACATATTGGCCAAATATTTTCAGAAGAGATAACTTGGGAAACCTCTATTTTTGGACAGTCAGCTTTTGATGTCTTTGAAAGGACTTGATTTCAAATCAAGATGAAGACTTCTATGCAAAGAACAGTACCTTTTTAAAACAAGTCAGACATTAATATACCTGATTTTTCACAATTCTTGGTCATCTCCTTGCCTATTCACTGGACCAAATGTTTCCTTTCTAGACACTCTCACAGCCAGTTACAAACAAAAGCAAACATAAAGTATTCAGACATTTTATTTCCTGAGAAAAGTGACCATTGCCAGTTTTCAGAAAGACAGGGACAAGGGAAAAAAAAAACACGACTCTCAAGCCACTCCATATATTTATTGTCTTAGAATGATTCTAAATGCTGTTTTATTAAATGCTTGCAATGCAACTGTAATTCTAGCTTTATTTCCTAAGGTCATAGTCATGTCAGGAACTGCAAGTCCTTTGAGGCTGCCATCATTTGCCAGCCTGTTTCCTAAAATAAGGGTCAATTTTTTTGTACTTACCTCTTATTCAACATTCAAAACACTGCACTCATTAAAAAGTTAACCATAAAAATGGTCTCAGATGTAATGAAAAAGATCATATGCTGCAACATTATTGTAAAGAGATTGCAATAACTAATTTCAATGTGTACGTTCCAGAAAAACCTTGCTGTTGTTCATAGAATTCATCATAAGATATGAATATGAATTTCCAAGGCAAAGAGCTTTTCTCATTAAATAGCTTTTTCTTATCAAGCAACACAGAAGACTCCAGCTAGAGAAAGTTCCTCCATCAGTCAGCCCACAGAGGAGGAAGGTAGATTGCTAGTCAATTTAGAAGAGCAACTACTGAGCAAGACTGGGTTAAGAGAAGCAGGTTACCATCTCAGCTCAGCTTTTAGCAAGTCCTTTATCCTTCATTTCAGTTTTCCACTGGAGATCAGGTTTATCTTCACCTGTAGATATGAAAGCACTTGAGAGGAGACATACTGCATAGGTTTTAATCAATAAGATGCAATTTAAAACTTAATTCCTCCAAAGTACATTAAGAAAGCAGAAGAAAGGGAATTCAGTTCTTCAAATCTAATTGCATGCATCTGGACTCCAAACTCAAGTCTCAATACACAAAATAGAATTTTATAATAAAACTGCCGACTTCTCTTACCTAACAAGCAGTACTTACTAAATCAGACCACTGAAGAAAGAAAAGAAGAAATAACTACTTTATTCTTCCTTGAAGCACACACAAAACCAATTAATTAAGCCAGCAGTGTAACATCGATCCTGGGAAAGGCCATTCAACCTCAGGTATTTTGTATACCTGCTTACTTCTACTGCAGATTCATCTTTAAAAATGAGAGGATTTATATATTAATTTCTCTTGAAAAAAAATTTTTTTAAAGGAAAATTTATGAACAGTTGATATAAATAACATACAAATCCATAACACAAAGGCAGCACAAAGCTTCAGTGCTTATGTGGAAGCCAAAACCAGAACAAGATGCAGAGAAAGGTATAACTGGCACTGAACTACACCAGACTTTCCTGAGACCTAAAATGCAAAGAAAAGCCTGAGATAATACCTCACACGATCTTCTCACAAGCAGAGATTAAATGCTCATAAGTGTAATGGTGGAAGGTCAGAAAAATACTCGAACAAACTACAGGAAATACTTAAATTATGTGATTTCTGATCAATCAGATCAAAGTTTAAGTACTGTTACAACTATAATGCAATCCTCCTTTTTTTTTTTTTCTTTTTTTTTTTACAAGTTGTTCTGGGAGTCCTTATTAACAATCACATTAACTGCAGATGAATTAAAGATAGGAAAAGTAAAGGTATAAACATTATACCACAGCATGTGGATTCCCTTTCAGGCCATACAACTCCTGCACTAGTCCCCTACATCTGCTTGAGTCTGGACAAGTTTCTTTATGAACCTACTCAACACAGGCAGTAGACAGCTTCAGGATTCTAAAAAAACGTTATTTCTATTCAATCTATTGTGTTGTATTTGTTTTACAGCTCTGAAGTATTAGCCAAACGAGCAAATTTTTCCAGGGTGGTTTTTTTGTTTGGTTTTATTGTTTACTTCGGGGTTTGGTTGTGTTGGGATTTTTTCGTCACACCTATGTTGCCTCTTAATATTAAAAAAACAAAGCATATGAAGAGCTAAAATGAGAATGAGAGAAAAAACCTTTCCGATGATGCAGTATGCTGATGATATCCAAATTTACAGCATCTAGGGTCTATGCTTGAGCTTCAGTGGAGGCAACTCCACAAATAAAACATTTTTGTCTTCTGTGTCTCAGTCTTACAGAGCATGTTTTTTCCCAAAACAGCTCCAGCTGATGAAGCTTTATGCTATTCATGCTACACAAAGCTAAGCAAAGAGTGGTCACTGTAACAGTCACGATAAATCTAACACGGAATCTGACATAGCAAATACTCTTACAGACCATTGTTTTGTACTTAAACCATTCCAAAATCATAACTATCATGAAAGTAAAAACTGTTTATAATAGTCAAAGCTGGAATAAATAAATGAAATCCCCATTCGTCCTGCTGCAAAGCTGCTTATTGGAGTTACTTGTGCATCATTCAAACTTCCAACTTGGTGTTTCTTCAAACATCACATTCACTGTTTCTAAATGTAGACTGCTTGTCTAAAATTTTTAACCAAGATACAAAAGTCAATGTTATATAAAGCACTCTTTCCTGATACTGATGATGCATAATATGAGTCACCACTTCAAAGCCTCCAACACACCACACAAGCCACATTCTTTTAAGTCGCAAATAAACCCTGAAGTGGTTTCTCCTGTCTTGCTTCTAATGAAGTATCCTCAGTTCCCAACAGCAAATTCTGACTTTGTCAGTCAGGAGAAAATAAGCTCTACAAGCAGAAATGAAACCTTTTAAACAATACATAAACATCCTTTAAGTCAAAATGGAAATATTTCCTGAACCTGTTATTTTTTAGCTAGAAAATAAGTCTCTAGTTAAATGTTAATACTGTATCTTAATGTTAATTTCTTTTTTCAGGATTTTTTACTGTGAATTTGTGATGTGGTTCCATGATCTGTAACAAACAAGGGGAAAACAGAAAAAAGAGGGTCAGAGCATCTGAAAGTTCAGGCACACAAACAAGTTACTGCCCATCATCTGACTTATGGTGACTGCTGTGAAGGTCTTCACCAGCAGCAAATACCAGACAATCAGAGATAAGGATTCACTCCATAGAAGACAGTTAAACTAAATAAAACAACTTCATTGTTGCCAGAAATACTAGATATCTGATCATGTGCAATAACCTGTTGGTGCTACTTGGCCCTGAAAAATTGGAAAAGAGGAAACCCTCTTACATTTGAACAGAAAAAAAAAGTGAAAATTATTCTTACTTAAGTGAACAATCATTCCTTCTTGGCTGGTGACAACTTCATCCATGGGAAATTCTTTCTCCTGGAGCTTCAAGCACTTACACACCCCATCCACATGATCTATATGCACACCTGCACATGATGTTTACTTCTGTCCAGCCAGACATCTTCAGCCCAGCCAACAAATGTTGTAGCCTGGGGGCTATGAAGATCTTGGCACTACGAGACCACTGCTGCAATAGTCCAGTTAGACACCTATAGGATTCATCCAACTCGTTAACAGTGACAAGAACTCCTTCCTTTAAAAAAAAAAAAAAAAAATGCTTCCTGGAATTCAAACTGCCCATCTTTCAAAAATAATCACCACTGAACAGTTAATATACCAAGGCTTTTAATCTTAACCTACCCACTTAAGCTTCCCCCAAAAAATGGACTCTGAAAACATATATACTGGGAAGAGTGCAAGTACGGTATGTAGCATGATGACATCTGACGGTAGTGCAACTGCTCTAGTTCAGGAAAAATTGAAAGTTCAACAACTACATTATATATACAGCTATACATTAAGTAGCTCACTAGCTAACAGTAAGGTTTCGAAAAATCTCCAAAGTAGACAGTCCACCTCAAGTATAAGCCTATAAACAAATACACTAAGGCAGCCACAAGAGAACGGCAACACTTTGGATGGTATTTCCAAACAAGGAGAAAGTGAAAGGATGCCCAGACCAACAGCCCTGCCAGCAGAAAAGCAGACAGATGCCAAGGATCATCCCAAACCCACAGAACTGAGTGATACAGCACAAATGCGAGATGATGTTCCACTGGCAGAAGTAAATCTCAACACAAAACAATGGAATTTCCTCTCTTAGGAAACTATTTGTCATCTTTTGCCATGAGAGGGACCAGCATGCACAGAACACATCTCTACACGTAAGGACAGAACAGAGAAGCAGCACTAACGAGGTACCTTCTATCACTGAAGTAAAAGCTAAAAATCTTATCTATGCATATTGGATCATCTCTGATAAATACTCATGGTGCTATATGCTGTAGAAGTAGCTTTATTCTTGTTTCTACTTAGTCTAGTTTGAAAATTTAGCAATTACATTTCTCAGCTGTGTTCATGTGATTTCTGGTAAGGCCATCCTGAAAGCCATGGGAAATGTTAGGCTATGAAACAAAGTTGTTTCTTCAGAAAGTCCTGTTTTGTGATGAAATACAGTGTTGTTCACTATTGTTAATATTTAATTTCTAATTTAAAAGTATAAAATTGAAATGAAAATGAAAAAAACCCAGTAACTCTCTAACACTTTTCCACATAGTAAAAAGACCAACTCATTCCCCCATCCCGAACAAGCACACGAGCATTAGCCAATATAACATCCTAAACTCGAACTTGCTGACACAAGAGTTCAGCTTCCTTCCACTAGGAAGCAGTGTTAAACCAAGGAATAAAGACTGGAAGTGACCTAGCTCTAGACTACATTCAGTGAAATGGGCAGTACTCACTCCAGAACAGCATTCCAGAAAAATTCATGTCAATTATCTAAAACAAGCGTCATACAAAGAACTGAACTCCAGTTCCTTGGTATACAAGAAGAAACCTGAGAGACGGCTAACTTAACAGACCTGTATTAATATTGACTAAAGAACAGGAGACAAACCTCACTCTATAGTCCATCACCATATAGAATTCGGTACTTCAAACCAAGAAAGCTATATGTAGATTCAAATAAACTACATACAGCTAGCATATTAGGGATTCAAAATTCCAAATTACAGAATTTACCACTATCACTCTTTTTAAAACATTATGCCCTATCAGAACACCTACTCCAGAACTACACTGTACTAGTTTAACTTATTCTTACGTAAAAGAAAGAGAACAACACAATCAACTCCTATGAACATCACCTACTGGTTTTATTATATTAGTTCCTGGATAGACTACTTTCTAGAATAAAAGATTAGTTTAGCATCAGTCTAAATTATAACTCCTAAATTCAGCCTAAATTATTACTGCTCTTAAAACTAGAATAAACTATGACACAAACTGTCTACTCCGAACAAGCCAGAACCACCTTGGTGAAAGTACTAAAAAATTCAGTACATATTAAAAGGAAAATGATATGCATTAACCTCAAAGTTACTATTAGAATTAAAATTTACATACCTTGTAAAATTAACCTTCTTCAGGTTCGGTTCCTCTCTCAAACAAGATTACTTCCCCACACTACTATTTTCCCTTGCCTTCCCTACTAATCCCATTTTTATTCAAGTGATAATATGGCAATAAGAAAAAGAACATACAATGTTTGATCACAGCATACTCTTCAATAGCTGCCTCAATCCTGCTTAGTCTTCAAATAAGTATTCTATTTTGCCTCTTGATAAAGTATGAAATACAGCGGTTTTTATTAGCATGTTAATAAAACATTTTTTAAAAACAGAATATAATACTGCATGTGTCACATTATAACCTAAGACTAAAAGATAGTAACACAGGAGTATGACGGCACACCACTTATACCACATTTTTGTGCTCTCCACTATCAATATATCAATGTTAACAGGAACATATTCTCTTCAAATTGCTGTTTCAAACTTGTATCCCCTGTGGGAAGAGACCAAAAAGTTCAGCAGCCCTCAGCTTCTCAAACCATGCAGATCAACATTGTTTTGGTAAGACTGTGCCAAACATCCTCTCCAGCACAGACAGCAGCTTGAGCATGGCTGCGACTGTGACCCCACTCCCGTCTCCTTTCCCAGCTGTGCCTGTGTCTGATGTGGTTCATGATAAACTCAAGGTTCATGATAAACTAATACTTCTTTGCCATAGGTCTATAGTTTGCATGCACTTCTTTTTACAAGTTTCCTTTTTTCTTTTAAAAATTTAATAAAATATTGCAAAAAGAACAGTGTTTTCATATTAAACAGTTTATGAGGACAGATATTCTGCCATTTCTAATCCTGGGTAAAAAAAGAAATCTGTTGAGCAGGACACAGGGCTTGAAGTCAAGGTATCTACATACTTTTCCTAGTGCTGTTACCCAATGACCAAGCTTCAGCAATCACCTCCACAACTCTGAATGAAATTCTCCTCAACCCTCCCACTGACTTTTGTTACACATTATTCAAGAACCATAACTTTCCTTTCCCCTAGAAGCCCCCACTCCACACACTTCGCAACAGTGCAAAAATGCAGATGAACAACTGATACAAGACAAGACTTCAGTGCACCCTATGGCAAATATTTCTACCAAAACCAGATTTACAACCAAGCTTAGCCATGGCCTCTTGGAATACTCACAGATTTAAGGTTTATAAAACTTCCCTGGACTCATTTATTTCCCTTTGGGCAGCAGAATTATGATATATTTTTCCTGCAATAGTACAGAGGGCTTACCATCTTCTAAACTACTTGATTCAGTATTAACACATCAAAACTACAGGTTGCCTAAGGATAACACTGTTTCCTTGGTGCCCTCAGCCTTAATAAGCCAACTCGCATTGGTTTCAAAATCAGTTTAACCCTGAGAGTTCTACACCACCTTTAAGTAAAGATAATAACTGCAGTGAGATGTCATGCCCCTCCCTTCATTCAGTTGAAACATATAACACATTTTTAACAAGTTGAATTTTAATACAGTTTACCAAAAACAATCAAATGAAGGCCACACATATTATCCTGACATTTGAAGTACACAGCTGAATGAGGTAACACACCTAAAAACTTCAAATAATAGATTTCACTAAGTTGCAGCTAGCACTAGTTACTTTGTTTCACGCTTTGGTGTGCTTCAGAAATCGCACTGAAATTTCACATTATCTCACCTGGTGCATTATCCACATGCTTTAGTGAACAAGAATAAAGTTTACCAAAGTTAATTCAGGGACGACATTTTTAAGGATAAAAACTATAAGTTATTAATTAGTTACCCAGTCTATCTGTAAAGAAAAAAAAAAAATCTACCAATCCCATGTTATTCCCTGCTCTGTGATGCCATCTCTGCACTCAAAACTCAGAATGGGCGGATTCTTTTAGGCTACCCTTGTAAACTCTTGTTACATACGTTAGCTTTCAACAGGCACTAACGGGTGCTAAATGCTAAACTGAAATTCAGCTGATTTGAAGAATAATGGCTTGGATAACACTATGAACATCTTCAGTGGTTCTAATTTAATAATAAGATGTTTTTAACACAACACCAACCATCAACAGGCAGAAGCTTTAATTACTAGTTAAGCAAGGACAGAGAAAACCAAAAGAACAAAGTCAAAAAAAAAAGGAAGAAATTTGTGCCCACATATCTCAAAACTGAGATTTTATTTTTTTTTTCTACTAAAACTTATTCTATGAAAAATTTTCAGATCAGTTTTACCTAGAGGGAGAATTCCCCCCTGTTCACTAGCAGGTATTTTGGAAAGGCAGATCTTACTTCTGAGATTATGTTGCTCAACAGATACTTTTACAACACATCAAGGAGAAAAGTCCAAACAACCCATCTAGTTTAGGTTTGTAGTAAACTATCTTCCCACAAGTGCTTGATCATCAGCCCTATACATGAGTTAGCGATTTTGTGTGCCTTACCTATGAGTACTGAAATCTGTTACAAGACCCAACACCAGTGTTCAAGAATTTCTGGTTTCTAGTTCCATGTACAGGTTCAGTTGTGTTTTATACCCTGACACAGCGCTAGCTTTAGCTCTTTGCTAAAGAAAACAAATGAGCATTAACAACTGATGTTGAAGAACGCACTCTGTCTTGAAAAAGCAGCCACAAATCCTTTCAATCCCTAAACCCACTACTTCAAACTTATGTGGCAACTCTAATAGTTAGAGATTACACAGAAGAGCTGCTGATGGCATACCCTCTTGTAGCATTTCTAGCTAGTTCTCAGAACTACACGAGTAGGTGCCAACAGCAATAAAAACACATTCAAGAATTAGCACAAAACAGTGCATACTGCAACAGCAGATGTTAGGTGTCTAAACAACAGAAGATAAAGTGTCTTTCCAGAAGAAAAACACTGGCATTCAATGGACAGAACCAAGTATTAGTGGCTTGTGAGTATACTTGACATGATACACCTCATGGTGACCAAGTCATTTCTACTATGTGGCAAAGACTGATGCATCTGTTGTCTATTATCAGACTTGCTACAAGTTACACAGTGTTCATGTGCTTGAAAATTCCAGGCATAATGTGGTCCCTCAAAACATCATAAAATAAGGTGTAATTTTAGACATGCCAAGTCACAAATGCCTATCTGTAGTGGCAGCATTTTGGGGGGTTGGGGAAGCCATCAGGCTTATAACAAAGCTTTGCAGAGCTTAGTTAAATGACTTCAGAGCTATCAAACTTCTAATGTATTTCTCCAAAGGAAAACAATGAGAGAGAAAAGAGATTGCAACTGAAGGATTTGGGGCAGTTGACTGTTGATGTTTTCGCTTCTTTAATTCCATTACAAAAAGCATCACACAGGATGAGAAAGTAACACACAAAAATACAGTCTGCACAGACTGACCTTGTTAACAGCTGGCTTTTAACACTGCACATGTATCAGGTCTGATCCTAACCAGCTATAAAAATAACGTGCTGCTTATTTAAACAGACAGAAAAAAAAACCCCTAGGAAAAAGACAATTTATCTTTATGAGTACTCTTTATCTCCATCTGCTGCTCAGCTTAACATTTCAGGGAGAAAGAAGAATTCCAGGAGAGATCAGTAGAAGTCAGTTTCATGATAAATTTAGACATTTGGAACCTTAATTTACCCAATTCTTTTGTGCACTGTTTAAGCAAGGCAGTATACAGATCATCATGTGCTAGGTTATGCTGCTTATTCAGTTCTCACCCACAACCATCTCTATAGCAGGGGATGAATAGTATTGAAACATAACAATAAATACACCAAACCTGGTAAAGCCTTAAAGGCAACAAAATAAACCTGTACCCAATTCCCTACAGTCTTTGCTACCTGTACTAATTTCATACAAAAACAACTTCATGCAGAGATTCTCTTATCAAGTTGATATAAACACTCTCAGCAATAACAAAACCAATAAAAATAAGCCCCCAAACAGTGAGGTTATTGTTTGAAAACCAGGTTGATTTACAGTGTCTAGTAACAGACTTCTGCTGCTAAAATACTAATGCAACATTCAAGTTTCTACCTGCTGTATTATACTTAAAAAGACGTTCCTATGCACTTACAATGCTAAATACTAAGATTGGAACAACATGGTTTAAGATTACATTTTCAGCTATGTTTCCAAAAGTTACTTGGTTCCCTTGCATTGAAGCGTATGTTTGGACAGATACAATTTATTTCAATAATTCTAATAAATGAAAATCCATGTTGAAATTGACATGTTGCAACCAGAAAGCATTTTTGCAATTTATATATTAAGAAACAGAACACACAAATTATTTATGTACACTGTTGTTAGACATTCAGATGTTCTAGTTTTACAAGTATGAAAGTTTATTTGTGGAGAAATTCAGAGAACTGGTGATGGGCAGCAGTGCTTTGCAGCTAGCAACTACATACTACAGGTAGTAAGGAAACAATTAGAACGTTCAATTAAAAGTGTTGTTACTTGCTGAACTAATTCAGAAGTATTTCATGTCCAGTTTTCAAATCAGAGTAGCCTCCACTTAAGATGTGCATTCAGTTTGAGTACAAAGTGATTTTATAAATTAATTACTACATTGGAGACTAATAACCTAAGGGGATTTACATGGGCAGTTATTACAAAACACTTTTGAGAACAACTGAAGCTGGTCGATCTCACTGACACAGTTTGGAGAATCTGTTTCTGCACATCACAGCAACTCTAGTTGATGCTATGAAACTGCGAAATTGCAAAACATTTGACCTGGCTGCAGCAAATCTCCCACGGACTGTGTTAGGAATGTTGCATAAGGGACAGAATAGTTACTGAAAGCTCAGTCACAGTGCAGGTAGATCACTTCTTTTTTTAAGAAATAAAACATTAACTAGGCATATACCATGCCCAAATAGAAAAAAAGATAAGTTACTACTGTAACTACATTTCTAGACATCATATTCTGTTACTGATCTTTTCCTAGTCAGTCAGGACAAAAAAAAATTCAAATCTCTCTCAAAGGTAGTCTCAAATCTATGTCTAACCCATGCAGTACCTTCCAAAAGCTAGGTATGAAGTTTTACCTCCAGTGAAGTGAATGACAGAGTTCCCTTTGACTTAGAAGAGGACCAGGATATCACCCTGAATAAATATGTATTTTTTTTTTCAATTTTTAGCACAATTTAGTACTAATTTAGTGCTAAACTAGGGCAAATCCAGGTCTGTTGGAAGAAAGGAGTAGGTCATGTCTCCTAAAGAAATGAAGCTTTTATTAATAAGGGCTGATCTACCCATTTTAGAGCAGTTCAGGAAAAAATTAAACTCATGAACAAGGTAAATAAAAGACATATCTAAAGCAAAAAACAGAACTACATTGTACCCTAAATTTATTGAGAGGAAAAGCAGAAGTGAAGCAACAGCCACAGGTATTCAAATTTGGGGTTAGTATTCCATAATCAGATTAATTCAGATTCAGAAGCAAATTCAGAAGCAAACTTCTGCATTTTTCATATGACAAATTAAGGACTCTGCCCTACCATACTGTTAATTCAAGCTTTGTGTCCCATTCTGATAAGACTTCTTGCTTGAGCTCACCAATTCTTTAGAAAAAGCTGCCAGAAGAGCAAGACAGTGGGGATACAACAGGGACTAATCCAGCCACTTTGCATAATTTCAGTTATTCCCCAAGGTTATTACTTTAAATCAGAGTAAATACATGAATGCAAACTGCTGTGAAACACTGAAACAAAGACAACTTCAGATCACTCTGTTTCCAGGAAAAGGCCAGCTCAAGACTCCTCTACATTTTGGGCCATGTCTAAAAGCACCTTTTAGGTGATATTCACCTACACAGATGATGATCAAAAAGGGAAATGCCATGGATTAGCAGACCCTCACTAGCTTTAGCCAAACTGGCACAGGCAACGGAAACAAAGATACTGAGGATTAGAAACCTCAGGAGAAGTCCAACAAAATCCCAGTAACTACTTTAACCCACATCAATTCAACATTCATGATACAGAGTAAGCCATACTACAATGATCCCTCTCCTCTGTTGAGAGCTCTGAGAGACGACAATTGAGAGCATGGTGAATGGGGCCTGACAACCCCACCTTTCCCAAGAGTGCTATTTTGGCTAGTTCCTGGTATTAAGAAGAATCTATCACAAATCTTTTTATTTTAATGATGGAGCAGCTAATCCTGGAAACCATTTCAAGGCATATGAACGCTAAGAAAATCACCAGGAGCAGTCAGCACGGATTCACTAAGGGGAATTCATGCTTGACCAACTTGATGAACTCCTACAGGGAAATGACTGGCCTGGTTGACAAGGGGAGAGCAGTGGATATTGTCTACCTGGACTCCAGTAAGCCCTTTGACACTGTCTCCCATAAGATCCTCATAAACAATTTGTTGACATATGGCCTGGATAAACAGACAGAGGTAAATTGAAAACTGGCTGTGCAGCCAGGCCCAGAGGGTGATGGTGAGTGGTTCCAGTCTAGTTGGAGGCCAGTAACTAGCGGTGTACCCCAGGGGTCAATACTGGGTCCAGTCCTGCTTAACATTTTCATTAATGTTCTGGACAATGAGGCAGAGGGTACCTTCAGCAAGTTTGCTGATGACACAAAACTGCAAAGGGTGGCTGATACACCAGCAAGTTGTGCTGCCATCCACAGAAAGGACCTGGGGGTCCTGGTGGACAACAAGTTGAACAGAAGCCAGCAATGTGCCCTTGCAGCAAAGGCAGCAAACAATAGCCTCGGCTGCGTTTGACAAACCAGTGCCAGCAGGTCAAGGAAGGTTCATACCTTCCCTCTATTCAGCCCTGGTGAGGCCACACCTGGAGTACAGCATCCAGTTCTGGACCTCCCAGTACAAGAGACACGTGGGCAGACTGGAACGAGTCCAGCAAAGGGCCATGAAGATCATGAAGGTACTGGAACACCCCTCCTATGAGAAAAGGCTGAGAGAGCTGGGACTGTCCAGCCTGAAGTTGTCTATGTATATGAATACCTGAAGGAAGGGGACATAGAGGACAGAGCCAGGATCTTTCCAGTGATGCCCAGTAACTGGACCAGAGGCAACAGGCACAACCTGAAACACAAGAGGTTCCCTCTGAAAACCAGGAAGCACTTCTTTACCGCGAGTGTGACCAAGCACTGGTACAGATTTCCCTGAGAGCCTGCAGAGCCTCCATCCTTGGAGATACTCAAAAGCCATCTGTACACGGTCCTGGGCAATTGGCTCTAGACAACCCTGTTTGAGTTGGACCAGATGACCTCCAGAGGTCCCTTCTATTCTGTGATTCTGTAGTTCAGGTGAGAAACAATGCAGAAAGACAGAAAACAAAAGATAACAATCCTTTTTCATACTTTCCCTGCAGACATCACAAAAGTGCCAAGAAAATTATACATACTAATACCTACAAAATTAAACGCCAAAATATATTGTAAGTATTATGTTTACAATACAATTTTCTTATCATGGAAAGTTATTTTCTTCCAACCATCCAACTAAACCAACAAGTTACCTTAAAATAGACACAATATTTTCCAGTCCTCAAACAAAAAATAAGCCATAGAAAGTGTGAATTTTCTGAGACAGTAATTGGATTTCACCTTGAGGCAGTTGCTACCATTAGTAGTATTCTGGCACCAACAAAAATTCCATTTACAAAAGCTGCATGAAAGCACTCAAACATAAACCAAGTTGTAGCAAGTCTTACTAAAAAAGCTCCTCTAACAAATATTTAATTTTTTTTCTTGGAAGCCCTAATACCTTTAAAACAAAGATTTAGCATAGCTGATGCTGTTCTCATGAGACAAAAGGAGGAAGTCAGAAGAGAAAAACAGACTATAACGACATGATCAGTATTGTGAATGTCTTCTAGTGTCTTTCAGGCTTATTTCAATTTTTTTCTTGCAGAAGAACATGACTTCAGGAAAGGTCATAAACTGGAGGAATCCTATACAGCCTATAGAAACTCTCAACTGATTTCTGTGATACATTTCCACTCTCCAACATCACCAAAATTGTAAATAAAAACAATAATTTTATGTGCAAACCCCAAAAGTACCTCTTAGGGAGGAAATAATACTACTTCAAATGCTGAGAACAGATTCCTCAGCTCACTTCAGGAATTCCAAGAGGAGTATTCACAGAAGCTAGACTTGCAGGAACATGACTTGCCCTGCTGAGGAGAGAAGAGCTCTTCTAGGTAGCAAGTCACACTAAAAACTAACTACAAATGCTACAGACTGTCTCCCACAGAAGTGTCTTTCACTTCCTTGATGTGGGAAGCAGATTAGCTTCAGGAGGCTAAAGTTAGCCTTAGAAACACTTGGCAACACCTCTTCCCTTCGGAAAAGGAAGCAATATTCCTCCCTCTCCGTAACTTCTGCAAAGCCTACATAACCACCAATACTCTCAGACTGTTTGCAAATGGAAAACACAAAAAAAGTCAATATCGTTTTGTTCTAAAGCTTTACAGTTTTTCAAAATAAGGTTGTTCAAGGTGTGTTCTATGGCAGTAGCACATAGACATTTAACACGAGAGTGGCAGAGGCAGCAGCAACCCTGCCCCAGGCTCTCCTTGCATGCAAGCATCTCTAAAGGAACTACCTACAAAAAGCTGAATTCTTGCATTCCTTCTTCAGCAACTTAGGGGTGCCTTCTAGGTACCTACATCTACTGCAATATAATTTGTAAGAATAAATAGCCCTGGACTTCAGATCCTTTCATTAAAGAAAGCAAGCCATAACATTCTCTTCAGGGAAAACTTTATCTTTAGGAACTTTTATAAAAATAGCCCAAGGCCTATGCAACTTATCATAAAAAAAAACACCCTTCAGGATGCTTCAAACAGGTATTCTCAAAGCCACAGCAGATCACAAACTAAATCAGCAAATGCAGCTATATACAAAGCATCTGGAGTCATAGCTTCTGAGTAAAAACGCTATTTTCCCAGAACAATGTTCCTCACCAAAACCCTACAAACTCACATCATGCACCCACACATAAACCCAGCAAGATGATTTAGAATGAAACAGAAACAACACTTTTACAAGGTGTACGGTCCAATAATTAAGTATTAGTCAGTAAATACGAGAAGTTACCTGTCAAAATCTGTCCAAGAAAGGATCTGATAAACAACTAGCCCTTTCATTTTCTATACTTTTTGAAAATAAAATATATTAATTTTACTGCCTCATTCAATAGCTTTGCTTACTTCATATGTATTTAGGGTATCTCTCAGATCTTCATTGTCTTCTACTTATCACCTGAGGCAATATCATTCAGTATGGCAGAATGCAAAGGTTTTAATTGTGCTTTCTAAGAAGTTCATTAATCTGTAGGCTTGGAAATGTTCATTTCTCCAATATTACAATGGAAGAGTACTAACAAGTTACCTCTAACAAGAAACTTCGTCCTGGAAAAGCTGCATTTCTGGTACTGAAATAAGCACATATCCATCAAATAAAACGTTTAAAACTATATTTACATCAGTAGTACCAATTGAAATTTCCCTTAGCATACTTATGGAACAAGCCAAAGATCACCTCATAGAAGAGTAGAGAACACCAGCAGGACCAAGAACAGAAGTCAAAAACCTGTTTTACTGAGATGAGGAAGCGAGAAGGATTCAGAAAAGCTTAGAAAGGTACAGAGAGAGACAACACAAAACATAAATCTGTAAGCTTGGAAAGGACAATAATTTAATAAACTACTGACATTATTTTCTTCCATTAAGGACAGAATTCAGTTTAACTCCCTTCTTCTACGACAAGACTGGTCTAGCGAAGACAGAAGAACCTCTTTACCTCACTAGAACTCTCCATGTGATGTTATTAACAAGCTAAAGGAACACAATCTAGATAAAGTTGCCCTGAGATAAAGACTGTAACCTCTTGTGTAACTTTAAAGTATACACTATTTGCTGCTAAAATCTGAGCATGTTTCAAGTGCTGCCATCAGCCTAGTTCTACACAACTTTAAAAAATGAAGTGTGGATATAGTCCACTAATACATGAACTCCATTAAGGCACCAAAAATGCTTTGGAAAGCAGGAAAAGAATTTACATTTGAATAAACTGACTTAATTTCACTGATGAAATTTAATGACTTGCTGTTGCCAAAAGAGTAATCCCATCTCTCTGAATCCTCCTCCCCAATTCCTGCGTATGTATCTGGCTACTATTCAGTTCTTGCATGAGACTAGAGCTCATCTGGCCTTTCATTGTCAAACTGATTTAATCAGCAACTCTGGAGAAAAACAAACCAACCAACCAACAAGCTTTCCAAGACGCAGGAAGGTGTGTGGGAAAGAGGACAGTTCAGGTCTCCTTACACATCCACTAAAGGTCGTCTTCTAGTTTGAGTCAGCTCAGCAAGAGCTCCAACAAATGCCAAAGGCAAAGCTGGGGAAGCAGCAGGACCAAAGCAGAGGGTGAGAAATGGTCACAGCATGCTGCAAGATTGGGTCAACTGCATCATCATATCAAGTTCACTGTCTTAACAGAAACAATCTGAAAAACAATAGAATAATACTCTACAAAACTGCAAAGTGGAAAGTACTCCTGAAGAAAAGGTTCTAATGAACGAGGAATGTAAAGAACCACCAGCTAGCTACAACCTGTGATCAACTGAATGTAAGTCAATGTCATAACACTAATAAAAACAAGATCACATGTAAGATACCACAGATACATGTAAGATACCACAGATGCGCATTCTAGTCTATACCACACTTGCTGTCTTAGTTGAAGCCTTGCCTATTAGGCTTTATAGGATATCTACATCTCAAACTAGAGAAGGAGCAGAAAAGAAACATGAAGAGAACATTTCAAAAAACATGGTCTCTAAAAGTGTTTTTAAAAAGAGAGCTCATTTAGGGCAGGGAAGTGGAAAAAACAATCCAAAGCACCCAAAACAAACAAAAAACCCCCCACAAACATCACCATTCTGGTATGGAAAAAGTTAGGAAACAGACTTCTTTTTCATGTCTTGTTGGGATTAAGAAAAGAAGAAACTAGATTAAGTTGCAGGAAAAAAGTGATTGTCATTGAGAGTTGGAAGGGAATTAATTGCAAAGGAAGAGCAATAGATTGTTCAAAGAGATGGTAAAAAACATTTTTGTAGAAATCAAAGAATAGGCCAGCAATGAGCCCTTGTACCAAACAAGGCCAACAGCATCCTGGACTGCATTAGGTAGAGAGCTGCCAGCGGGCAGAGAGAAGTGATCCTTTCTAGTCAGCACTGGTGAGACATCTGGAGTGCTGGGTACAGTCCTGGACTTCTCAGTACAAGACAGGCATGAACATACTGGAGAGAGTCCAGCAAGGAGCCAAAGATTCACATCTTGTAACATTTGTCACACTAGGACAGACAGAGCAGTGCCTGTTCAGCCTGGAGAAGAGAAGGCTCAGAATGGATCTTACTGCGTGTAAATATCTGACAGTAGGGTAGAAAGAAGACAGACTTGTCTTAGTGATATCCAGTGAGAGCAAAAGAGGTAGTGGATACAAACCGAAATAGAGGAAATTCCATCAGGAAACACTTTTTCACTGTAAGGGTGACTGAGCACTGGCACAGGTTGCCCAGAGAGGTTGTTGAGTCTCCATCCTTGGAGGCATTCAAAACCTGACAAGCCAGGGTCCTGAGAAACCAGGGTGGACTACAGTCTCCACAGGTCCCTTCCAACCTCATACTTCCTACAATTCTGTTATTTTTTGCACAGTTGCAAACCCATCTATGATGTACAGAAAGCTATCATACAATAGAATCACCGAAAGCCAGGCAATTCTACAGAGACATGGAGAAAATTCACATACGCTTCATTAGTTATTAGCTATCCTTACAATTATTCTAAACAAATCATTTAAAGATATTGAAGAAACACAAAGAAGGCTTGACATGATCCTGATACATACACAGTGTTGTTTATTTAATAAGATATTATTTAAAAATTAAAATACTGTTGTGTGTTAAGAACAGCATTCACCTATGAAAACAAATTGCAAGCTGTTCCTGGCTCAGTTGTGCAGTCTTGAATGCTGTACAATACATTATACTGCAATCTAGTGTTGCTCATAAATTAAGGAGGGTCAGGCTGTTCAACAGCAGATCAGAAGAAACCCAGATGTCTGCAAAAAGCCCACAGCACTGGAAATACACTTGGCCACATGCTTTCCCAACCTGACCTGAAACCAGTGATTATTCTGTTGCTGAACATGGAGCTCTCAAATGACTCATAGCTTTACCAGACACTGGAAACTTGTGATCACAAGGCAGTAAACTGGCACTTCAGCACGGGAATTCTTCTTAAGCTTTTCTCCCCAGTTGATTAAACAGCATTATAACTTGCCTATCATACAGAACTAATTGTCACGCAATTCCCATTGGACATGCTATTCTTTACTTTTCAGCCTGAACTGCAGTGAACCTACAGCAACTGATGAGAGTTTTCTTTTCAGGAGAGGTGCAGTAGGACAACAGACACAAAAGGTCTACAACACACTAATTAATTATTTTCCCTAAGGATCTACCATTGTACTTTGATGGGCCTGTAGAGCCGTATAAAGTACCTGGGTACTTAGTTTTCCCTTTTGGATATTCATACCACTAATTATCACCAGGAATGTACAAAGCTCATTTAAATATTACAAGGCTGCAGAGGGTGCTCCAACACTGCTTATAGACAGTTTCTATTCAATCCCCACATTCTTCAGCAAATCACTCTTGGTTTTTCAGAAGTAATTACAATGTGGAAAAAACTTTGAAGGCAGGTTAAGATCAGACTTCCCCAAACACCTTGTTTCATCCAGAGAGAAAGGTGTTACATATCAAAAAAAAAAATCTTTTCCCTCCAGCAACAGAAGGCGTTCTGAGTGGGAGTAACA
This sequence comes from Pterocles orientalis, assembly GCA_011057875.1. Taxonomy (NCBI): domain Eukaryota; kingdom Metazoa; phylum Chordata; class Aves; order Pterocliformes; family Pteroclidae; genus Pterocles; species Pterocles orientalis. The sequence goes on along the minus strand of WKFP01014370.1, from coordinate 1,753,558 downwards.
TCTAGGAAGGCAGCACTTCTTCATAACGTCACCTTTTTCCTGCATTTAAGATATGAGATACCTAATTGCTTCACATGGATCTAATGGACTGCAGAGTGGGGAAAGCAGGCACATAGATATGGAAACACATGCTGGAATACCATCAACTATATTGGTCCTAAGTTGCTTGAGCAAGTAACATTCCTAGAACAAACTTCTGCTGGTTTATGAGCAGTTCCTCAAAAACAACAAAGGTTTTAGCTCTTTTTGTGACCACCCAACACCACTATAAAGCGCTCAGTGCTTGAATGTAGTGGCCTGTGCAGATAGTGCTTTACTTTGGGGGGGGGGGGGGGGGG
>WKFP01014370.1:1666091-1753200 GCA_011057875.1 Pterocles orientalis | reverse complement strand
AAGGAGGAGAAACCAAAAAATATGAGTTCCTCTACTTGTGTATCCCAGATCTTGCTTTTGTATTTAGCACTGCAGAAGTTTTATTTGCTAGCTTTCAAGTAAGCAAAGCACAGATTAAAAAATAAAAAACACACCAAACCTTATTTTGGCTAAAATTAAATTTAACAAGAATTTGTACCTCTCCCCCTTTTTACAGTGTTTTTCAGTTTCATTCCAGTAAGCACACAGTGAAAAATGTTACATTAGCTGACAATACTGCCATTTAAATATATTAATTCTGAGCCAGCTGATGAAAACTGAATAAAGGAAAGGCTTTTAAAGGCTTTGAAATTAGGGGTTTTTTAAATGTTGAAATAGTATAATTAGCTGATCCTTCACACTTTACTGGCTCCAAGCTCCAAATTAGCAAATTCTAGGTTTGATAATTCATATCTTGAAACAGAGAACATATATGCCAAATACACAATAGAGCATTAACCAAATACCTTCACAATTCTTTTTGTAAAGCATAGCCAGCTCAAAGCATCAAGCAGTTCTAGAATGAAAATCCTGCCCTCTACATAGCTCATTGTCTCACCTCACTACTTCTGCAGAGTTTTGCTTCCAGCAAATGCTATCTGTGCCTTTGTCACTGCAAGATTACCTACATTAACATTTTATACAAGATCTACACCTTAATGTCACCTAAAAATAACTTTAGGTGAGCCTGTTATATGGTAAAGAATTGAATCAGAAGTTCAACTCTTAGTCCCACATGACTTCACCTGTATTTCTGACTGTTCTCTGTATTACAGGAATTAACACCTTTCATACAAAAGGCAGAGCATCAGAATAAGTGCAATTTGGATTAGGGTTTCATTTTACCAGTACTTGCACTACGAACACAACATAAAACACAAGCATCAGACACTGAAGATGCAACTCCATAGCTGGCTGGTACAAGGTAACATGAAGGCCATGCTGCCACCCAAAGAAGAGCTTGTGCTGCCTCTCACTCAAGCTATCAACTCTGCAAAATTATATAACAAAGCAAACAAGTTTCCACCTGTGTTAGAGTGGATCCAGTGCAAACCACAGACACACAATTTCCAATACTAACAGCGAGATGGGAGCACATGGCCATATGCTGAAGCATCAACAGCACACTAGCAGTGTTTCTGCACCTCCTGTACTGTCTTAGTTGACTTAAAATTCACAAGGCGAGGGCACAAAGATTCTTGACAGAAGTCATATATTGTGAACACTGGAGAAAAGAGAATACATCTCCCTTTGCTCTGAAGGGATCACTACGGCACTAATACATTTGACCATATCTTACAGTACAGAAGACTTCAGTCATTATCATAGAAAAGTTGCCCAATAAGCAGTAAAAGGAGTGATAAACAGCATATAGTAACAGAGTTAAGTAACCAGAGTTGTGATATGTATAACTATAAACCAGACTCATTCTATCAGAAGAGTTTGCAACAAACAGGTTCAAGGGTTTAATAACTGCTGATAAAACTTTTATCCAACACTGTAAAACCTATATACATCACAGATGCCAGCATTTAAGAAACACTTTTAATTCCTATTTATCACATCAACGTTATTTTACACAAACCAAATTGAAACATTGTAAGCAAAATATCTCACCTCAATGAAATGGATTTTCTGTACTTTGCACCTAGGACTCAGCTGTTGGCTTGGAACACATACCCCACCCTCCAAATTACAGAAGCATTTCAGTAGAAGGAAACCTTTTTTCCGCCCCTCTCAGCTTGGCATGTCAACATACACCAGTGATTTTACCACAGGGGGGAGAGATAAGACAGAGGTGACTGGAGGCATAGTTAGCGAGGTATTGGCTTAAACATGACTAATTAACAGTTGAAAATCACCATTACCAATCTCCCATATGTTCTCATTTGTAAGTGTTGTAGTTTTGACTCTGGCTGGCAGCCAAACACCACAACCACCAGTTGCTGACCCTCCAGCTGAAACCAGGACAGTGAGCAGCAGCTGGACAGTGATTCTTAACATTTGGCAACACTAAGTTGCACTCCAATTTTTGAATACCAAAGTACATACAATCTGATCCACTGCTTCAGCCGTGAAATGTTATTGCAGGGTAACCTAAAACGAAAAATAATCTCATATGAAGTAGCGGACAGGGAAAAGCGGTGAATGAGAAATGGTTAAGAAACCCTCAAATTAAACTTTTCTGGATAGTTTGGCTATTGGCTTCCATTTAAGGGCACTGAATAACCTCATGTCACCTTCCTGCCTCAATCCCCCATTTGAAAACTAGAAATCACGACTATTTGTATTTGAAAGATGCACAGATAATATACAAGTTTTGGACCACACACAACATGTAGGCACACACAGATATATATAGACAGAGAGAAATAGAGAGAAATAACTATAAAAACGAGTTGGAACCAATTTCACAGCATTTCATTGCTTGACCTGACTGATAACAAATGACTCTGGGTTTAAGCAAAAATTGTACTTTGCTTTCTTACATTAAAGCTAATGTTTCCAGGAGAAAGGCTGTCACCTATTAACTCTTCAGGGACAGTCTTACACAGTTTCATTTTTTCAAAAAGTATGAACTAATATCTGATACACATTTTTTCTAAACTAATCAAAAAGCTTATTTAGCACTAATCAAGTCAGCTAAATTTTAACAATGGACTGGCTCCTTGTTTCACAGAGGAGACAAAGGCAACTAGGCACCTTCAATCCACCTACATTTATTTGTTAACATCAGAACAGTAGATTATATGTATATATAGATTGATAGACATATTACACAACATTTCTAATACAGAGTAAAAAAGCCTTAATTTTTTAATACTGAAAAGCATGTCACGGCTTTTTAAAGAAACATTCACTTTTGAAAAAGTTGCATCCCAGTTCCACATCTAAATATATTTTAAAATTCCTAAGTATGAGTTATTTTAACATTAACTTATTGGTTATATATATATATTGCTATATTCAGCACTACTATGAAAGTGCCAAAAAATAACTCTCAAAGTTCAATAGGAAAAGAAGAAATCAACTGAAAAATAGATAAAATCTAAGGCCAAAGCTTACTTAAAGAAACTAAACTGCCAAAAGAAATACTGTGGGCAATTAATTGAGAATATATACCTTTAAAAATAAACGGTCGAAAAAGTTAAAGTGTCAAGGGAATATACGCTCTGCAACAAAGATAAATTCCCTGCCTCTTTAGTGAGGGAAGTGGAGAGAAAAGCCTACTGTCTTTTCACTTTAGTACCTATCTTCCATCACAGAGTGAACAAAACTTTTGGTCACCAAGAGGCATGATATAGCCAAAGCATAAAAAATTTTTAAAACCCCAATTAACAATATTTTGAAAACCCACAAACAAAACCCCAAATCAAAAACCAGTCTTACTAAAAGTTGAGGACACTTGCTCTGGATATAGTTTATCTTCTGCAAATATACTCAAGCAACTGATTAGACAAAACAATTACCAAAAAAAAAAAAATCAAAATACAGTAAAACTACAATTCCACAAAATACCTCCAAAATACTCCAATGATATCTGAAACCAGAGCCTCCAACAGCAACACATCAGTTCTAAAGAAAATGATCAATAATCCCTTCAGCATGAAAAAAAAATTAGCCAACTTAATTACACCAGAGAACACCTGCCAGTAAACAATATGCACTGCTTAATGTAATAAATAAATAAATAACCTGCCCTCTTCCAATTACTTGCTGACAGTCTGACATAACATTCTTATGTTAGATTTTATATATAAGAGTTACACAGAAAGATCATTCCTTGAAAGAACCTACTGATAAGCATAATCTTCAAAATAGACGTCCAGATCTGGCCCAACTCACCACCAGCAGCATACATATCAAAGAGAAACAGACTTGCAGAAAAATCAAAACTTCCTAATACCTCTTTACAACCACCCAATGGAGCCCATGCATACACTTGCAAGAACATATGTTTCACCCACGCACCACATGTGCTTACAGGATCTATGCTCATATAACCACGCAACCACTGTGTTCAAGAATGAACATGCACCGGTCATCACCAAGGGACACAGAAAAAGCTAGTTACCATTTCCACTTCGTCTCTTACACCTCAGTGAGGACATGCAAGTTTCCTTAAAATACAAAGCAAAATTAATAATGAATTCAGATTATATTTGTTTGATGGCCCATTACATTTTTTCCTACTCCTTACATCATATTAACTCTTCCTTATTCCATCCATCTTGCACCATAAAACGATGTAATTTCAATTGCATCAAGATATTTTTCTACGGCTGTGGACTAGATCAGGTACAGCGGTCCAGCTTTATGAAAAAAATACTTAAAAAAAAACCACTAAATAATATGTTCAGCATTGCAGGCATTCTATATACATGAATCTGGAAAATAAAGTCAAATCAGACAGTGCTTTGAGAGGATTTGGTGAGTTTTAGAGGAAGCATGCTGAAATGTTCTTATAGTGTATGGGAAGACCACACAAACTCCAGCAACTGAATTAAGACAGCAAGGTGAAATCTCTGCCAGGAGATTGGTGCTTACCGAACAAGAATTAGCAAAAGAGGCACTGATACAAGAGCCCATACCATTCCTGAAAAAGATTCCTAGATAACAAACATCCAAAAAGCCACTTATAGACAAACACCCAAGACCCGTTTCATGCTCAGCTCCTTGCATAGCAGGCAACAGTTACCCAAATAAACAGGGTTTTTCAGCATCTAATGAACTCCAGAATAGCAGGAAGTGTTTTCTACATTAAAAGGCTGACAAAGGAAGGTGAGAATTAGAAGAATGCAAAGCAGAAATGCAGAAGACCCTGAGCATCCGGCTGGTTCAGCTTCAACCACCTATAATTCTCAGAGATCAAAGTGCCGGTCAATGGCAGGAATTAACACATTCCAGCATAAACATCAGCCCAATTTAAATTAACCTGTGTCCCATCTGAAAATAAAGAGCAGGGATTTCGAAAGAGTAGGAAAGTAATCCTCCCCTTTTCCTCCCTCAAACTATTTCTCTTACATTTTTATGCCAAGCATTTTCTTCCAACTTATGTTCTTCACTGGTCTCCCCTTCAGTGTCCTTTTCCCCATCTGCTTTTTCTTTTCATTCATTCACCCAGCGTGGTGTATGTGGAACTGACATGATGTTCACTCTTACATTTTTCATTCTGAATGGATATCAAGTACAGATAAAGGCCTTGTGAGAGAAGAGAAAAATAAGCTTATGGCCTACAAAGACAGAGCAAAGTAGAGGTACTACATGATGCTCTCAGAGGTCAACTGTCCTTGCTCTATATCGTTACAAACTTCTTACTCCTAAACAGAAACAAAATCATTAATACTACAAGGAGGAGAGGGTGGTGAATCAGACTAAGAACGACCATTGATGGGATGAAAAAGACCAAGAAGAATTGCCAGGCTAGAGGCTTCAGGAAGTAATGCAAAAAAAGTCACTGACTACCGGGAAGACAAGAAGAAAAATTCTAGTGCCTGCAGAGCAGAACAGAAATACACAGACAGGAAGGCTGTATCTTTAAGTCATCCAAACATTCTATCCCCCCAAAACGTCACTCTTTCCTATATCCAGACCTCTATAAAATGCATAACTTTTTTTACTCACCTGTTTTCAAACAGCAGGCAGCTGCCACTGCCTCAAAGGAAAACCACTGAGCTGTCCATCAGACAGACACAGGTTAAGTGCTTTGCTTTAGCTGAATTACGGATAGCTTGAGTTTATAGGATCCAACAGCTTCAGTTAAGAAAGAATGCAGCAGTTCACTTCCTGAATGCAAGGAGGCAGCATACAGCCACTGCAGCAATGATCCCCAGCTTGTATTTTTAGATATAAAGAGTTGGAATATTTTGCACTTTCAAGATGAAAACAAAGACTCAGATGAGACAAATAAGACAGACTCCAATTCAGCAGCATCCCCCAGTAACACGACCAAGCTGAAGAAACTTGCTCTTTAAGATGGACTATGAAGGTTGGTCAGTCTTCAAACACGAACCAAACAAACATACTCTAGCCTTCAATTAATTTATTTTTAACATCATTATTTAAAAACTGTTTTATGGAGTTAATTTACATGAAAGTTGCTTGCACAACTGCCATGAAAGTAGATCATAACTATTAAAACAGTTAAATGAAGCATATCAAAAGTATTTGCACAATTTATTTTTCAGTTAGTTCAGTAAGAAAATATTCTTCTGTGGTCCACTGCAGAAGGTATTTTTGGCAGGGTTTTTTGTTGCTGTTGTTTTGTCATTCTTCTAAATAACCTGGAAAGAATGCACCGTGATCTTGAAAAAGTTTTTTTTTTCTCTGAATTCTGGTAAGAAGTACCACGTGAGAGGGGAGGAAAGGAAAAGGAGAAACTAAACATCCAAATCAGGTTTCCAAGAGAAAGAGCAGAAGACAGGACAAGAGACGCCTTAGTTCACACCAATGGCTGCTTGAAAAAGTTCATAAAGAAAATGCTTACTTCACCAGAATGAAACTCAGCTTGAAGCACTGAGAAGACAGCAGTCATTATGGAGACCAGAAGCATAAACGAGTTGAAAAACTATTAGACATTTTAAGGAAAAACGTTCAAGCTATTGAATTATAAGGGTACAATCTGCACCTCAGCAAACTCCTACACTGCAGACTACCATAAATTTTTTTTAAAAAAAGCCCAGGGGAAATATCAGTTTCTATTCATCTCATCTTCTTTCCCTAGGCATCTGTTACAGGACCCAGAGAAAGAGATAACCACCAGAGACTGCACCAGGCTAGATGGACCCGTGATCTGATATACTACGACTCTGCTCACAGTAATCCACATCAAAAATAATTTTGCAAGGTGTATGTATTTCTCTCACACCACAGTGAAGAGTTAAGAGCAGTCAAGCAATCCTCTTAACAGACAACTGCAATAGTTACCTACTTTCTTTTCTCAGATACAGCTAAAAATCAAGACTAAGAAACAATATGACTGGAGGTAATTATTTCAGTCAGCTGCAGAACCAGAGTAAAACAGCAAAGAATTCCAAGTTTCCACACGTGTTCAAACCACTAGATGGTGCTTCTATAATGAAGCAATTCAGTATGCAAAACTCTAAAACTGAATAATGTATAATGATTTATAAATTGCCTTCCTCAGGATTGTTATCAATAACAGTGATGAACATGGCTCAATAGCTGCAGCCTCTGATCAGAGATTATCAACAAGAATAATTAAGCAGACAATTGAGATCAAAGATCTGATTGTGAAAATAGTGAAGATTTAAAAAAAAAAAACAAAAAACACAAAAAACAGTAACTGCTGTTTCCCCAAGTAAGAAAAACTCCCCATTCTTGTGTCCTTGAAAGTCATTAGATGTTAATACAAATATTCCATTAAATAACAAGTTTTGTTCACAAACCGCTGTGTCCAAAGACTTTGATTACTGTATGGCACCACTAAAAAGAAGCTTTACGCTACAAATCGCATTTTCCTCTTCTTTCACTCTTCATTCAAGCAGTTTTCTAAAAGACATTTTTTTCCCCCAAGACCGAACTCACTCTAGTTCTCTTCTGTGAAGAGCAAACCCTTCACTTTTAAGATCTGGAAATCACAGCTAAAATAAGATGCTACCCGCTTCCCATCTATCACTCTGTAAAATCATCCTTCCTTTTTCATCCACTCCCCTGAAACCAGTCTCAATAGTCGCTTGACTACTCCAGCAGCATAATCCTTTTTCATTTATCTTTTTTCATTTCTGACCATTGCAATACATCAAAACACCACTTAAAATAATCCTCCCTTTTCCTCCATCTCATTCTAGTGACCCAACTGTAAAACCACTCTTTGCAGTATGTTAAGCACATAGTCAACTGTGTAATTTTTACTATCCTCCATTCTTCTAAAGTTCAAACTTCTATTAATATTTAAAAACATCTTCTTCTTTTTCTACTTACAACCAATTTTTCCTAAAAACATTTCCTCTCTTCCTTTAAAAAAAAAAAAGCAGTTTTGACTCTTTCCTATTTTATTTCCCATCTTTTACTTCTTTGAGTCAGCTCCACCACTAAGCAACCCTGACAACACTGCTGAGAAAGATTATCTTATGTGCAGCTTTTAACATTCAACACTCACCTGGGACTTCTTTTTCTTTTTTTTTTTTAAACACTTCTTCCATAAAGTAATGCAGAAGCTCCTAGAGGTCATTTGATTTTTTTTTTTTGCCATTGGCTCTCACTTTTCTACTTTAGGGGATTAGGCTTGATCCCCTAGGAATGTTCTCTCTCCCTCTTATTTGCATGGGATCTTCTCAGATACCCATTTACTATCTCTTGGTTTAAAGCTTTTTTTTTTTAATTAGCATACCTATCTTTTGTTCGAAGTCCTTTAGAAACTATTATTAGCAACAATTATTACTAGCTGTGGTTTACTTTAGTAAAACATAGCTTAGTAAGAAGACCCTTTAAAAAGTTAGAGAAAGGCACTAAGCACAAACACAGAAACAAGCCTTCTCCAAGTACCAGCCATTCTGCTTATCTCAAAATGTTATTTCTGATCAGAAAACACCATTGCAGAAACATGTTAACAGGCAGCAAGAAGCGCTTCTCTTGAAGATGGACCTGCTAATCCAGCTGCAGAAAGTAATTATCAGATTAAAAAAAGAAACCAACTGAAGGTATTTCGAAACAAATACCCAGGAAGACAGCAACAACAATTCTCAGCATCTCCAAGCACTCCAGGTGGAAAAGGTGCATAACCTCTAAAGCATGTGAAAGAAGTCTGCTGAGTACCTACTTGACAGTAAGTGTTCACTCCTAGGTACAAGTTTGGACCATTTCCGTAAACGTATCTTCACATCTCCATGGGAGTTACGCTGCCTTACAGGCGCAGCTCTAACTTGGTCTATCTTAGGACAAAGAAGTGTTTAAAAAAAAAAATCATACAAAACCTCCAGACTTACACAAACCTTGTGAGCATGATTTACCTGGGACAAGGCATTCACAAAGTGATGTCTTTACTACCAATGCCTATGAATTTTGTGTAAATTACAGGAACATAAGAAATTCTTCACCATTTACAGCAAGAGGTTCACATTCTTTTACTATGTAAAAGAAACTAGGAGCAAAAAAAATAGTTTAGTGAATGAACAACAGAAATAAATATGAAAAAAATATGATAAAAGTTTCACAAAAAAACATTCCTTGGTTTTTGTTCCCCAGGCAAAAATTTATTCAGATTCACAGATTAACACACAAAATAAGCAATACTTTTTAAAAAATTAAAATATGAAAAATAAACATGCACTGAAAATGTTTCAGTTTGTTATGCTAAACAGAATAAAAAAACATCTTGAAGTACTGACTAGAGACAGACTTTTCCCCCCCCAAACACTAAACAGTTCTTTCAAAATATCAATAAACTTGACCTCAGTCCAAAAGAGCTATACCAGTGAGTTAGCTACCCATGCTTTTTCCAAGGTAGATTTAAGCAGCAACATTCACAGAAATTATTCTTCAGAATTATTATACTTCAGATAGCAAAAGCATTTCAAAACTCTGCCAAATATGTCCAGTTCTGTACTTTTGCTGGATGCTCAGATGTGCCTGGGAGCAGGTTCTGACCTGACACCTGTGGAATGTTCCTGCAGCAGAAGGTACAAGATAAGAAATTCCCTGAAGTGACAGGAAATATTTCTATTATATTTGTGCATACAGACAAATATTTTGATTTAGAAGGGATCATCCTTTGTCTCAGAAAGGTGGCAGTGCCTGGGAAGCCTGCAGTGTCCTGAAGAGGTCAAACAGAGTACTGCTCCACCAGCGTGCTGCAATACAAGAACACTATTGCTTTAATCACACCTCTGCATTTTCTCCTGGTTCAAAAGTAAGCTGCAGCCTCCCTCCAAAAACTTAACTCATTAAATCTGCAATCTCGAAAAGAAAAGCACATGTCACAGATAATCTTTAAAAAACTAAATAATAATCAATGTGGCACAGGAAGCTGGAAACAAAATCTTATCTCAGCTCTGTCTCTAACATGCCAGTTAAAAGTCTGCCTCCTACCAGCTATGCAGATCACATCTCTGCTATTACTTCATTCTCTGGTTACCTCTACCACCGGCATTTGATTCGGGTTATTAAGATCTGGTATATCAGCATACCTGAAGAATAGAGCTGGACAGGAAGAGCACTGACTGCATAAGCATCTAGGAAAGCAGTGCTGTTCTTGTGACATGCTCGTGACATTAGTCAAAACTTCCCACTTCCTACACCCACATTTTGTCTCCCATTTGTGGCATGTTTAGAGATGCAGCAGTTACCAAATAAATATCTCTGCCTAGATGGAGATCCCTGCATCTCACAGTAGCTTGATGAATACCCCGATAGTTTTGTAATTCCCTCTTGTTAAGCAATATCTGTTCCACTCCGTTTCCCTCTCTCCCCCATTTACAAAGACTAAACTGAATTAATTTACATATTTTGAGGTTTGTTGGGTTTCTTTTAGGAAGAATCATCCAATAGTTCCCTTGGGATTAAGCTAAACCATATATTCAGGTTTCTGAATGGGCCGTACTGTGTATTTGCTGCACTCTGATGCCATCCCCCTCTCGCCGTCAAAATCTGCTGCCATGCAAAAGTCCTGTTAAATTATAGTAGGATCAGGAATACTTCATCAGAAGCAGCATTCCCCATCACTGCCAGTAGCAAAATCTAACTGATAAAATGCACTCGGCATCCCAAGTAGCTAACTGAGGATTATAACTAAGCAACCTAAGTCATTAGTGGTGGGAGCATCCAACAAAATAAATATTCAAAAAAGTCATCTTCAAAATACATTCTATTCAAAGCCATTTTGGACCCGCTAACCTTATGGGAAGGAATCCTACGGATTCCTTGATGAAATAGGAAAGCAAGTAGCATAACCAAGAAACTTACAGTCTCTAAATGTGAGCTCCTCCATCTTTATCCCTATCAAAAAAGTGCTATTCAAACTTCTGTGTATTTAATTATATTAACAATTCAATAGGTGCATCATTAAAAAATGCTAGTTTCTGAAGGAATGCACACTATTACAAGTCCATTCCGAATGGAGTAAGCTACTGAAACTAACAAAAACTATTTGCAAAGTATAATTATACAACAAAAAGGACATGGTGCTGGTTTTAAACTAACAGCAATAGATGCTACTGATTTATGAGGCTCAGTGTTATGTGACAGGCTTGGAAAGTTCCTTTAACCACAGAAAAGTCACACAGAAATAGAAGCACACACTGTTTTATATGCACCTTAGATACTGAATATACAGCAAAGCACACACAGGAAAAGTATATTAGTAAGTAATTTTTATGATAAAAAGATGAAATCTCAATTAGAAAGAAAATTAATGTAAAATCTAATTAGTTTTGATAAAAAATAGTGACAAGAGCTACATCTGCAATTATTTCACCTACATTTAATATTAGCAATATTTTCCTTTTGTTCATTAACTGTCTCCTAGTTGCTCCTTTGTCTAAGACACAAAGTTTACTGAAAGCTACCTATAATTTGTTACTGTATTTTCAGCTACTTATTGTTTAAAGCATTTTCTTTTCAGTTACTAGCAGCAGTATCAGACAATTATGTGTTCTCCAACAGTATTCACCAGGGCTACAACTACATACAAAATCCAAAAAGCCACCATAATCTTAACTTTTATTTTGCAGTCTCACCTTGACTTTTTTTTTCCTTTTGCAAACCCCAGCATACCGGCTGCCATTTGTGCAGCAAAGACTTACAAAAACAAGGCTTAACAACATTACTGAAATTAAAACCTAAGAAAAAACGTGTGGTAACAACAGACAAGGATAAAAATTAAATCAAGTACTTCATAAAGTGAATAACTATACTGACTGCTGTAGCGCCTGAACAAAAGAGGATGCTGTAGGTGTTCAAAACCACTAATGCCCTTCACATACAATCTGAACATCACACGTGAGACAAGATCACTCTCCAGACAGTTGTTAATTCGACTCGCGCCAGAAGGTGATAATTTCATTACACAGCAAGCTGTGACTCCTGGATTCCTTCCAAGAATTTCCAAGCAAGAAGAAAGGGCAGAAAATGTACACCTACAGAGCACCATTCAACATATTTTTCACTTAGAAAGTTCTCAGGGGCACGCAGGTAGCAGGAACAGCACCCGAGCCGTCTCTCCGCGGGCTCAGGCCAGGTGCAAACCGCAGAGAGCAGCCGCCAGGAGTTCAGCCGAGGAGCGCTGCCCGCAGGTCAGCCAGGCAGAGCCGCCTCCGGGCTGCGCTGCCCGCCGCGGGGCGCGCCGGCAGCTCCGCCGCCCCTCCGGAGCCTCCCCAGGGCCGGGGTCCCCACGGCAGCGCCGCGGGAGCCGGAGCGAGCCCCCTGCGCCCCCGGGCCGCGCTCTCCTCAGGTGCAGCCGGCACCGCGGCACCCGCTCTGCTTTGTCATCTCCCCCCGCAGCGGGCCGGCCGCTCCGCGCACGTCGCTGCAAGCCCATCGCCCGCTCCGCTGCCGCGCACCCCTCAGCTCCTCCCGCCTGAACCGCCACAGTCCGCGGCCAGCAGCGCCCGTCCAAACCCAGCGGACCTGTCCCCGCTTCGTGCCGACCTCACGCCACCTCCTCGGCGGCGGCTCCCGGCTGAGGCACCGGCGCGAAACGACCCACGGCCGCCAGCGCCGCGGCTGCGTGTCCCCCCCCCCCGCCGCGCCTCAACTTCCCACCCGCGGGGTGAGGGTGACCCCGGGGGCAGGCGAGCAGAGGTGCCGCCGGGGAGCCGCAGCGGCCACGCGGCACCCCCGGGCCACCCGGCACCCCCGAGCCGCCCCACGCCGGCGGCTCCTCACAACTTACCTTGGGTTTGTAGAGCCACTTTCTGAACCTGTTCATCATCACCGCGGCCGCTGCCACCCCGCCGCCGCCGCCTGCCGCTGCCACAGGGGCTGCCGGCTCCCCGCCCGCGCCGCTCGGGGAGCGGGACGAGCCCTGCCCCTCGCCGGGAGGCTCCGCCGGGTCACCGCCGCAGCCGCCTCCTCGTCTTTCTCCTCAGGGCAGAGGCCGCCGGCCGCTCCGCAGCGCGGACGCCGCGCGCACTGCCCTCAGTGCAGGGACCGGTCACTGGCACCCCGGACTGCTCGCCTCCCTGACAGCCCCCAAAACATTGCGCGGCCGGCAGCGGCAGCGCACCCCCGGCGCATGCGCGGGGGCAGGCCCACGCTCTCCCTCCCCGCTGGCTCCCGCGCCCGCTACCAATCGGATGTCGGCCCGGGACGGCCCCCGGAGGCCTCACCCCGCCCACTCTGTTGCTCATTTGCGTAACACGGGAAGGGGGCGAAAGACTACGCGCCCCAGCACGCCACGCCCCGCAGCCGGGGCGGGATGCAGAGCGCCGTGGCGCGGTGGATGCCGGGACTCGTAGTCTTCTCGGCGGGCAACGCGGAGCGTGTCCGCTTCACCATAGGGAACCGCTGCTTGCGACAGGCCCACCCGAGCGCGCCGCGATGGGCTGATTGATTTCTGTCTTCCAGCAAGCACCAAAACCGAGCAGAGGCGGAGCGCGTTGCTTGACAACGGCGGCAAACAATCGCCGCCATCTTTGTTCCCGGGCCGGGTAGTTCTTCGCCCCGCTCGGGCCGTTCCGCAACGCGAAGGCGGGCGCGCTGGAGGACTACAGCTCCCAGCAGCCACCGCGCCCCTTAGCAACGGCGCCGGGCCGAGCCGAGGGCGGGCGGCGCGGGGTCTCTGCGGCTGGAGGGTCCCGCCGCGCTGAGAGAGGAGCGGCGGGCTGCAGCGGGGGCAGGCAGGTACGGGACCGGGCAGCGCCGGGCTGAGGGGCCGCCCGTGGGGGCAGGGGCCGCTGCGCGCTCGCGCATTTACCTCAGGCCGCGGCGCGCTCCCTGGGGCCGGGGTGTTGGACCCTGCGGCCTCGGCTGGGCGCGAAGGAGCTGTGGCCGTGTGTGACACCTGCGGAAACAAACGCGGGGAAAGCGCTTGGTGTGTGTGGCGCGCAGAGTGTCTGGTGTGCTGGGCAGGCTTATAACCACTCGTTTGTTCGGTGCCTGTAAATCCAGAAGAAAAGATCAGCTGTCTGCAGTGGACAAGCTGCCGACAGGAGTGTTGGGCTTTGCGCCCAGAGTCTTCGCTAACTGTTGGGATTTCGGGCAAGTAGCCAGCCCTGGTGTCCTTTGGCTTACCGACCTGGTTAACAGCATACAGCTTGTTTGCAGGAGGCTTTGTACAGTGAATACTGCATTGTAAAGTTCCACAAGATATTAGATGAAAAACTGTGTCAAGTAAAATACGTTTAGTAGGTATGCTGAACATTGAAATACATGCAAATTTAAAATGAACGTAAGATCCAGGCTATAGTTGCTCAGGATGAATGTTTTCCAGCTGATGTTTTGCTGCTTTAAGGGAAGAACCTGCTGAAAAGGGGACCTGTGCCCAGAACTGCTCTCTGCTCCGCTCAGGTGACAGTCGGCGACGCAGAAAAGTCCGGAGTAAATGAGAATGGCAGGATGGAGCCACTGGGACAGTTGTACCCTGTATTCAGTGGCTCTTTTTCTAGCACACAGCTGAGAGAAACACCTCTTCCATTTTGAGCAGTAGCTACTTGCTCTGAGTGAATTTTGCAGGGAGGCTTAGTTCAGCCCTCTTTTTGAGAAGGACGGCTTTCATCAGGGGAAATGCAGTCACAGTCTTTCTAGGCTAGGAACATAGAAGCAAATGTAAAACATGAAGGTCACCAAAACCAGTCCCTGCAATTGTGGCCAGTTTTATCCTGTGTAATTGCTTTCAAAGTATCTCCAAGCTCCATTGTAATATAAGGCTGAGTCAAATTCTTACCTTCTGTAACTGAAATTCTATATCTGATACTGGAAGAAAAATTCTACCGTTTTCTACATAGCATAAATTTATCTCTTTTTTTACGTAAGAGTTAAAATATTCTCTTAAATGACTGTGTGGAAATACAGGTGCAGGTCATAACACAAAGCATTTTATTCCCGATGTGCATGTTTTAAAACGTAGATTATAATAATAGCAGTTTGTTTAAATACAATCACAAGTGAAGTGCTTTCTACTAGGAACCCCTGTATGTCCAGAGTTCTCAGGGTGTTACTGTGTGTCTTAGTTTTCATATTCATTTTTTGTTTGTTTGTTTTGATTACTGTTATTTGGAGGGGAGAGGTGGATATCAGCATGTACAGAGCATGAGAGCTCAAACTTATTTCTAATATGCCACAAGATGAAATAGTTGTCACTGGTAGAGCTGTTGGAGCCTGGATTATGATTCAGCCTGAATGAGTGCAGAGGTATTTCTCTCTCCCTTGTCCAAAGTCCCTTGTGAGTGAAAGAACCTTGGCAGGTACAGGAAACAGATCATGATTCACAGAGGAGTGGAGAAACAGTGATTTCCCCTGTGACAGCGACACAGCAGTGCCTCTTTTTTATATTTGCCATCACTTGTCATGTTTCATCTCTGTTTTTCTGGACTTCTTTTTTTTTGGTTGGGCATTTTGTCTTGATCATACCAGGTAACTAAAAGCCTATATTGATCATAATCACAGACAAACTCAGGTTTTTTTTAGCTGTTTGAGTAATTAAAAGTGCTGTTTAGACTGTTATTGTTGAGTATGATAGTGACAAAAGGCAGAGTGCAAAACCACTGTATCTGGAAATGTTATTATATCCTTTTAAAACAATAAATTAATTATCTTTGCCACAGTGGGAATGAATCATCTTGATCGAGCGGTCTTTTCTAACATCAGAATATGATGACATACAAAATACAAGAACAATTTTCAAAATTATATTTTTACTTTCACCATGGAAAATTACTTCTTTTCATTTTTTCCTATTGCTAAACCAGATTAGTGACTTTCAGCCCTGATCATTGCTATCATTGGTCCTTCATAAACAACAATGTGTGCATATGTATAAACAAATTAATTTTAGTTCTTGTTATGTGAACATTAAAATCTGGGCAGCCAGTTCTGCAAACTCTAACACATACTAGTAAGACAACATTTGAGATAGATGTAATCCAGTCACTTCACAAAGCATCAAGCAAAAAAAGTACCCAACTGCTCTGCCTTGAAAAACCTTGACAGTGGCCTAGACTACTGATGTGTTGTGATCGCTGGCCAGCTTGCTGACTGACACGGTTTCATTGCTTCTTTAGAAGTCCTCTCTGTTCCTATTTTTTGTTGTTTTGGAAACATAAGCTGTTAGTAGCAACATGTGATAAGATTTAAGACTAAAATTTTGCTTCTCACTGGGAAGAGAAATGTATTTAGTAGGACCTGGATAGCACACATGCAAAAATTCATGCTTTTCTCTAGTATAATCTTTAATTATATTTCATCAAATAACCTGATACAGAAACTATTTCAGGTATCATTCTAAGGATCTTTTGAGACATTTGCAGAATAAGAAATATGTAATTAAGTCTTCCATTTTATTGATGTTTGTACTGTATTCTCATTTCTCCTGTTATCTGTTCACAGTAACTGAGATTTTGAAAGCTTGACCTAAATGTTCTCTTATACATTACTGCCATATATTTCCTTTATGAGCCTATCAACATACATTATGCTACAACTGAAGGAGGCATGAAAAATTAATGATTTACTATATTTATAGGATTCTCCATGGTGAAGATGGTCAGCCATGGAAAACATATTGCAATAATAGTCCAACAGCTTAACAAATTTAACCCTGAAAATCAGAGCGTGGAGGATTTCTTGAATGAATCAGCTAAGATGTTGCAGGTATATTAAGTTTCAGTTCATCTTACATAGCTACTGTGTTTTACTTGCTGATTTTAAACATAAAGATATCTGCTTTATAACATGTTGTAACTTTCATAGATTTTTCTTACAGTGACGCTTTTTATGTATGACTAAAGTCCAAATTTCGTACAGTTATCACCAGAAAACAAGGAAATGAAGATCAGAAGTGTTGAATAACTGCTTGGGGAGCAACAAAAGACAGGGAAAGCAACAACTTCCTAAAATGGATCTGACAAGGATAGGAAAAGCTTCTCTTGCACTCCTGACTAAGCTTTTTTGTAGTTTCCTATCTCATTTCCTCCTTCCAAATGGAAGTTACTGTCAGCAGCACCCATTTTGTATATACCAATGCAGTTCAGAAACTGACTCACAGGATCAGGAATTCTTGTTTTGAGGACGTAAGTGACCATCAGAATGGTGGGATAAAAGGCAAGTGACAGTAAATCAGCTACCTGATTTTAATCTAATACTGCAAGTAACCAGACCAAGATTTGCCAATAGGTAGCTATACTGCCTGAAGCAGTCACCATCCTTTCCTGACCACAGTCTGTCACCTCTTCCCATCTCTTTGGCCTCAGTGCCACCCTGACTTGTGCTGATGCAACTACTGGATTGAATCAGCTTTAGAAAATCAGTAAGAGAAAACAGTAATATTGTTTAGACTGCTATTACCTGTGCATGCCATGTCTTATCAAATTATATCACCAGAGCCCTGGTTCCACACTGCCATGGAGCTCAAGTGCTCTTTTCCGCTTCTGACAATGTCTAAAACACTGCTGTTCCAGTTAGATAGTCTTTCACGTTGATTTTGCATAAACACAAATGACCACAAGAATATAAAACTATGGGGTGTGATACGAAAATCGGAGGCTGAGGCAGTGGATCCATGCGCATTTCTTGGGTGCTTGCTTTCTTAAACAGTTTCTACTGAGGCCCCTCTTTTCTGCCACTGCCCTCTTGCCTTGTAGTAGTGGCATAACTCTGTGCATTCATATGCTGAATTACATCAGGGAACTGATCCAGTTTCAAAATAATCATTTTTCACTAATCAGAGAGCAGGTAAATTCAGCTGCCGCTGCTGCCAAAATATTTTTTAAAAATAATATTTAAATCATTGTTCTTCAGCCCAGGAAAGGTGATGCAGAGACAAAAGAAGCCGTAACTCCACTAGAGAAACATGAAACTTAAGTTTCATAACAAACCCTTTAAAAAGAAGAACAGGGAGGACAGCTTATGCCAAACATGAGGCAGAAATCTTTCTCTGGGATGGTTCCAGCTCACTTACCACATAATATTTTTGCTGTGAATTTATCCAAGAAAGTAAAAATTACAATCTATCTTTAAATAAAATTCAGCTTTGTTTCAGTACCAAATGGGTGATTATAATTCATTATGGAAAATTCACATCACTTTTTTATTTCATAATAAGCATATGATCCTAGAAATGTTGTAGCATTTTTGTACACATGATTTCCAGGCTTAGCCGGTTACCAGTTAGCCAATATTAACTGACCCATGCAGAAATTTCCTCAAGTTTGTATCCTGATTAACGCCATCACTTTAAATCACAGACTAGCTTCAAGCCTGTATGTCTCATGCTGGCAGCATGACAAATAGCAAACCTAGTGTTGTGTACTGATGACCAGACAAAAATCAGGAGGGTCAGGTGGTTCCAAGAGCACAAATCTAAATAATTGCAAGACACAGCTCTCATTTATTTATTTACTTAGGTATGCAGTGTATCACACTTGACTTGTGTACAGGTTACTATCTTCTAGTCTATTACACTTTTCTAATTGTTTAATTAGTTTTCCATTCCCTGAAAGTACGATCAGATTCTAGTGATTATCAACACTGTGTGTTTCATTCATATCATATACCTTTATTGTATTTGGATGTTTTATAGTCTGTGTCCTCTTCCGATGATACCTGAGGTGTCTCGTTTAGTTCTTTGATAACCTGTTGATAACCTACAATGAATTTAATGAAATATGCTTGTTAGGCTATTGTCCAGCTGTTTGGGATTGTTACTGATGAAACCAACAATTTTGGGCTAGGTTATGTCTCTCAAAATAAAAAGACAGCATGCACAGGTCATTTCAGAATATATTCAAGGGAGTTCAGCACCCCACTAGTGTCTCTGCCAGGCTGCGAGAGCCACTATAGATGCCAGTAGAGTCAAGTGCCAGATCCTGGAGATAAGTACCTCTGGCAGCAACACATTCTCACCTGAACTGCAAGGACCGGATAGCAAAGGACATTTTGCAGAGCAAAAATCTCTGTCAGAATGAAGTAAGTTTCGAAGAACAATATGTTCGTAGGAGCTGATCAAAAGTAAATAAAATGACTTGTTTGTAATCTAATAAATGAAACAAAGTGATGGGCATCATTGGCTGATCAGAAATGGGGGATGACATCAGTAAATAAGAGATAACAGGTAGAATGGAACCTACCTGTGAAGCATCTTGATAGCAAAGACAGGCAGCTTTCATTTTATGTGCTGCAATCTACTGTGAGATGCTAGGTGGAGTAAGGGGTCAAAACAATGGACTAGCAGAATGGTCTTAATGATAGCATTCCAAATAGTTGATTTGCTAGGGAAAGATTGGATTAGTTAAACACAGGATAGAGATATTTATTACAATAAAATAGAACATTTTGAGACACTACCTTAGATTTTTAGCTATGAAGTGATAGGTAAATACTACTTGAAACCTACTGTTCAAAAAGAGTGAAGATGTGCACGTAGACTGGCTATGATATCCTGGAGAATAGTCTACGTGAAAAATTACCTCCTAAGTTATGGGCTTGACTGACAGGCATGATGGCAATAGTACCAATAACTGAGAAAAGAAGTAGCAAGAGAGTACTGAAGTTTTGTTTTAGCATAGTTGAAATTAAGCTGACAACAACAACAAGGAAATGTCACAGAGAGAGGCCAGCACTTTAGACTGTAGTTTAGGGTTCTTATTTGTATACATGATAAATGTGAATATGTTATGAAAGGAAGTCAGATTTAGTCCTAAGGGTGTGAGTCTGGAAGGCACAATCTGTCTTGATCAAAGTATCCCTGTCAACCATCTACCAGGGGCATAAGACCATTCTTGTGGGAATTCTTCTAAATTAAAGCAGTAAAAATGTCTGGCAAAGTGAGGCACGGGAAAAGAAGTAAAAGTGGACAGGCAAACCTATGTTAAAAGGAAAAACTTTACAATATGAATATATATAAAAAGAAAGAGGCATAAAATCCAAAGGGTCAAAGCAATAGGGCGAAAATATACTAGCCACTGTGAATAACTTGCTTTGCAAATGATAGCAAAAAGTAATGGTAGATTTCAATATTAGATATTTTGCTAAGTATAGAATTGGTCTTTGTTGAATATTCTTCTCAAAATCCAACACACCATTTCTTTTGATTTCACTATGCTGCTGTGAAGGTGACGCAGTCCAGAGGTTTGTGCAATAACTCTTCAGCAAGACTTTATCCTTATTCTCTAGATGTTCTTATTTTGCTTACATGTAAGGTTAGATAATGTACATGTTAGATAAATAATGTAACATGTAAGGTTAGATAAATAATTAAAACAAAACCCAAAATATGTGATTGTATGATTTTGCTCTTTCATAACGACTGTGTAGAAATTTTTAAGTTTTGGCAGTTCACAATGGTTGGGAAATAGCTGTTACTGTAGAGGTTTGGAATACTCTGCTAGTCAAATACTGGGCATTGGAAGAGAAAGATAAACTGTGTTGTTTTCTAATCTCTATCATCTTTCTGTCCCTGTCCTTTCTCTTACTGACCCTCAAACTTACTTGCCCAAGTCTCTTCATTTAACCTGTCTCAGTTCCATCTCTTCATGTTGTTGATTCCAGTGCTATTGTTACTGTCCAGCAAGTGCAGCTCACATCTTTGGTTTTGTTCTGCTCACCTCAAAGTTCTTGCACGTTCAGTTCCAGTCTCTACTGTACCTAAATCAAATCATAAATCTCTGTCTCTCTTCAAACTGAAGCCCACAAGAGGCAGATGTAACAGAGAAGACAGGTGAGATGGACTCTATTCTGTCAGTTTGAGGTCCCAGAGTGACCCAGTGTGACTTATCGCAGTCTCATCCTGTATCATAGCAAAAGCTCTGCTTGCCCTGGGCTGGACTGGTAAGGGCACATGGAATCTTCAGAGAAGCTTACTGCTACAGTATAAAGTCACACAAAACACATGCAAATGAATATTTTTCACTTGTCAAACTGTACATGGATTTTCTACAAGAAAACCAAAAGGCCAAATCTGTAAGGCATTGCTTGACGCCTGTGTGCTATTTTGAAAATACATCCCTACCTGTTTCCCTGCATTTGATTTGCAAATACTTACTACTTCCAAACATCTAGTTAAAAAACTGAAAATTTACCAACTTTCTATCAAATATTCATTCCTTGTATCAGACCATGTGAGCTACTCTCATTTGGTTCCTCTTGAATAACACAGGATGATATCCATTAACTTCAACAGCAGCAGAAGCAACCTCTTGATTGTTATTATTTTTATTTCTTAATGCATATTTATAATTTTGTTTTAAGTATCAGTGTTCCCATCTGAACATATTCACTCTTTGTAGGAAATCTTGTTTCAAGCTTCGAGATAGAAATCTGTTTGGAAAACATTTGGGTGTACAGTCTGCTTCCAAGTGTATTCCTGAGAGACTGACTGCCCGAAGTCAGAAGCATTACTCTGTACAGATAGTGGTGAAAATTAGATAAGTAGCTGGCCATCTTTATTTATGGAGAAGTGATTGCATTGGATACTGCTATCAAGAGTTGTTTTTCTAGCTATATGTGGGATTTAGCTTTACACCGTCCATTTACAGTAACAACAGCCACACATCTAATCCTGGTGTACTGCTTCGAAGAAGCACCCCTCTTTCCCTGCTTTTTTATAATTGAGGTAGGTCAAGCAGATAACACATCCAATAAATATTAGGATACCACTTTTTTTTTCAGAGACAGAGAATGAGACAATTAGTACTAAAGGAATAGAAAGTGAATTTTAAACAGCAGAGGCAAACCGTTACTTTGGCAGTAGTTCAGGTCTGTCTGACCCAGTGTATGTATAAAGACAGAATCTTCTTTTGGTGTGATGGAAATGTATAAATAAAGTGCCTGATTGTCAGGTAGTTAATAGTGTTTAAAACCAAGGTGTTAAGAGATAACATAATCTCTGCAAGGCCACTCAGGAGGCAAGAGAGAAAGGCACATTCCAGTCTTGGTTCCTATCTCCCAACTCACAGAATCACAGAGTGTTAGATTGGAAGGGACCTCGAAAGATCATCTAGTCCAATCCCCCTGCCGGAGCAGGAACAAATGCTTCTATATACAAGTTGAGTTGGCAAAACTCACTGATTATTAGCCTCCTGTTTTCAGAAAAATACAAGTGAAATATGGTAAGGATTTTTAACTCTTAAATAGTAGGAGATAAATAACATGGTTTCCTCTAATTAGAATGTTATGATCAAAATTAATCTAGAGGTGATCCAGTGTTAAACTCCATACATTTTATTTCTTTGCATCATAAAAATAATTTCTATTTGTTGTTCTTAGTGAATGATCAGACTCACTTTCTTCCAGGAATAAAACTACACTTTGACTTGTAAGTCATTTATTTACAGTCTTCGTGTTTATTGTATTGTAAGTTATGATGTTTATAACATAATATTGGACTTGTTTTTCACTGCAAATATTTTCAATAAGAACATAGGTTCATTAGTAATATGATGGGTGATTCCTAGTTGCAATAAACAAGCCTTCACATTCAGTGGTGAAGAATCATATTATGTCCCTCAAACCTCCTGAAAACAAATAAGTGCAGATAAATGTTTTTGCTTCTGCGTTGTGACCTTGTTGCTATTAAAACAGAATTCAATTTGAATTATCCTGAATAACACATTAACTTAAAATAATTCTTTAAGTCTATCTCAGTTCTTTAAATTATTAGTAATCACATTCAAATTTACATCTCTGCTTCTATTGTTCTTCGTTTGAATGCCAGACTACTTGTCCTTGTTTATCTTCCTAAATGCTTTTTAATACTCCTTTCATCAGGCTGATGCCCTCCAGATAATATCTTCATTCTCACATACTAAACCCCCTTCTTTTTATTAAGTATTCTTCAATTAAATCTATCAAAAATGATCCATGTCCAGAGTGATCCTTCATCCAGTGTATATTGTACATAAGGATATAATTTCGTCAGACCATTTGTAGAAATCGACTGCATCTGTTCATTTGGAAAAAAAAAAGATTAAGTTTTGTACTTGACTGAAGCATCCCAGGCACTTTTTATTCCTTGTGACTGTTAGAATCAAGCTTTTGCTATGATAACAAGAGACAGATTTTAACACAGAAGTTACCAAGCAATGTTTCTGTTTTTCTCTATGCAAATAACTTTATTTTCAGTGGATTTATCTGCTTCAATTACAGTTGTAGGATCAGACCCATCATACTGATCTTTATAAATCCCATCTACTGAAAAGCTTACTTCTGTAAAATCAGAACTCCCACCCCAACTTCACTGTTTTACTCCTTTATCCCTCGCATGTTGATAGCAAGATGAACCTGTTTATGAGCTTTCCATTTTGCAAGAACATGGTGTAATTTGGCATAACTCTTCATAGTTCCATTTGTGTTGGTTCAGCTGTGTGTCTCACACATGCCCACTCAACTGTGAGTAAAATCCCCAAATGTCAGAAGTCATAGATTTAGTTTTAAATATGCAAATAACATAATGCAAGATTATTTTGATACATGAGGTGAAAAAAATCCTACTAAATTATACAAGTCTAATTTGTACTACTACTTACCAACATAAATGCGGATTAGGATCTTTCTAAGGAAAGGATGGAATCTGATTTTTCTGCAATGTCCTGCTCATATGATTTAATTAAGTACAAGGGAAAAGAACTTTAATTGTACCTCTTCAAGATGAAAATACTGGTTTCTGACTGCAACATAGACTGTAAATAGCAGAAGCAGGACATTCTGCTGCTTACATCCTACAATCCCAGGGTTTTTCCCCCATTGAAATTACTGGAAGTATTTTCACTAACTTCAGAGGGAAAGAGGACTGGGTTCTGGTGACTGATTCAAAACCCAGTGAAGTCAATAGGAATATTTTCTCTAATTTCCACAGCATTTTGATTAGACCCTTGGAGATGACTAGCACTGATATCTGAAACACTAGAAATTAATCAGACTGCATCTGTAAAATGTGCATGCTCTGCCTAGAAGTAAATAAGTTTGGTGCATGCTATTAGTCAGTTCTCTAAGGTGGTGAAATCTATTTCTATTATTGCTAGATAAAAAACTGGCTGGACGGCCAAGCCCAGAGAGTCCTGGTGAACGGAGTTAGGTCCAGGTGGCGGCCGGTCACCAGTGGTGTTCCCCAGGGATCAGTTTTGCGGCCTGTCCTGTTTAACATCTTTATCCATGACCTGGATGAGGGGATGGAGTGCTCCCTCAGTCAGTTTGCAGATGATACCAAATTGAGCGGGTGTGTTGATCTCCTTGAGGGTAGGGAGGCTTTGCAGAGGGATCTGGACAGGCTGGACCCATGGGCTGAGGCCAATTGTCTGAGGTTCAGTAAAGCCAAGTGCTGGGTCCTGCACTTTGGTCACAACAACCCCCTGCCATGCTACAGGCTCGGGGCAGAGTGGCTGGAAAGCTGCCCAGCAGAGAGGGACCTGGGGGTGCTGATCAACAGCCGGCTGAACATGAGCCAGCAGTGTGCCCAGGTGGCCAAGAACGCCAAGGGCATCCTGGCCTGCATCAGAAATAGCGTGGCCAGCAGGACTAGGGAAGTGACTGTGCCCCTGTACTCGGCACTGGTGAGGCTGCACCTCTAATACTGTGTTCAGTTTTGGGCCCCTCACCACAAGAAGGGCATTGAGGTGCTGGAGCAGGTCCAGAGAAGGGCAACGAAGCTGGTGAAGGGTCTGGAGCACAGGTCTTATGAGGAGCAGCTGAGGGAGCTGGGGTTGTTTAGTCTAGAGAAGAGGAGGCTGAGAGGAGACCTTATCACTCTCTACAACTGCCTGAAAGGAGGTTGTAGTGAGGTGGGTGCTGGCCTCTTCTCTAAAGTAACAAGTGATGGGACAAGAGGAAATGGCCTCAAGTTGCACCAGGGGAGGTTTAGGCTGGATGTTAGAAAAAATGTCTTC
The DNA here is from genome assembly GCA_011057875.1 of Pterocles orientalis. Classification (NCBI taxonomy): domain Eukaryota; kingdom Metazoa; phylum Chordata; class Aves; order Pterocliformes; family Pteroclidae; genus Pterocles; species Pterocles orientalis. The sequence goes on along the minus strand of WKFP01014370.1, from coordinate 1,728,190 downwards.
ACTGAAAGAGTGACCAGGCATTGGAACAGGCTGCCCAGGGAAGTGGTGGAGTGACCATCCCTGGAGGTGTTCAAGAAACGTGTAGACATGGTGCTTAGGCGCATGGTTTAGTGGGTTAGGTGGTGTGGGTTGATGGTTGGACTTGATGATCCTTGAGGTCTTCTCCAACCTTAATGATTCTATTCTATTCTATTCTATTCTATGATTCTATTTCATCTTTTTATCAAATATTATCTTCTTTCTAAAGTATTTGTTTCACCTTAAACTAAATCCTTATCCTGAGAAGTCTCAAAGAGGGCATGGCTGGTGTTCCTTCCCTTTCTTCTCTTCAGAAACAAGAGCTTTTCTTTCTCTCCTTACCATCCTTTTCTGATCTCTCTGGCCCTTAAACAGGTCCCATTGTAACCATCCTTATTGCCATACACCCACAGTGCCAACACTTGCTTTTTGCAGACATTTCTCCATTTAGTTCATGCTATTTCTTGTACTAACACATGTTGAAAGTTGTGTACGATGTCCTATACTTAAGTTTTCTTATAGAGTCTCTTCTCTCCTTGAATAAACTTGACTGGTTCCCAGCTACGGCTAAGTGTCAGGAAGCAAGGAAAATACGTCCATGGAAGCAGGCTAAGGGCATTAGGGATTTATCAAAAGGGGGAGATAACACCAATCAGCACGTATTCAGACAAGAGTTGCATCTTTTTCACAGAGTCATTCAGGATAATTTCAGACAGGATCATTCTTTTACAGCTTAAACACTTGGGGATCAGAAAAAGCTGAAATTCAATGCCATAGAGAGAACACTTAGATATTTGTATGGGAATGACATTGTGAACACCTGTAACTGTATTTTACTTATATTTGGTGCAGCCATTAGTCAACACAGTACCGTATAGGCTTCCAAAATTTAAAAATATAGGACCATCCGGTATTCATCTACAGTAAACTTACTATGCTTTACACAACAAAATAAATAATAAGCTGTAATGTAAAAGATAGAGAGGTTGTTTCCTGAGCACAGAATAGGCATATTGTTTAACATCTGTTCTCATGCTGAAGGACTCACAACGTTCTTGCAAACATAGCTAACTGCTATTTGTTTCAGAGAAATACATGAGCTAAAGTATACTTGGAAAGGCAAGAAGGTGGTCTAATGGAGAGAGCAAAAGCTCACAAATCAGCATTCAGTAATTTTTGTTGCCACCAGGGACTTAGTGTGCCACCTGGGGTAAATCTCTTATCTGCTCCATACTGTAGTTCCTGCATTTCCAAAATAATACTAGCCATAAGGAATCTCATTTAATCCAATTAATGTTTTTAAAGTGTTTTGAGAACCTCATACAAAAGGTGCTATAAATGTACAATCTGTCATCATATTGTACTGTTTCAAGATCATTTGATCCACTTCTGCGATACGTCGCACTGACATAAAATGCAATATAAAGCCACACAGAAAGAATGCACTGAGGAATTAGTGCTAGAAATCACACCTACCCAACATATTACTTTCCAAAAGCATTTATGATTTCAGATGTACAGATAAATTGTAAATATCCTGATGAAATTTGTTAAGGACACAATGCACTTTCTATGTAGAGAGTATCCTAACTGTTTTAAAGCATGGGCTCAGTTTTTGATGCACTAGTTTATCAGCAGGGCTTAACCAACAACTGGCTCACCTTTGAGATTTCTTATCCAAGCCCTCATCCTGCCCAGTCTTGTTTAGTTTATTATGAGTTCTGATGAGATCACTTCCTTAGATGACACAGCTGCAGGCAGCTTAACTATTCTAAATTTTTATGTGTAGAAACAGAACATTTAGTACCATTTGTACTTGAAAGCAGATTCGGTGGATAATATTTCATGACAGGACTTTTTGGCCTGTGGGCCACAGAATTACCTGTTAGTAGTGATGTTCTGGAGCACAGTTGCATTTTTATGTTGTAGTCTAAACTGTGTAGGAGGTATTATTTGGGCACTGGTGTCATCTTGTTATCTGTTTGTCTACTTTTGGTCATCTGTCCAAAGTACATGTGAGAAGCTCTTGTTTATTGTAGCACTTCATACATGTACAATATATGAAAGTACTCAGGAGGTGAATGCAAAGATTCTACCCAAGTAAAGGTCTTGGAAACAGTTTATATTCTGTCTTTCTAGTGGAGATAGTTATGAGAGTTTTCATTGGGCTTGTTTCCAATGGGCTTGTCCAGTTTTACTATAGACTTTCTGTTTATTATCAGAGCTACGGTTGTCTGCAAATTGATCTGTTCGTGAACAACAGAATTCGTTCAAAGGGAACAATTGGTTTAGATTCAAAATGTCACAATCCTACTTTTACTGGAAATATGTTGTCCTCTCTCACTTGGCCACTGAGGTATTTAGGTTTGGTTTTGCCTTTTGTGAATTTTCTGATATCTCATATCAAATATGGGATATATATTTGAGCATTTAGTGGGGGGGTTAGATTTCTGGATTTTCTTTGTAAGTCTTCCATAAATATTAATCCAGAAAAGGTTCATTTGAACAGACTGTGTACCTCACAAGAATTCTTAGTGCTTAGCAAGATAGAGTCTGTGAGTCCCATCACTTTTTTTTTGCATATTTTCAGATGTGTTCAGTGTCTTTCCCCTGCCCTTTCATCTGTGTCCATCCTCCATCTAAGCCCCCTGTATCTCCTTTTTCCCCTACCTTCCTTTTTACTCCTTCCTCTGTTCTCCTCCTTTGCCACCTCATTCTAGTTGGCTCCATTTTTCCCAAATGCATTCCCCTTTATCTTTCTCCCATCTCAACCACAACCTGTTGGTTCTTCTTTCTCTAGAGCCCTGATGAAGGATGTAGGTGATATCCTGCTTATTCACACTCAGTTTCTGGTGCTGCCCAACAGACTTGGTGAAGATTCCGTGTCTTCATGTAAAGATTAGTTTGTTTACAGTCTGTTTCTTCTTACCAAGCATATCCAGGTCACAGAATACATTCAGAGTCGTATCTGATTACTTCAGTTATAGAAATAAAGCTTTTCTATCATTTTAACTATTATTAGCCTTAAGGACCGAAAAACCACAAACTGAGCTTGATTCTGTTTCTGTGCGTGTATCATTCATTATATTGTCTGTTACAGTTCTGCTAGAGAGGTAGTCAGATGCATTAGTTTAATCTCAGGCAGTAAAGAAATTACAAGGGTGTATGTAGGTGTAATTTTGCCTGCATACATGTGTATGTGTAAATGCATATATAAACATATATGGACATGGAGACAATTACATGGAGGCATTGATTTTTTTTTTCTAGTGATGATGCACAAACTGGAAGGAATGAAACCTGGCTTTTGAGCAGGAGCAGTGAAAAAGAATTATGCTTACTCTGAATGACAACCTGAGAAAATGTACTTGGAATGCTTCTGCATCATCTTTTACATTCAAAAATTAGAACTGTAATTTTAAAGTTTTGCCTTGTATTTTCTCAGTCTCAAAGCCCCACGTAGAATCATACATCAGAAAACTCACCTAGTTCCTTCCAGGAGCCTCTAATAATACCTTTAAACTATAAATTAATCACATTAGGGAAATAAAGCAATCAAGATGCTAGCAGGTAGCCTACTAGGCAAGGTGAACCTCTGATCTTACAAATTATTGAAGGTCAATTGTTCTCACATCTCGGAGCTCTGGGAGAGATCATATATCAAATGTGGGCTGCATGTTTTCAGAAGATGCACTTAGCTCTTTTGTTGGCTTCTTGGCTAACCTCCTTAAGCCAAAGACTCATCATTGTTTGTCATTTTGTCATAGTGTGGCTGTCCCTTTCAGTTCACATAATAACAAAATGTTCTCAGATTTTATTGCAATGTTTAAAGATGGGTCATACTAGAAGTTTATCTCATGTAGTAACAGATATTCTATAGGTTATTTATTGTGAGTGAAACTCTGTAGAGTTCAGGAGCACTCAGATTTTTAAAGGGATCATGAGGTAGGATCCAAACAGCGTGCAGTGAGCATCGGGCTCTCCTTTTTTCTGTTCTCTTTTGGTATTACATGACAATTCTGAGTGACCAAGAGCACAGCTAAATAAGAAACACACAGTCTGCACTAACAAGAATCCTGGCACTTCACAGGTTTACTTTAAAACAGCAATATTCTCCGATATTAGGTTACAGTATAAGTTAAGAATCTGTTCCATAATCCCTCCTCAGCTTCTCCCCTCGATTTAGTCTCCCCAGATAGCACGGACTTCACCTGCAAAGAACAGGTTTCCTACTGGAAAAGCAGACTCTTACTGAAACTTTCTCGTACTGTTGGCTAAGTTAGTCATTGCTCATAGCTCAGAGACTTCAAATTTTCTTTGCATTAACTGTTGACATTCACACATCAAGGCCTTTTAAATAAATGTGTATGGCAGCAGATAAAGTGGAAGTTTAACACTAGGGAATGTTACATTTTACTTAACAAGGGCAATTAATTTGTTCGGACTGCCCATATTTGATAGTAGTAGAAGTGCATCAGCCCTACCAAAGGCATTGCTGTTCATTGTTCATGTTTTTCAATTACTTAAAAATGATTGTACTTCTTTTTGTACACAACTAACGTTGTCTTCCCAGAACACATTAATCGTTATTAATTTTGTGTCTCTATAGACTCTTAATGTGACAGAAGAAAAATTTGTGTTGGATACACTAGCTGGATGCATAGAATATAAATCCTTATTGGATGTAGTAGTCAATGCCTTTTTTGTTCGGGATGGGAGATACTGCCTGATTTCTGAGCGTAATCTCTATATAGGTAAGTTTTCTTTAAAATACCAAATGTGCTTACAAAAAAATTTTTTTAAATATCTTTTACCAGTGTAGGTCTTAATATTATATTACATTTCAAGCATTGTCATTGTGCCCAGTGCAATATGAAATACAGGACCTTTTCCAATTGCCTTATGATGTAAAGCCTAAATCCTGACATTGTCATTTAGTCTGGACTTTGACAGATGTTTACTGGAATTTTACCTAAGAAAATTCTGTGGAATATGCTTGCAGATTAGATAACATGTAGATGGAAAATACCATCAGTGACTGGAAGATGTATCTTGGAAGTTTAACCATAAATTTTAAAAATGTGCTTCAGTGATTTCCCTTTATTCTCTTCTATGCAACCTAGTACTTCGGCCATTCAGATATGAAAGTGTATAACAAAGCTCTGTCTGCTGAGGAACACAGCACGTCTCACAGCATGAAGATACTTTATCCATACATGGGTTTCTTCGTTACTGACAATCACAATGACATAAATGTCTCCATGAGTGAGGTCAATTATGTTCTTTTCATTAGTTACTTGTTTAGAATCGGTTGCAATACAACTATATCTGATACTGTGAGCTAGTTAATCAGAGCAGTTACCACTCCCAAAGTTATTTCAGGCATTGAGAAGTACATTTAAAAAGTAATTTAAAATATTTTTATGCTATGCATTTAATGCATATATCCTGAGGTTGATTTATTCAGTCCCTATATCAGTTAGAATCACAAATCACACTGGCATTGGTTCTCTAAGTCAGATGTGTTCTGAAGCTTTGTGGGTGCTTTGAAAAGTCCAGTTAATTTAATTCAAAGTGGTTGAAAAATAATTTTTAAAAAATATCTAACGTAAGTACATCTATTTTTTATGTTTTAAAAGCTATTAAATTTTATGGCAATCCTGGTTGCTCTGTCACAATCTGGAAAGGTATAGAAATTGAAATCAAATAACAAATGAAAGGGAACCTAAACTGTCAAGGATTAAATTAATAGTATATTGAGTTTATTCTAAATGGTAATGCTTCATTGTCTCCATTTCTCCAAAGCCATGTTTTTCAGTGTCTGGGGCACATAAATTATACCTTTAAGCTGAGTGTTGCTGTAATTGGATTGTCAGGACTGGTCCACTCGAAAGCATCCATTAATCATAGTCAGAGGGAGGACCCTGGAAAATTTTCCTTTATCAACAAGTTGAGAGTCTAAGGTCATTGGCTTACATTTTTTTAAGCTGCTTGTGATTCCCTTTGCCGAGCTGCATTGACACTTAAATGATCAAAGCTGCTTATAAAGGCTGTCGCTATGTGTGAGCAGATTTGAATTTAATAAAGCTTGTAGGAGATAAATGTATATTCTGCTAAGACTGCTTAAATATGTTGCTATGCTAAAGCACAACATTGAAGCCTAACGATACACTGAGATGGCTGCAGCACGTTGGTCAGTATGTACTGATTTTATCATTACTGTTTGGTGTCAGCTAAAATACTGCAGTGTGAGTGAAGCCTGATTGATCAAAGTGAATATGGTCGAATGAAAGCTGACACAGGAGCTCATGAACCCTACAGGTCTGCAAAAATCTCACATCAGTGACTGTGCCTCTTCTGTATTGAACTGCATACTTGTCAGAGGGAGGTGCAAGAATCAGGTTTGGATTTCCCAGAGAATTTCACAATTTAAAAACTTGGTTTTATTCTAATTCAGAATAAAAACAAAAATTGCAACACTTCCTGCAAAATGGTCACTTCCCCCCCCAAAAAAAGGAAAATAAATACTAGAAATATGACATATGTTTAAAATTGTTGTTATGTTTAATATGTTACATATAAGAAACAATGATTTTGGAACAGCTATCCTCTCTGAAAACATTACAGAGTATGTTGAAAAATTCTCTGTCAAAACTTCCTTTTATGTCTCCTGTTCACATTAAGTTTTCTCGGAATAAGCTTGCTTACACTGAAAATTTTGGCTACACTCAAAATTTTTGTTACAATAAGAGAGAGCTCTATCCAACAATGTAATATTGTCAGAAACTCTTCAGTCATGTCTCTCAGAAGCCATCGATCTGGCTCCTATTCTCCCTGCCTTGTTGCCAGTCTAACACAGAATTTCATAGATGGAATATGCAGATATTTGTTGTGTAAGCTGGTACTACTACCCAAAGAAGCAGGCTGCCCTTTTTTCCGTCGCTGGCCCCTCATTCTCACCCCTGTGTCATCTCTTCTCTTGAGTTAGAACTTGTGTTTAGCAGCCATCCAGTGAACTAATCAATAAAGTATTTCAGGTTAAAATTCACAATCTGTTTCAACGTGTCTGTGTGGATGTCTGTACTTGCCCAAGAGAAGAAACACCAGGAACTAAAAGGAGGGGGTGGGAACAAGCAATCAGAGATGCTTATTTTAGTGGTGATGTTGGTATAACGAATTTACCGTGAAGTAATGGTAAGATCTTACCTTCAGCCTTGCAGGTTTTCAGATGTTGCTATAGTAGATCTCCCGGTTTTGCAAGCAGGTATTTGCAGGCATCAAAAGGACCTCTATGAATGTTTTCAGATAGCTACAATTGTTTACATTTTTTGTGTAAGTGGCTGGATCCTTAGATGTTAGAATTTCCAGAAAATTGTGTAGATTTGCACTAGGTTGGATCTGACTCATGAAAGAAATAACTAATTTATATGAAACATAGCATAGAGTGACAATGCTAATAATGAACATGGGGTTAATGTTATAACTTCATATTACAGTTTGTCATTGTCAAGCATTATATTGCCCAGTTAGATAGACAATATTGAAGACTATTTAAAATTAAAGTAACAGTCTGAATCCCAGAGTATGCTGAGTATAGGATATAGGTTTATTAGAATTTCCTGATGTATGTATCTTTTGATAGTTATTTGTTACCTGGCTACTTTTCGACTAGAAGAGCTTGGTCTTCAGCACTTCAGCAGGATTGTGAAATCTCTGGATGCTGCAAAAATGCAAAAGGTAATGAAAGTACAAAACATTTTTTAAAAAATAAGTAGTGATCTCTTAATTGTGTTTCATTAATCAGGTTACTTTTCTCAATGTTCAGGATAATTTGAGAAATTGGTGTTATTTTCTGTTTAAATTCAGGAATGAAATTAGTATTTTATTATCACAAAAAGCTTCAGTTTCTATACTTATGCAGTGACTATCTCATATTCAGTCAAAGGCCAAGTTAAAATGTATTTCATATAATCTGAGAAGGTAGAATATTCACGTAATTTATAGTTCATGTGATTTCCAGTTGTCCCTCTAACTTGCATGCTCACTTTTGGCTCTGCTCACATTCTTTCTATGACTTTAGGCAGAAGTTTTTCCCGTACACAGTGAATCTATTGAAATTTGCACTTCCTGCTGATTACTGTTCTTTTTTACCCACTACCACTTTGATTATCAAACCTATTGTCCTTCCATCCTTTTTCTCCTTCCCAAAAAACAATTGCTCATTTGGAGCTATGCATGTGCCAATTACCCCATACCAACATACGTGCAATTGCCCAAGCCGTTGCTGCCAAATAAAGTATGGCAACAAAGTTCTGCCTGCCTTTTCCTCTCTGGGGTTACAAATTTGAGTTTCGCTCCACCACTTGTTTTCTAATCTTTGTGAAATTTGTAGAAATATAAATATCTTCTTCTTCTCTTTCGAAACAGTTCAAAGTGCTGATTATCTTAAAAGCTATGTTTTTACATAAAGAGGGGGAGAGGGATAAACTGAGCAGCAGTGCTTTCTCTTAAGCCCTGTTTTCTTAGGTAAATAGGCTAAAAATCAAGTTACGGGTGACATAGCATCTGTAAACTTTGATCATCCAGATGTTTCAAAGCATAGTCCAAGCACAGCATTTGAATAACAAATGTGGAATTCAAGAGAGAGGCAAATTTTAGTAGCTAATATTCAAAAGGCTAAGGTTTATCCTTATACTGATTACTTTTAAAGTTTATGTGGATGCCACTGTCTCTTTAATGAGCACAGTTGCTTTGTAATATGTGGGGAAGGAGTAGGTTAGGCTGTCTGTGTAACGTTTTTAGAAATACTCTATTCACTTTGTTTTGGTGGGCTTCCTACGGAACGTTTTTTATTAATTCCATTCAGAGACAAAAATGATATATTTCATTAACTGTTAGAAAGGACAGAGAAGTGGCTGGAAGAATTATCATAATCTGGTAGACAGACAAATCACTCCGTCTAAAATGCTCTCCCAGCCCCTTCTTTGGTAAACATCTTAGACAGGAGCCACTGGATTGGATGCATCCTGAGCTCATTCAACTAGCAACACAGTTTTCCCATTTCATGGCAGTTATCTCTTGTTGATTCCATTCACTTAGCTTTATAGGGCTTAAATATCAGTGCATTTTCTGATAGGGACGAGTGGTGTTATGCAATGGTCTGCTCCTGCTACTTTTTTTCCTGTAGATGTAACTTTGTTTGCTTAAGTATCTTATCAGATCCTGATCACCATGGCACCTAGGTTTTCTTCTCTTGCATTAGAAGAGGTTCTTTGTCTCCAAAGTGATGCTAGATTATATTAATGCACCTGCAGCAGAGGATTTAGAAGCAGCATTTGGTTCCCCCAGCAACAGAAACAAAAACAGCAGAAGGCAGAGCTGTGGCCTTAGCAACAGAAGTTGTCAGAAATTTGAGGTTCTCCTTCAGGATGTTGACCTGTAGATTTTGCCTGATGACTATTGTCTCTGAGTCCAGTCAAGATGCATAAAAATTATTCACATACGTTTACTTAGAATAGTTTTACTTTAATTAAAAAAATATTTTTTCTGCACATCACAGGCTGAATAGAATTTTCTTAATCATGCAGATAAACATTACTCAAATGAGTAGTCTTCAGGAAATTAACTGGACTATTCAGTTGAGTGAGATTGACTTGTGTGAGCAGAGCTTTCTCTTAAAGGACTGCATGGCGGAATCCGTTCAAATCAGTGCCACAGGGTTTCCCTATGATCGATGCATGTTCCAGTATTTTCATTTAGGCAGAACAGTAATGCTACCTCACTAACACATATTCATCTGCTTGAAAAGAACATCATATTCCTCCTTCTCTAATGTTAACAATACATGCAAAAATTCTTTATGGCTATATAATTACAGAACCATAGGATAAAACCCAATTTTGTAACTTTAGTGTGATTGTTCTTCTAAGAACTAAGTGATACATTGCTAGCTCAAGGCTGTTTTTCTGTTCTATTATTCATACATGTTATTCTTTTATATTGGTTGTAAAATTTAAGGGTTTGTATGTTGGAGAAAATACACTGCTGAAATAAAAAGTTGAAGTAAACAGCTTTATAATTTCATAATTGCTTTGTAAAAAATGCAGAATAACTAGTGTTTTCTTTTTAGCGTTCAAGAATCTGTTTTTTTCTGTTTCTGTTCTGATCCCTTCTAACAGCAGTGAAGTCCTTTATAAGGAACTTCTGAGATCTGCAAAGGAAAATCACTACCTAAGAACTGGGTATTGTAATTGCTATGATGAGGTAGGAATAGTAGGACAAGATCAGCCTCATGGTGAACACGGGGGCAAAAAAAAGTCCAAGTTGAGTCAGACAATGGCAGAAGGACCTGAGACCATGCTAGGACACTTCTCTCTACACCTTTACCTCATGATCCTCAAAATAGAGTTGCCCATTACAATTTCTGCATAGGAAAGCCTTCTTAAGACCTTCTTGCCTTCCTCTTCATTTCTCTGTTGCAGTTGAAAGCTACAATCCTACAAGTGTTTGAGCTGGCATGGCTGAAAAACTAAATGACAATAAGAGGGAAAGAATCAGCAGATGAAGAGAGGAGTGGACAGGAGCCTCCTTGATTGCCTTTGCTGCTACAGCAAATAGCTGTGGGTGTATACAGCCAAAATAATAGCATTCTCAGGTCATGGCTGGTCTGTGTGGAGAAACAGAACCTGCTGTTCCTTTCAGTTACTTCCTTAACTCAAGAATCAAAAGTTTATGTTGTGAATGTAGGGATTTCAGCTATTTTCAGAATTTACATGGGTTTAAAGGTAATACCAGATGAGGAAACTTCCCATTTTTTATTTGCTTTTTAGAAATCTTACTGTGTAAGACTTTTAGAATCTTACTGTGTAAAAATATGTTCCGAATATTAGTAGGGCATGCTCAAATTCTCAGAAGCAAGGTATTGATTCAGCTCCTGTAAAAATGCATTGCAAAACAGTCTTTAATTATACACACTTGTCCTATTACAGCCAGAGTACATTAGAATAGTTAAAATGTGTACAGTAGATTTCTGGTGTAATTCCACAAGTTCTAGAAGGAAAATGAATCTCAGTGATCGTGCTCTGTGAGTAGTGAAACTCTTGGAACATTCAAGACAGAAGAGTAAGCAGGATAATATTGTCACCAAAATGACTGTCCAGTAACTTCTCAAAAGAGACCGATACAGGTAATATCCAAACAGAAATCTGTGAGAACTTCAAGCTGCATTTTGCTACTATAAAAGCAAAGACTGCTGATACTGGGGTTGCCACCTGTGCCACATGTGGCCAAAGAAATAGAAGGGATTTTTCCTAGCTATTCAGTTTGCAGAATGCAAAAAATTCTATTGTTAAGAAATAAAATGTGCTATAGCTCCGTGGGTCTTATCCTGCAGACGTTCACCATCTGTGATAAGGATTATCAAAACCAAGATTGTGGACTTTGACCCAGCCAGCCTCTGGCCAGGAATGATGCCTGGTAATCCTGCATTGCCGTTTGCAATCCCTGCATTGCTGGGATAACCATTCCAGGGCAGCATTCAAAGCCTTGTCTAGCATGGTGCATATTGGGACAGATACCCTTATCGTAGCATTTCTCTGGGGACTGTGACTTGAACCGTACTAAAATATACCTCACAGTATTGATATCTGATTACACAGTTAACCGTTCTCTGTACCTCATAGGAATACCTCATAGCATTTATCAATGACATAATTATCCATTTGTCTTAATAAAGTGTGAAATGTTATTAACCAGTACGTAACTGGTGTTGCAGTAGGAGGCCACAAGGGGTAATAGGCGGCTGTTAGATACAACAGCTAGAAATCACTGTGTACCTTAATTATAGTTTCATCTGCCTTGAAGAGGTAGTTGAGTTGCAAGTACTTTGTAAAATACAGTTATAGCAAATATTTAGAAGACCTAGATGGAGAAGATCAGTCCAAGGAGAACTCAAACAGCAGTTCAGAGGCTTAGCTTCATGTGGCAATGTAGTAGACAACTGACTGAAGCCTCTGAGGGTGGACTAGGCTATAAAAGAGGAATACAAAGGGCAGAGAGAGGCAGAAGGAGTTCAGCCTAATGAAAGATACTGAAAAAAATGGAGGATTTACAAATCACCACCTGCAGTATTTCTACATCAGCTTCCTCTGTGAGTTTTCTGAATACCTAGAAATTTGAAACTAGCTTCAGGGTCTGCCTCATTTTAAGTATATTGGCTCATGTTCAGTCCACCACTGTATATACCTTTGCTTACATGGGTTTAAAACCACATTTTTCGTAAGCATTGTGTATAGTCAGGGCCTTCTGTAAGGTAAGAAGAGTACTTTGGCAGGGAACATGTTCTCTGGGTCTGTAATTATATATACAGCTGGGATACTTGAATGTAATATTTTGTTGCACTGCAGAGAAAGATTCTCAATAAGGAGAGTGAATGAGTTTCTAGACCAATAGGAAGTGCATCCCTTAGCATATACTTAGCAAACTCCACTGAATCTGGAAGAACCAAAACCCCAACTTCTTCACAATTCAAAACTTATAGTCATGCTTTTGGGGATTAAATATCTTCTTTTGGATGGTGTGTTGATATGCCAGCTTCTGAAGTTTTGTGGAAGAGCAGTAGTTTCTAGAGAAGAATGGGAATCCTTCAGTTGTTGATCAATCTTTTGACTCTACCAAAAGCACAACAGATGAAAATAGGACTAAAATTACAGGTTAATTCCTTGGAAATGGTCACATCAAGACCATAGATTTGAAGCAGCAGGCTTTCTACACCTGTTGGACATCTGCAGCAAGTACCTTGAGTCAAATCTGAATTGTTTATAGCTGATTTATTCACAAAGATCTGAGCCACCTTGGGCCTGGCACCACATGTGAATTAAGAAGCTCCTTGGTAGTCCTTCAGAACTAAAAGTTCAATACAAAGACCTATGTGGCTCTGTGGAAACCAACTCAAGACGGGGCTGATGCCGAGTCTCAACTAATAAGCTCTGCAATCTCCATTCAAAGCTTATCAAGTGACTGCACACTGCTTTTCAGTATATCCCATAGAGTCTATATTATTTAGTGTGCTTTTTCCTATTACTGGGATTATTTCAGTGTGATACTTGCTTGTACTTTCATTTCCAAGAATTTTAATGAAAAGTTCAAGTTTGGAATTTGTATTGCTGTAAATGATACACACTGAATCTGAGTGCCATTTTTCAAGAGTCTGTTTCAAAAGGCCATTTGAGCAGTTCAAGTTTTAAAGAAAGGCTCTTGACCTTATGGTGAACTCCAGAGGGAAACAAAAGTTCAAATGTTAGTTGCTATTTCTCCAGCACATAGAGCCCTAGAGTGTGTAAGTGTGCCAAATTTCAGTCTTCTAGTTTAATGGGAATTTGCCAATTAATTATATTTCAATAAAAGAAGAAACCATATTGTGTAACTATAGTTCTTAGCAGACCTCTCTGTGCAGTTGCAAGGGAGCTGAAAGGAACTTGAGTAATTCAGGTACAGTGCCAGGCCTGAGATGTTTCTGGGCACTATGGATCGTCTGGCTATAGATAATCAGGAGTCAATTGTACGTATATTAGACTCTGCAACTCTGTTGTATAATTATACTAAAATCATATAATTATACTAAACAAAAACTTCTGTTTCACAATGTTTGAATTAAAGATGCATCAACACATCCTCATGTTGCAGCCACTAGATTTTTTTTAGGCCACTAAAAATATTTTAATATCTATTAGTGTTTCACAAAATGGGGCTGAGAGAGATGGGCTGTCCTAACAGAACTCAGAAGAACCCACAAATATTGAGCACCTGTGATTATAACTACAGGATAAAACACAATAAAGTTCTTCAGCAGTGTTTGTAGTAAAAACAACTATCTTTTTGTAGTCTTATATACACCATACTTTCAATATTCATATTTAAAAGAAGTAATTTATTATTAGTTTCTTAGATTCTTCTTCAATGCCTTGTATTTGAATACATGGATAAAAGATGAATGGAGTCGGTTCTATGATTCACTGTATGTAAAAGAGAACTGGATTGATCCACTAGTAAGGTAAGCAGTACTTAAGTAGCCTGTGGCCACCTCAAAGTTTAAAAGCTGGGAAAGCCTCCCCTGAAAGCTCAATTTGCTGTTAAAGTGTTTCTCCTATTGAAGTCAGTCAGAACCCTTCTTGTCTTTGTGAGACTATAGTCATCCCTTTTACTTACCCAGAGGCAAGGTTCTCTTGTAAAAAAGTCCTTTCACAGCTGTTATACATTTGTTTCTCAGTGTCTCTGAATAGATCAAACATCATACTCTGAAAAAAAAATAGAAAGTTCAAATTATCTTACAGAGTTATATTTGTGCCTCATAAGTCAATGCAGCATCTGAATGACATTAAGCATATGAAAAAAGGTGTTTGACTTCCCTGAGTTTGGCTTTATGCACAGACTTGTTTATGCTGATGGTCCTAAAATCCCTGCTGAGCAAATCAGATAAGCATGTAAACAAGTCTCTTAAAATTATTATTTATTTACACAATTGAAGCACCATTTAACAGTATACATTCTCTGAGGTGCAGGTGTATCCACGCATTGGTTAGGTGGTGATACAGTAGCATGACTATCCTTGCCAAACTGGAATATTTTCAGGTGGAGAAACAGTAACTCTGCAGCCTATTGTGTCACTTTTTCGTTCATTTTTACCCAGGACAGATAAATTAGAGCTAGCATTGGTACATCTATATGGCTGCAATCATACGTCCTCCTCCTGCAGTATGGATTAACCCAGGTGATGGCAAACACTGTTAGACAAAAATATGTTCCAAACAGTGTCAGCTGAGGAAGAGTTTGCATGTAGTTGAGTCATATCAAAGTCAGTAGGATTGATTCTTTCATACTATGTCAATTATGCCAGATCAGCAAATGTATAGTATAAATCTGGCTGGCAATGCTCTAAATTCCACTCTGTTCTACCAGAACTGCAGGGATATATTTGAAATCAGAATTTGACTCAATATATTCCACTGTAGTAATTCTAATTATAATGGATGGTTACAATACTAGAAAGACACAGATAGAGATGTATAGATAGAGAGGTACACACATATCCACATGCTTTTTATATGTACATATGCACGCAGGCAGATGCTTAATCTCTTGCTTGTTTCATTACCACTAAGCTTATTGGAGCTGTCCTTCACAGTCAGTCACGTTCCATGTAATGAGCACGTGTTCTGCCTACAAGTAGTAAATGTAAGTTATACAAGAACATATTTGGTTATTGGGTTTGAAACTTACGTCAAGGGGTTGAGGATGCATTGATCAGTTTAATCAGTTCAGTAGCTTAAATTATTTTAAATATGTCTTTTTATTCCTCTTTATACTGTCAATGAGGTTAATATGGAGAGTCCTGTTTATTTTACTGGAGCTGCATTAGTTGCAGAGGTTACTTGCAAGCCTCGTCCCATAATGACAGTACAAGCCAAGGTAACAATCACATGAACAAGTTACTGTAAATTTGCATTGTCAGCTTTTTAAGTTCTGGGAAAGCTCCATTGCACATGTAATACTTAAGGACAGAACACATATAGAGGAGGAATAACTGACATGAAGCTATCACCATAATTAGCCCTGTGATAGCTTGTTTGTGTCTTACCTTGAATTCCGCATCTTCCTGTCATTCCTTGGAAGAAGTCTGAACCTTCATACAAGCCAAAATCCAAATGCAGAAAACTAAAAACCATCTGACTGCCCCAAAATGTTCATTGAGGGTTCATTTGCTAATTCACCAAACTCCTTGTATCTTTCTATTTTTTTATTAGAACTGCCCGTGACATGAGATTGATTTACGTGTGCTCTGTCAGTTGGTAAAAGTGGCAGTACTCAGACAACTGTTTGTTTGTGATCGCTTCATCTAAGTGTGTTAAATGTGTACTTAGCATATGACAGCTGCTTTTCTGATTCATAGACTGGTCCTGCTGTGAAAAGAACTGGCAGCACAATTGCTTAGTCAGTAAAAACATTGGCTATTTCACCACTAGTAGTCTGAATGGACTAGCATCTGTCAAGAGGTGAAGTAACCCAGTCCAACTAAATCATGAGTACAGATTCAGAGGTCAATTTTATTAAAATTGAATGAATGAAAACATTGCAGAATTTGCACCAATGCCAACCTCATATACTGCGTGTAAGTTTGTATGAAAAAAATGAAATAAAATTTAAAGATGTGTTTTTGTTTGAAGGTGGCAGCCAAAAATACAGAAACTGATTGAACAGCTCACAGACAAACTGAGTAATCGTACTACCACTGTGAAGACTTCAGCAGTCACTCAGCCAAAGGAATTTAATTTGACTGCACCCAAACCACGTGCCATTCCTGTACCTCTGCCAATACCAGTACTGGAAAAAAGGCTACCTGTGAGTTTTTTTATGCTTTGAGAGATACTAAGTTTTGTGTATGATGATGCACAAAATAATTGTAGGGGAGTTAATACTCTCTTTAAAAATAATTGTAGAAAATCTACAACTTTTGACAGATCAACAAGGATTTTTGTAATATTCTGTGTTACTGAAGGTCAGATTTCTATAAGAACCCAAACTAATTATTTTCATTTCAGTGAATGTTGTGTAAGCAAATTGTAAGCCAAACAAAGGAAAGGGAAAAGATTGGTTCTGTAGTTGTTCTGTGACTTTTGGAGGTAGAACTATGCAATGGGTACAAATTGATGACAGCATTGATACAAGTGTTTCTAGTAGTCCTTGGATTTGTAAGATGTCTGCTTTGGATAGTGTACTGAAGCAGATAAGAAAAGAATGTTCAATGAAAATTTTTATAAACATATATTTTTTTGTAGATGAACTCTCATCAAAATAAATGGCAAACAATTTCCCTGGAGATGAGATGGACACTAGTTTTGCAGCTCCTCCTTGAGGGCGGAATTTTGTTCCTTTCTAGTCATATTAATGTTGAATCTCTAAAATTAAGGTTTTTCATTTTAAATTTATTGCTCACATGTAAATGAGACTAAGATTTATCTTTGAAATGCTGAGCTTTTCTTTTATTCATTGTCTAAGATTGTGATTCAGTTACGCTGGTATGTATGAGAGACACACCATTGGTTTTAAGTAAGTTAGCTCACTGGGGTCAGGCAAACAGGATTTGGGATCAAGCTGCTATGACTAACTTAATAAAGACTCCAAAATCATCTATATTTTAAATGCAGTGGGAAGTGAGCTTCGAAGTCACAGTTTTGGGCATTATCTGCCACCTTGTATTAGCACTTCAGGTTTTAAATAATACATATGTTGAATGCTCTTAGAAACCATTTACATCTTAGCGTGGCAGAGCAATTTAATGGTAGTGTGTTATACAGTTAATGGGATTTTACACTGAAACAGCTTAATACCAGGCTCTGAAAAACTGCATTTAATAACTACTTAATCTGTACAGGAATGAGTCATGTTGCTGTCATTTTAGTACCTTTATGCTGTGCAGCCCCTCTTAGAATAAATTTGCTTTAATGTGGATGCATTTACTGAAGTTCATTTGTGTGTGTGTTGTTAGGATTATACCAAATTTGGTTTACATTCTGGCCAACTCTGCAAATTTAAAAGCTCACGTGAATCTAAAACCATTAGTGTAGTAGAGACATACGTTTTGCTCATTTCTGTACCTATCTCAGCAAATTAAGCTTCACTTTAATTTGTCATATTGTTGATTTTAGATCAACAATTCTAGATCCTGAAATGAACAGAGACTGAAAAGAGAGCCTAGATGGCAAGACAGAGTTAGTAAAGTGAGAGCAAGCCACCGTTTTGGCTACTGCATGGTGGGGAGTTTTTTGTAATTGAGAGGAATGCACAGAAATGAAGCTCTTCCAGATTACATCCCATAATCTGCTGCAGAAATGTTCTCATCCATTTTCTCACAAAGTTGTTAGTTTTATAAGATAGCCATTTTTCTCGTGGTTCTCTTGCACCTGTCCAGGAACTTGTCACGTGGCACATTAGCGGGGACTATTGTAGTGACAATAACTACAGGCGTAGTTACTGCTCAACTTTGAAACAGCCATATGAATTCATATGGAGGCGTCTTGATTTTGAGCAATGACTACTGATAAGTTATTGCATCCCTATGGTGAAAGTAGTTCATTCTGATTAATAAGATTATTATTTCAGATATTTCTTTCTGCTAGGTTGCGTTGTATTGTGCAGTAGAGACGAAATGCAAAGGAAGATGAGATGTGCCACATACCTTGAGTTCAGGAGCTGGGATCGCACTGCTATCCTGTACACTGGACACATGCTTCCTTCACAGGAGAGGGCTGAGTCTGTGGGTGATTGCAGAAGGCAGGGTAGTTGTCTTACTCAGTGATTTCAGTAGAGATGGGACTTTCCACTGACCTTGGAAAGTTTCATTGGACTAACAAAGTCCTAGAAGGTTAGGTTAATCATTCAGCATCATAAACATTCATCAGGAATGTGGGACACTAAGTGAAAAGGAAAAACACTTTAATTTTGAAATTTAATAAGGAAACATTTAACTCTAAATATTTGGTCTAATGGTTATAAAATGTTCTCTCCACTGTCCCTTGCACACAAGCATATGGATGCACACACAAGCACGCATATATGCATACACGCATTTCTGCAAAGAAAAATAAGTGCTTTGTGTTGAAGTTTGCAAAGGAAGCAAATGGAGACAGGTGCTTAAACCTGATAACATGCAAAATGATTTGGACATATTTAACTTCCTTGGATATCTTGGCCTTGAGTTATGAAAACCATTTTTTTAATATCACCAATGTACTAGAATAATAAGATTATGCAATTATTTTATTTTTAGATTTTCTGTAAACTAATAAGTTAAACCAAGTAGTTAAAAAAAATAAAAAGGTAGCACTGAGATGTTATTGTAACACCATTCAGCCAAATTTAATGTATTTAGATATTTTCCTTATTATTTCAGCTGTGCTTAATGAGAGGATTTGGTTTGCAAATATAGTGACCGAAAAATATATTTATCTTTATGATCTTGTTATGTATAAAAATAGAGGCTCTTAATACAAAAGCATTGCATTAGCTTGTCCTTGTCCGTCTTACAACAGTAACTTTAAAAAAAGAGAAGATTGATGAGTACCAAAGTTCAAAGTGATTATTCATGTGGCACCTCTGGTAAGGATATCCAGAAAGCTGGAGAGGAAGAGCAAGGTTGGTGTCTCTTACTCCAAGCCCCCTTTTTTCACATTAGGATTAAATAGGTACAGTTTGGCCTTTTTGATCTCTCTCTATAGCTGGAATTTAAATGCATTTATAGTGAGTTATTCATCCTCTTCCAGCAACTGGGTATGTGCTGTATTGTCTGTCTGTCTGGTTGGTACTTATCACCATGGTATCTGAGGGCTAAATTACAAGGCTAAGATCATTTTTGAAACAGAGCTGTTTAAAAAGTCTCCTCCTTAAATTACTTGGAATAAGCATAGCAGCTTCTGAGGAGAGATTTTCAGCTTACACTGGTAGATGAGTGCTGTTTTGCAGGTAAAGCACATGACTAGGAAGAAGAGTGAAATAAACTGATACTCACTGCCTGCACAACCCTTTGCAAATCCTCTGGGCTTTAATTTCTCCATCCATAAAAGCGTAATAAAAATTCTTAGATACTGCTGGGAAATACTTTCAATTTTACTTCACTTAAAAAGCTCACAAAAATACTTGAGCAGTCTCACCAGTGCATGTAGTTGCTAGCTGCTTCTGTCCGTGCATTTGTTTTCCTGTAGATGCTGATGTCAAGTAGCAAAGGCAGTGGAAAGTACATCAGATTCATGAGTTTTTTCAAAGCATAGCTCTTTATATAGTCTAATAAAGCTAGATGGGATCTCCACATTCCCTAAAATGACTTCCAGTACAATATAGATTATAGATTTTTCCCATTAATTCTTGAATTAATTCTGCAACTTCTAATTGAGCTAGAACATTTTTAGCAAGATAAATATTCAAGCAGATGTCCAGTAAACTAGCAGACTATCTCTCCCACATAGGAAGGAGTTCTTGCTTCTGGGGAAGATTTCCTGCTCAAACAAATATTGAAATCTCCCAGAAGGTTCAGCCTAACTCAAAACCCTAGCCTCCTCTTGATCCATATGACAGCCAGACGATAAGTCTTTCCTGGTTCTTTTATCTGTAGCAGTTTCTGACATGTGAATGCTTTCCTACATCTTTGACTGGTGCTAGGAGGTCCCTCTCAGTCCTGTACCTCCAAACATTTATCTTACACCTCCAACACAGTAGACCAGAGCAAAGGCCCGTTTTGCCCAGTGTATTTTCTCCAGCAGTGGCCAAACACAGGTGTCTAGGAAGACTACAGGGACAGGACAAGCATAGCTATTGCTTTCTCCAACTGCCTTCTCAGTCTCCCACCATTTCAGCTCAAAGACTTCCTCAATTACAGGGAAATTCCTGGGTGTTTAATAGACTTCAAAGAATTTATCTTCCCTGAATTTCTTTGGAGTCTCTGTAACTTGTTACTACTACACACAGTGTGCCAAAGGGCTCCACGGCTGAACTTTCTTCAGCTGCCCTATCTGGCTGCCGGTGCTGGGAAGGTGAAGTTTATGAGATGCCGAACAGAACTTTTCCCCTTCTGGCAACTTCTTTTCCCCCTCAATAGGGCCTGTAGGATGTATTGTTTCTTTAGCCTTTCTTGTGCTAGTTTCAGATTTTTCTTTCTTTCTGGTCTGTTGTCCAGGGGTTACATTACATTACATTGGACAGGACTGAAAAGCCTGGGTAGTCACAGCTAATTGGAATCTGTCCATTTCTTCTACACTGGCACTAAGAGAAAAGAATCAATATTTAAAAAATAACTGCAGCTGTTCTACAGTAAAAGTGAATGTGTGTTTTTCCTGCAAAAATGTGTTGCTTGGAATGTTTCATACCCCATACTGCGGTATGTGGTATACTGTTGAGATTATTGCCTTTTAATATAGGTTCCTCCAAGCACCTACAAGCCTCCAAAGGAAAAAAAGCAACTAGAGGAAATGAAAACAAAAAATCGCCGAAAAGCAGAAGTAAGTGTATAACATTCTTGTTCTAGTATTTCTTTTATTCCAAACTGTTTCTTCTGTAATGTTTCATTTTCACAACTTTATCTGAAACATATTTGCTTTTGCGCTTAATAGCTCCTGGCTCTTTCTCTAGCGTCATTAAGTTTGCATCCTCTATTCTGTTCTATGACCCTTTTTCCATCTTCCTTATTTTATTATTAATTGTCTGAGACAAGGTCCACCTTTTATTCACTATACAAGTACTATGTGAGAAATTATGCGAGTAGCCATGTAAGGTGATAGAGACATGATTACTCTCTTCTCTTCGCAAGCTTGAAATAGTTTAATGGCTCTTTTACTCCCACAGGACATGTGGATATTTAAGGTATTCACTCAATAATTAAGGCTTCAAAATGCAAAATACATTCAATATTTATTTTCTGTAGTAACATTCAATATTTATTTTCTATAGTAACTAATAAATAAACACACCATCACCCACTGTTTTAAAGTATCAGTAGATTCTGACTCTGTTTTTGTGCAGACTGCATTCTCTTTCCTTCAGCAGGATGAAAGAGTGGAAAGTCGTCACGAGTTGTAAAGAAGCAGAGTACCTGGTCTGTGTGCTAAGAGAGCAGAAGGGAGGGCCTGGAAAAACAAAGAAACAGATCTTGTTATTGGATCCAAACTTTGATATAAATCCTGTTCAATGAGTTAGCTCCTATCATAGTTAAAGCAGATTGCTGTCGTCTTCTTCTTGGAAGGGAATTAATTAAATGTCGGTTTCCACTTTCTTCCTCCCCACACTGCAGTCACCATACCAAATCTAATAACAGTATGAGCTTGATAAAAGGCATGCTATTTGACTCCTTTTTATCTGCACCCTCTCACTCCCATTCTGAAAATGCCTTACTCTAGCTTTCACTAGCCAGTACAGGTCGATTTATCACTGTTCTGGGTTCTCCTCATGTCCTTGTGAAAGGGGGATTGGATTCTGTTCCTAAGCTACAGTAAATGCTTTAATATGTGATAGATTCTAGGGGGATAAAATTTTAATTCCTTTTGCTGGCCTATCACATTACCTATGCTTGGTACTTCATTATAAACCAATACAAGATTATTTTTTATCCTTTTATTATTTCCATATTGTGGAGAAAGCACACGCCTATTTGTCTGCGTGCTTATTTGTACGTACAAACTTCCTAGAAACACCGGGCAGGAAAGGCAAGATATCACAGTGCCTATATTGTCAAACTATGAAAATCACTTAACTACCAGCCACATTCTTCAGGGGAGAGAATATATGAATACAAAGAACAAAGGAAAACCACCACAGAAATTATAGCTGCAATAACAGCAGTTTTTGTTGCCTCTGGAATGTCATAAAAGGCATCCAAAGCATTCACAAAGGTCAATTCCCTAGACTGTTTGCTAAACAAGCTGAAATGTTGGATCCTAAAAGAAATATGCATTAAAAATGCCATTTGTTTGATAGCATTTTTGCAGAAGCTGTAGCTGTCATTATGGACTCTAATGTCTGAGCATCCATAAGAAGGAGTGAGAAGCACTGATGTTATAGACAGCTGCAGTCCAGAAAGCCATTAGAAAATCTAGTCTGTGTTTCACAGCTTTGGTTAGAGATTACTGTTTACAAGTAAAAGAAATATCCAAAAACTAAAAAGAAGTTGCCTGTACTTCCCCCTTTAAAATGAATTGCTCTTAGGTGTGTACGTATTGGAGCAACCCTTGGTGCTCAGATCCCCTGATCATAATCTTCTAATTTAACTCAAAACCAAAGCCATTGTTTGCTAGCTATGTGGCAAGTTACTGCCTTTGGTACTGTTGTGCCATAGATAATTATGAGGCTTTTAAGTTTAATTCTGGATGAGCAACATGTTTCATATATCAAAGGCTTGATACCCTGTGTAAAGGATACAACCAGGCAGAACTATGTAGAAAATCAGGACTTGCCTACTTCAAGTCTTTAATCAGGAATGAATATTCATATTAATATTAAGTCAAGCTTTCATTCATTCGAAACAAATTAATATACCAGTCTGGGCTGCAAGGCTTTTCAAGACAGAAAATTATTGTTAGAGAATTTAGATTTACTACACTCTTTAAGCTAATTGCTTTAATTTTAGGATCTGCTCTTGAAAGCAAATGCTGACCAGTTCAGGTGTGCAACTGTGAAGTCTGAAAAAGGAGAGGTATGCTACAAAATACTTTATTACCTAAAAAACTCCCAGTATGTAAAGATATCTCAAAATATTTGAAAAATTTTGTTTCTTTGAGGTTAGGAATTATGTGCTATAATTTATAGCTGTACTATAATTTCACATCCATGCTATATGGATACTAACATTTGCCTCTTTGGATGCATAATGTACGATGCCCTTTTCTTATACTTCTGGTGCTGCTTTTTTATTCTACTAATTTTGAGATAAGCAGCCTTCCTGTGATGATACTACAACAAGTCTCCAATCTGGCAATATTTCTCTAAACCCACATATTATTTTCCATTTAATTTTATGCCACAGAGCGGCCCAGCTGAGCAGAATTCTTGCTTTGGTTGATTCCCAGTTTACAACTGTGTCACAAAATTATGTACGTAATATATTCATTTCAGCGTCACATCTGCATATTCTATTCACCGTGTTCATCCCCATGGTAGGAGACACTTGCACATCAGTATCTATAGTTAACACCATAAAATGAAATTAACAACCATCAGCAGAATCCTACTGCTATTGAATAATTTCATGAAGTGTGCTTTGACACCCTATTTTGTCTTCGCAGTATCTATTTCAGTTAAGAGCTGAATATATTAGTAGTCAAACAAAACATCACTTACTTTTTTAGCACTATTTTAGTCAAAAAATTTTAGTCGATATTTGGACCTACCTTTCTATGGTCATTTAGTATTAAATATTCCCACTAAGTTGGGTGTATATAACAAGTTTTTGTGGCTATAACAATTCCCAAATATATCGCCTATTATCATGTTTGCTACTCTAGATTAATATTCAAGAATGATTTTTGGTAAATATGTAATATTTTTTGCTAAGTACTTGAAAATCTTCTCTGAAATGAAATAATGTATTTATTTTTGGTTTGAACTGCAGAACACATATGAAAGTATGAAGAGTAAACCTGCATTCCGGGCTCAAAAGATCCAAAGCAAAGTGAGTAATCCTTAAGGTGCTGTTGTCAGATGTACTTCAAAACTTTGGAGTGAAAAATGCACATGCAAATTCTGTGGTGATGCAAACTCTACTGGAATCCATGTTTTACACCGAGTTCTCTGGCCAGGAGAATGGGATGGATTGTGTCTGTGGCTCATAAATTTTGGCCTACGTGCCATTAACAATCCATAAAGAAATGGTCAGGGAGCAACAGGAGTGTGGCTGCTCCAGGAGGGAAAAGAAACAAGGAGCCAACAGTAATGAAAGCACAGACAGTGGCCTCACCAGCCCAGCTACAGTATCTGAACATGATGACGTTGGTGGTAGTGACGGGCTGGGCTGACAGCCAGTCATCCTTGGACAAAGTAAGGTAACAAATCAGGGCTGGGGTCCACCCAGAAAATCCAGTCAGGAGACAAGGCTACAACAGCAACCCAGGTCCATGACAGCAGGAGACAGAACTAGAGAGACAACCAGGAGCAGAATTACCTCCAGCAAAATGGGAAAGTACCAAAGCAGAGACCTGAGCTGAAGTGGGGCTCCTGGAAGGTGTGAGCAGAGGGTGTGAGCAGAGGTCCTAGGTGACTCTCATCAGGGCAATTAAGACCTGTGGGTTCCCTGAGGGCCCTGACAGGTAAGTTGTGTGCTGTTGCGCAATGTAACCGTATTGCTTTAACTGTTTTCAATTCCAACAGGAATTTTATGTAAAATGGTAAGGATTGAGAATATTCCACAGGAAAAAAAAAGAATTGTGAACCCATTGTTTAAGAACTCAGCACAGGAACAGAAAGAATCTTGCTTCTCTAAATCACTGTTCCAAAATGAGATTCTAAAGAATGCTGAGCAATCGTTCCGGCTAATGACTGTCTGATACACAATATACAATCAGTCTGGATGTTTGTCTACTTTCCTTTAGACACATACTGAGGTCATCAAATCCACTATACTGATTGCTTGTCTGCTAGGATTTCCAGGGGTCAAAGAACTGTAAACGTGGAAAATGGGCTATTCAGCCCAAACAGTGTAACACATGAAAACTCACATCGCTATTTCTGCAATAACGTTACTACAGATAATCTTCAGTCTTACAACATTCAATCTGTCAGCTTTCATTTGTTCCAAGTTCATATGCAGAATAATATGATGTGGAAGCTGTACTTGTATTCTGATCTCAAATACCTTATGAGCAGGTCTACCTACTCTTTATGTGTTTAGGTACAGCTCATATACATTTTGGAAAGACTGATTCTCTGCTTGGGGAACTGGGCACCTGGCAACTATTTCTAAAGCATATCTGGCATTTATCACGTACTGAAGTTATCTGTAATAACAGTATCACCTACTCAGTCTGCTTGCTTACAGTCCAGCAGCATTTGAATTACAGGAAAGTAATAAGATCCTAGTTCCTTCTGCACTCAAAAGAAGGGGAAAATCCCAAAACATGAAACATTTACACAGTTAACCCAAATATGCATGATCTGTAAATATGTGAACTTAGTTCAAGTCTGTGTGTATTCCACTTCCTTTTCTCATAATTTAAAATACTGAAACCTTACTGCAGACTAATGAGAGTCAAACCATCTGCCAAAATTGCATGAAGAAAAATATGGATCTGGCGTTTTATGACATTGATCAGGGCCCCTTGTAGCACTATCTCCTCCAGGAGCACAATCAGTTTTAGCTCATCTAAACACATTTGCCTTAAAGGTTGGTTAGGTGATACTCAAGATTCTGCTACAACTTTCAAGCTGAGGTAGCCATATTGTTATTGACTTACAAAATACTTTCTATTCCCCCTGCCTTCCTGCCTGCGCATCTCTGTGAGCAGACAAATCCTAAGAAGAGGGTTTATCCAAGATGTATAAAAAAGGTTATAATCTGTCCTCAAATTAATGAAATTATATAATGTTTTAACCATCTAGTGTTTTCCTTTACTGTTTTTAGAACAGCCACAGTATATTAAATACATTTTTTTCATTTCAGACACATTTATTGTGTGCAGCAGCAATTATTTCTAAATAGCTATTCATGCTTTTCAGTGGAAGAATGAGATAGTACAAATGCATCATCACTGTCTCAATCTGCTCTTGCTCATATCAGGCCTTGCTCTTCACATATTTATTGGTTTTTGTGAGCTATTGTGTGTTCAGTTAGATGGAAATAGTGAATACAATTTTTTTCCACAAGAATTACAGTGTTTTGTGATTTTCCTGATCATTTCCAATTTCGCATCTTGGAAAAAAATGGAAGATATGTCACAACAGGAAGAGAATGGGTAAAATTCAAAACTTCCTTGATACCACATGACACAGAAGCATCTATTCAGTTATTTCACTTATACCTGTCTGCATCTATCTTGGGAGTTCTAATTATTTTGATTAGATGGGCTGTCATATTTCTGTTTAATAAACTAGGAAACTGAAGTTAAAGGAATTTCCATAATCATTCTTAGTCCAGTTCTCTGTCCAAATTATAGTTAGTAAATACAGAATGTGAAATCTGTCTACACAGGTAATTGCCAAAAATATGCAAATTTCTACATGTGTCAGAGAATGTCTACTCTAAGTAGACATTTTATACATAGTACAGTGTATAAAATACAGTCTGAGGAGGGAATGTTCATATAATGCAGAAGAGGAGTTGAGATGTAGAACAAAAGGAGGGAAGGACATCATTAAGAAGAGTAAGTATAGTGAGTCATAACAAAAGAAATAAGATACGTTGGTTTGGGTTCTTTTCCTAAATTCTTCAAGTTATCGTAATTTTGTCAAGAAACAGACAGGTAATTAATTTTTGCCTGTTAAAATGTGCATCTGTGTGGAAAACACAGTAATTCCTCTTAGTGAATTTCTAGAGTTTGTGTTTGTTATCCTCAACATACCTAATTATTATCAATTATAAAACGTATTTTTTCCAGTTAGCTTATGTATTTGAGGAGACTGCGGTATGTATTTGTGCATATAGTATTTCCAGTATATATCTTGAGTGATTCTCTGCATCTGTTTCTCAGCCACTGATTAAGCTGTTAATTTGGAATTTAAATGCGTGTTTGGATTCTGAACATAGAACTTGTCTCAATTTAGATCAAATGTGTCATGACTAAGTTTTGTTCTCTGAAGGAAGGACCCCAGTTCTTATCCCACCAGCATTGCTTTGCCTCCGTTCAGATCAGGTCTCTTATCTGTGTCTGCAAAGGTGATAAGTTTTTTCTGAATAGCCTACTTGTGCAGGGAACAAATTTAACTGGCAGAGACATTGTTTCCTTCCTCCCTCAGTATTTAGAGGTTGTCTGGGAGTTAGTCTTAAGGCAATACTTTGAAGAACTGCAAAGCTGCCACAGGATCTAGTCCAAGTTACACCGGGAGACCTGAAAGTCACTGAAAACTGTACTTCACTTCTACTGTCTAGAAAATGGATCTGGCAGTTGGTGGTGCCAGTTGTCTTAGAAATATTTTGAAGTTATAATAGTGATTATTTGTAAAACACTTCTGAAGCCTTCCTATGAAAGGTACTGTTTGTGTTTTACTTTAATGGTTTTTGCTAACTTAACGTCTTCCAGAGACGCAGTTTCTTTTCTTTGTCCGACGCAGATGGAATCCCTGCACACTATGTATATGAGCACTGAAAAAAAAATGAAAGGAAGTGAACACATTCTATGGGATTTGACATGGTCCAAGAGTGATTACAAATTTATAATCCACTTGGGGGATTTTGCTGATTTCTTAAGCAGCTTGAGTAGTTTATGAACAGCATGCAATTTCATTGTGAATGTCAGATTAGTGCTAGATGAATGCTTTAAGCAAAAATTATGCTGTCTTAGGTCGATTTATTTAACCCATTGAAATGTTTTTATACTCTGTTTTATGGTTTACATTACTGACTATAGTATATACATTCCCTTTCCTGACAGATTGACAATATACCTATAAAATTAAATGCTGCAGCTATTTTAAGAGAGGGTGCCCTCTATCAGCGGAAGATGGAACAGGAACTCAAGAGGTACAATCACGCTTCTTTCTCAGATTACTTTTCACATCCCTGGATATAGAATAATTAACCACATTAAAAATAATTAAGTAAACTCCAGGTAAACTAAAATAATGGATCTGTTGTAAAGCAGTAGGAAGTTCTCCTATAAACATGGTTGACAAAGAGAGAAATAGACTGAAATGAAAGTCGGCATTAAAATCAATGTTTTACTGTAGATGCTGTACAGTGTGGTTGTGTTCTGATTTAGCACTCTGGCTAGTGACCAATTTTAAAGTCCAATAAGAATCACTTATTATATTTATTCCAATTCTCCACAGTAAATAATGACCCAAATACATATCTATTTCTGTGTCCATTAAAAAAGATGCATCTGTATTAAGCCAAATCATTTAATATACCTCCATTTTCTTCAGTGGTTTGTGGTCAAATAGATGCCAAATTTGATACTTAAACTTGTTTATATATGTATAAAACTTGTTTATATAAAAATACCTGTCCGTTTCTATCACAGTAAGATAAGGAGGACTAAGAGTGTGCTGCAAGATAAGCCAGGAGCTGAGGGTGACAGCAAGGCATGTAGGGACAATGTCCTCACTGACAGCAGCTCAGTTCATGGTACCCTGGCCAGGCAACAGAGCAGATCCAGTGACAGACAACAGAGTCAGCCAGTGGTCCAGTGAATGCTGGATGAGTCGGTAGTGATGAGTCAGGGCTGAGGTCAAGCCAGGAAGCCAAGTCAACAAGGCAAGGTCAACAAGGTCCTAGGCTGGGTGCCGGCACACCTGCAGCGTAGCTCAGGCAAGGACAAAGGCTGTTACCATCAGCTTAAATGTGACTCCCAGGAATAACTCTACACACTTTTAATAGCTCTTCTTCACACAGTCCTTTTCACTCCAGTCTGATCTGAAGTTATATGGCTGCTCTTCAACAGAGCTGTCTTTGAACACAAGCAACTAAATCCTAGGCAGGGGTGGGGAATAAGAGGTTGCAGATCCTTTTGGTGCACTTAAGGCTCTAAGGAACCCTGACATAAGGATTCTTCTGACATAAGGTGTCGTTATTCAGCAGCATAGGTTTTCACCGGACATTAACTAGGGAGAGGGTGACTCCTGAGTGGCCACTGCAGGTTGTATTCTGTACCCAGAATTACAGAACATTTTCACTAATAATTTTAACAAAGATAAAACCTATATTATGTCATTTTGCTTTAGTATTATTTCTAATCTACCTGATTTAGCAGGCTAAGCACTAAGTATTGTTAGCATTTTAAGTTCCAGAATGACTGCCTAAGGTTGGATTTGGTCTTTGGACCTAACAAATTTTGGTATGTGAATCAGGATTTTAATAGTAAGATATTATGCATCACTCAGCTTCTGTTATCAGCTATGTATGTATATTGAGGTTCTTTTATATTACATATGATACTGTTCACTCTGTCTGGCAGAACTTTGTTCCACTCAGCAAAGGAATAGATTTTCCCCATAACTTAACATAAAATTATATTGAGTTTTAATCTTCAGCTACATTTAAAACACAACAGATACATACATATATATATATATGCATTGGGGAGCAGCAGTAAGGCACAATTCACTCTGTGTCTCTGCCCTAATTCTTGGCTCATTCAATCCTCTGCTGCAGGACTTTGATGGGCCTGCCCCAGGGCTTTGCTATGCTTTTCTCTCTTGGCCAAGCAAAAAATAAGAATGTGGGTTTGCTTAATAGCTGACTATTTCTTTGCCTCATTACAGCAATATTATTTAATTGACAAAATACAAACCAGAAATAAAATTAAGCAGAAAAGTTTTTTGTTCTCTGTGTTAAAGTTGCCAAGAAGATTGCCAAAGAAAAAAAGATATTTGTTCTTTCTACCTCTAAGCAAAGTAATCCTCTGAGAAAATGTACATGCCTTCTGCCTGCTACTCCTTGCTCTTTAGGAGAATTTATATGTAGCTGAAGTTTGCCTTCTCTTGGGGCTTTGTTTTACTGAAAACTTTCAGGTCCATGCCCTCATGCACTTTCTTCCAGCCTGGCTTTCCCAGGCTTTCCACATAGTAGCAACACCTTTTAGACTGGAGGTCAAATGACTTGGCGATTGCCACCTTTTTTCTCTGCAGAGATCAAACACCTTATATCACAACAAACTACTAGAAATGTTTTACAAACCAATCCATAGAATAGTATATTCTTTCTTCTCTCTTACAGAATTGAAAATTTGCTGCGAGGGGCTGGAGACCCATCTGAATTCTTGGAATGGCAAAAACAGATGCGTGGAAAAGATTTGGAAGAGCAGCTGGCTGAAATAGAATGTAGGAGACTTCAAGGGAAACTGAGTCATGAAGAGGCAGTTCTAGCCCATCAGAATGTAACTCAAGAAAATAAGAAGAAAGCTGATCTAATGAGAGAAGAGGTAATACATGCAGTATTGCTCAAATTTTGCTTACATTCAATCAGTGCAAAACATACAGATGATACCTAATACAGGAAGTTGTAAAAGTTCTATACAGTGTCTTTACTCACTGGAGCCTCCAAACCGTGGAAAAGCTGTGCTACAACTTCCAGGTACAGCAATGCTTATACATTAAAGTACTTTTTACAAGCATTTGATTTGATTGATAACATTTATGAAGTAAATTGAATAAAACAGAAGGTTAAAGCATTCTCCCCTATATTCCTGTCATTGTGCATATCCTTTCTGAACAGATACTGAGATACTGAGCACCACTTGCAATGAAATTACCAATATATGGCTAATTTCATTATCTTGTTAAAATGAGAGCCACCAACATGAAAGAATTTGTTTTCTTAAATTGATATCTTTCAATTTACTTCATATTATCTGATGTGCCTAGATCTATCTTAGAGGAAAATTCAGGCAGAGAACCCTCTTTGGATCTATATATATATAAAACTGGATATTTGTGCCAAGAAGTATTTTCACACAGTTTCCAGTTTCCCAAAAACATTGCTAGATCTTTTAATTTTTTCCCAAACTCACGTTACATTTTTTCCAGCACTTTTCCTATAACTAAACAAGTGGTCAAAAAATAGCTAATACTATAGATTTTAAATATTTCATAGTCACTATCACAGGCTTTGCTTTTCTATTAGCCTAGTTTGCTGCTATGCCCTGTAAGCCAGACAGTGCTTTTCTCTTGGCCACCTCTCCCAGATGCCTCTGCAGTGTCTCAGCAACTTAAGATGTGACTACAAGTGTGCAAGATTTTCATAAAGGCCATGCTGCAAAAGGGAAACTTGCCTGCTGAGTTCTTTCTCTGACCTTTACCAAAATATTTCAGCCTTTTTTGGCATTGAGTCCTCATGTCTATTTAGACAGGCTCTAGCAAGAACTTAAAGTGAACCCTACTATGGACAACTGAGCATTGCTCACACTCATTCCAGAATTATTGTAATTATTATATTCACCTCAATTTCAGAGCATAAGTGTTTTATTTGTTAACAGAAATGTCCCAATATGTGTAGACTTGGGGATGTGCAAATCAGACTTGCTCTAACCTGGCCAATTCCAGGTGGGTCCCTTCACTTGCCAACAGATGCCAACAGGGCACTTCATCCATATGGAGATCTCCAGAAGTACTGAGCACCAATTCTTCATTCACCAACAGCTGTCATGCTGTCCCCCCTCCTTCTTTTAAAACTCTAGTCTTCCATCTAAAACAGAAAGTGCAGTAACAAATCTAGTCTGGGAAAATCCAGGTTCCTGCTTCCTGTTCATTTCCTTTGACAAAGAAGGAAACATGATAGCCAGAAGTGGACTTTCTGTAGGTTACAGAGATATGACTTAGGCCCACGAAGATCCTGCAGGCACACAACCAGCTGTGTATTAGATTGGCACTCTCCGTGGTAGCTCGCAACCAGATCCAGGGATGGCATTTTTTGTCTGCTTTTAGAAACATTGGGAGGGAATCCTGGAAAATGGCAGTGCAAATGTTACAGAAGCCTGTTGTGGGTAAATAAAACATAGGGAGGGGGGCTTAAATCTAGGTCTCTATGTTGTTCCCAGCTAATGTCCTTTGCTAATTTTGCATATGATGTAGTACTTTGAATACATTTGTCCTTGCACTATTTCAGTGATTTGAGTCTTGATCGTCAGTTATCAGGAATTTTATTCACCTTTTTTTTGGGATTTAGAAAGCAGAGCTGATGCACCAGTATGCACAGAAGCGTCTACAGGAACAGCAAGAAATGAGAGAGCTGGTGGAGCAGGTTGTGGAAGGACACAAGAATGCAAAGCAAGCAAAAATAAAGCTCCAGAAATACAAACAGCAGATAGGTATTTATATATTGCCAGAAAAATTAGAGATTATGTCAAATTTCCCCAAGTTACTCTATCTTTCTTTTAGTGGGCCAATTACAATTTTTACAGAAAAGAAAGGGAAGTTGAGGGAAAGATCCAGACTATACATTCCCATGAATGCATGAATATGAATTGCAGGAATAAGCTGGTAATGGGTAGATCAGAAATTCTAAGCTACTGGTCATGGGAATTACTCTTTGTTTAAAAGGGAGAAATAGAGCACTAATGCTTATACAACATTCATATGTGAATGAATGTACATTTTGTCGAATCAAGTTATGAAGCTCAGATTCTTGTGATTCATATCATTAAGAAAGGATTTGCCTAGCAACCACTGTGAAAGAATCATAGCTCAACATTATTGTCTTCTCCAGAGAAGACAATCCAGAGAAGAAGACTATAGCTAAGGAAAGAAAAGCCATCTCCTAGGACAGTATCACAATGGAGAAGGATGTAGCACCTCCAAGACAGACCAGTCATTAGGATGAAGGGAAATAATGTTACTCATCCTCGATTATTCTTAGAGAAAATTCTTCAGTTAATGCATTAACTAATGAAGGCCAGGGAGAAGGCTGTTCTGACTGGCATGGCTGTACATATTCCAATGCAACACCATGTTAACATCTACTGTATGAACAGGCTAAACTGTGCATACTTTGGTGAGCAGACTTTTCTCTGCTTGTGTATCTCCATACTTGTATCAGATAGCTTGAAAAACTATGAATATTTGCTACTGTATAATATCTTTTTATTAAAGAATGAAACCATGCACACTCATTAGAACAGAAATTACAAAGCAGAAATTCAAAGTGTCTACTTTATGTATATATACAGTATGTTTATGTGTTGAATAGAATGATAGATAGTGGAGGTGGGAAATACTCATGTGTTTCTCTAATCATTTCTCCCACCAATGCCAGACTGTTCCCCCAAGTACCTTTAGATCAGTATTATTATCGTTATTCACAAATGCATATGAATTTTCCTCTGGGTGGACTACTTGTTAAAATATGCAGCAGCTAACAGAGATTAGTTCTTTTCTTTCAGTTCAGGAAGTTTCTGAAGAAAATCGAGAACTTCTTCGGCAAGCTTTAGAAGAAGAGGAGGAGAAGCTTAGGAAAAGATACGAACTAATTCAACAAATACGAGCTATTGAGTCTTTACCAAGCGTCAGACACAAGTTTGTTGATTTAACTGAGGTAAGCTCAAAAGAAAAAACTACTGTTGTTACATAAATGTATATTGTACATGTTTCACACATTCAGAGGAATTGTGTACTGCGTGCCAGTATATTGCAGTCTGGTTGCATAGCTTTAAGTACAAAGTGACCCCATGACACAAAGGTTAGATATGAACTGGAACTTTCACAAAGTTTATAAAATGAAAATTTTACCAGGAAGAATATTCTGATGGTAAGTGAAATCTTAGTCCCCTGGAACTTTTTAAAAATTTTGTCAATAGGATCTGGGTTCCCTGATATCTTTCGAAAAGAGACTGACAAGCGATTACAACATGTTCTATCAGTCTTCACAAATTCACAGATTTGTCAGTCCTGGATAAGGACTGAATGAACACAAGGTTGTTGATGTACAGTTGTTCGTATTGCAGTGGTGATTGCCATGGTAATTAGCAAAATTAATTTCATGTGCTTTCAAAACTGTCACCATTCAGGTATATGAAAGGGATTGTCAAGAGAACCCAAAACCTACTGAGCTGTTATGTACGTAATGTGAAAATGACTTGTGTATGTGGTTAAGTCTACAATAAATTTATCCCAGACTTCTTGGACTTACTATTGATTCACCACAGTTGATATGCCTGAGACTGCGCTTTGTAATGCCCACTTCTGCAGAATTTCCAGACTTACGCAGCATCTGGAAATCTGCTATCTTACCACTAAATCAGAAGCAGAATAGCTGAAACTACTCTTCCATTTTTCTTATGCATATTGGAAAAAGAATAACACAATAATATAAAATAACATTAGCAATTTTAGATATAATCCTTTGGGTTTTTTCTTTCCCTTCTTTCATGAGTATTCAAATGAAGATCTCAAATGAAAAAATATCCATGGCTAGTCTGCAGAAGCGATACAGAAGGAACAGGTCTTCCTTCTATGGGGCTGTTGGAACAGTCAATAAGTTGCTTTGGTTTTATCTCCTGCTCCTCTGAAGAGAACTGAGCCATTCATTGATTCCAAAGCTATCTATCTTTGCAGCCACAAGATAAATCCCCCATCTCATTTATCAAATTTTAGAATACAGTTAATGTTAAGGTGTGAAATAAGTGAAGAATAAAATCAGCTCCCCAGATGTTCCATCCTACTTTATTCTCTTTGGTTGCCTTTATGGCTGCTGCCATCACTTCTCTACTTCTTTTTGAGCCAAAGACAGCAATTCTCTTTTTTCAAACCCAGACTCACTGCACCCATTTGTGAAGAAATACTACTGAACCGCAATGGAACAAGCAGGGAAAAAAGTGAAGAGTACAAAGAATTATTGTACCCCACAGATACTGTGAACTATCTCCATGGATATGCCAAAAGGTTCTCCAATCTATATGTCTTTTACTGCTTCAGATAGAGTTGCACATGGTGTCAACCCTAAACAGAGCCCTTACCATGGTCTCACTGCACATTTGTTACCCAGATGATTCAGTCAGAAGATGTAGGCTGCAAAGACACAACGACATGATGTAGTCGGACGTGGCAATGTCATTATTTTTTCAGTCACAACAACTGCTATAAAACTGTGCAGGCTCTCATTCAGGAAAATGAAGGTGACTGGAATGTCAGTACTTTCTTTTGTTTGAACCTAGTTCATTTCATTGCCACTTACAGATGCTGTCAACCCCTCACATAGAGCTTTCACTGAAATACTATTTATTTCTAAGTACAGAATATGGCTTTAAATACATTTTCCCATCTAACTCATCTCAAAAGACAAAGCGGAAAAATGCAGAAGATTTCAAGCTATATATGACAAATTCATTAAAAATTCAATAAAAATTCAAGCTTATCCTATGTGCAAGGTTACTAAAGCGTAAGATTGCTGGAACTGGAGTGGCCATACAGGTCATATTGCAAGTACAAGAGAATGGACCTGAATGATATGGATGGACTGTTAAATGCATAAAGAACATTTTTTTCAAAGAGATGCAAAAATAAAGGCTGCTTAATATTGAACTCTTTTTATCGGTCCTACTGATGGTGACCAATGTTTGGTACACAAGGAGCACGGAAGCAGAAACCACTGAGGCAAAACTGAAGAGTCAGACTTTAGGTGAAAAAACAGTGATGTTCTCTTCTTACCGACTCAACTTCTGAAGCTTTAGAAAGAGAAGCTATGGGGACCAAAACTGCAATAGACACTTTTGGAGATCTTGGAGGAGTCCCCAGAGATTGCCACCCAAGACATGTTCTCCTTCACTGGTTCTCCTTTGTTGGCAAAGCTTGCATCATTAGATTCTCCAGACTGACTCAATAGCCTGTCTTAAGCACCAATGTTGTAGCAGCAGAGGGCCAAGCCTTGGTTTTTGTCTTACTCTATTTTTGTGGTTTTATTGCTCCTGCCTGCAACCCTCCCTTACTGTTTTTTTTCATCTCTCTTGGCTTCCCCTCTATTTTATGGACCCACAGCTCTGAACAGCCAGAGAACAATCACTGGGGGACAAGTACCTGAACAGACTGCTTAGCTGCCATCCCAGACCAGAGAAGAGGGGGTGGACACGGGTCAATTCTTGCAGACAAAGTGAAAATCTGACCATCTACCTATGACAGAGCATCCTTCTCTTTTCCTGGTGTTTTTTTTTTCTTTCCCTTTCGTGTTTTGTTTTGTGAAAAGCTCAAAAGCAGAAAGGTGACTACTATTCTGTCAACAGCTTACTCAGAATTCAATACAAGGACTTTTTTTTCCTGCTGAAAAGGATTGCTTGAAAAAAAATGAAGACTCATTAGCTAAATAATTTCTCTCCATTAGAAGGGTTGTAATGAGTTTTACTTACATATGCTTATTATTACCACTTAATTTCAGTCTGAGAAATGAAATTTGGAGGAGTGGTTGTTCTTTTGGATTCCACCCGCACCGCCCCACCCCTTCATCCTTTCCAAGCTTTGTCATTAATTTTCTGTCACTAGTTCTATGGAACTAGGTAGACCAAGGTCTTTGTGATTAAAATCCAAACCAGTGTTTCACTCTTAATGTTATACAACTGTATAGCAAGAGTCAGGTGAGCATCTTGACTTCCGCACCCATATATTCCATTATAATGTGCTATGGTACAAGATATACACCAAAGACGTGTACCAAAACTATGTTAAGATAGACAAAAGACTTAACATTGGTGTGACATGTATTAACTATTGCAAATAAGGCTGCACAGAACCTCAGTATTTGTGTGGGTCTATGCAAGTTTTCCATATATGCAGATGTATATACATGCAGACATAGGTCTACGCAAGTTTTCCATATATACAGATGTATATACATGGAAGAGTATCTGTAAAAGCAAGGGCTGAAAACTTCAAGTGTTCACAAACCTGTTTAGAAATTATCTGTCTTCATATGCAGGCTAAGCTGCAGAAGTCTCTCATTGCATCATAGAACAGGCTCATTACCACTCTCACTGTGAAGTGGATTTTAAAAAGCCATCATTAAACATTACATATTTTAACTTTAGGCATTACGATTTGAATTTCCTGGGTATAAAGGATTGCCTAGTCCTAGTCTTTTCAGATAAGTAGATGCCATCATAGATCAAATCCATACTTTAGAGGTCTGTTCTGGTTTTAGAAATGAAAAAAATGTAGTTTTACACATTTTAGACTTCAAAAGTATAATTAAAACTAAAAGAAAACTAGAATTTTTTTGGATAGCAAATATGTTGTATTTATGATTAATATACTGTATATTTTAATGCATTTTCATTGAATGTTTTATGAGCCTTGGTTTTTTACAGATACAAAAGACAAGCTCTGCACTTTAAAACCAGCTTGTAAATAACAGTTAGGTTAGGGCCATCCCTCTGTTTCTCGAAATCAAAATATATTCAGCATAATTTGGAACACAATCAAAATATTCTGGTTTTACTCATTTACTCTCCCCTTGGTATTTACAGTGTTATTTAAACCTATATTTCATGTTCTCTAGACTGGTGGCCATGGTTTAATTTGTGAAATGTCAATAGTGGAACTACGTGAACGCCTCGCTCTGCTCAGAGAAGCACAGAAGGCAGCAGAGGAAGAAAAGAGAGACCAGATAATTCATGAAAAACAAGCTAAGGAACAACTTCTTCTAGACACACTGGACCAGATTTCCCTGTTCAGAGCAGAACTTGGACGAGCAGCTGCTTTAAAGTCAGTATAAAACAGCATGTGACATTTAAGACATTGCAAGTTCGTTAATACTTTGCTACCCCCTTGAGAAAAACAAGTAGAGAGCAAAATGCTGGCCTTTTATAAATCACTGTAATTCTTGTCAAGGATTACACTGGGGCCAAGATTTCCTTTTATTCTTCAAAATATTTTGCATCAGATTTAACAAATCTTTTTCATCATGTTGAATTTGTGGTTGAAGACACTCCATAGGCTAGTGTTGACAGTATTGCCCCAGGATTCAGGGCCAGTATTATATATTGAGAAAGAAATTCTGCCTTTCTTCTGTTCTTTTTCAGCTAATCAGAACTAATTTGATGTTATTAGAATAATTCTAGCTTGCTACTGAAAGTGATTTCTCATTTACATCTAAACCAACACATTAGGGCTACAGTTTTTTTCCTTGGACTTCATTTGTTGTGTGAAAAGGCAGGCCTTATTTTAGAAGTTAAAAATATTTTAGGAAGGAGATTCTCTGATAACAATAATTAGCTATAAATTAAATAAATTATAGCAGTAGATCAAAGAGAAAAATCTTTACTTACAGGCTCTCTGATCAAATTTTGTATTCATTATTCATATTTATTATTCATTATCATACTTGTTATTCATTGTCATAAGGGATCCATAACCGTCGTAGATGCTTCACATATGCAGAGGACAGGTCCGTTCCACAAAGAGTTTAAAAGCTATTTACAAATAAAGCTGAGCAGGAAGGCAGCCTGTGTAAAAGTATGAAATATGGCACACTTCTTGATCTTATGCCATTTTGACTGCATCTTTACTATTTGCCATTGTTTTCTTGCAAGTTGTCTTTCACCTTTTCCCTTTTGTGAGTTTGGGAGGTTAGTCCTTGTCTCGCCATATTTATTTTGCAAACAGATGTTCAGGCTGACATTCTGAAGGCATATTCTGTCAGGCTAAAAGCACACATCTTTAGACATGTCTTAGATTCCTGTTTATTGCTGAGAAGCCAAAGGTGGCTTCTTAGAGTTCAATTGATGTTATTGATTTAAAGTTCAATTCATGTTATTGATTTATCATCCAATTCTGAATCTCAATTACAGAAGGCAGTATTGATGTATTCATTTAACTAGTTTTCACTCGTCCCTGCTCTAATTTGGTTTGCTGATGATAGTTAATCACCAAAGACTGGGCTTTTACTATGGTAGTACTTAAGAAGATAGTTTAATGAATTTAATTAATTAATAACTGGACTGACTGCATAGATTAGTGACCGTCTCTTCTGTGGCATATATAGAGAAAATATTTTAAGACTAAAGAACCTGAAATGGAGCTGGAAATACATTGTCACAGATAAACATTCAGTCTTGTGAAAGCCTGGGGGAACAACCCAAGCCACCGCTTTCCACTAGAGATGCAAACTAGGCATTAAGAACTTGTATACTGCATACAATCTGTTTCACTAGCAACTACTTAAAGAATTATTTGTTATACTAGATGTGCAGTCTGTGATGAGTTTCTTTAAAATAGTCTGTTTGACTTAATTCTGATCTAAAACTGTTCTGATTCTGAAATAAGCTATGTTTGAATGAGAAGCTCACTTTTTGTCCTGACATTTGAAATGTTTTTTAGAACAGACCAGCATGCCAAAGATAGTAGAATCCAAATGATATTAAACACTTCAATTTGCAAGCTTCTAGTCAGATTCATTATAAGTAATACAGTAATTTTAACAGGGCCCTGTTTGCTCTCCAAACAAAGAAAACATAATGTTTCATTATAGATGTTATAAGACATTTCCTTTCATGGCTCCCAGGCAATCTATGTACATTACTTGGGAGCATCTCCTATACAGAGGCATTGTCAAAGTATACCAGAAACATTCTTTGGGAGTGTATTTAATGCATTTTCATCTAGAATGCAAATCTATGGTGTTATTTCTGTTAATATGGGAGTATGCCGTGCTGGCCTACTTACAAATGCTAGACACTTTGCTGCAGCTTTTATTTTTCTCTAAACAAACTATAGGCTTTGTGTGTTAAACCTGATTTAGAGATCCTGAGTCCTGAAATATCTGTCCAGTCAGAGTGAGCAATTAATTGCTTGGGTTGCATTATTGATACACTGCACAGGAGATGAGCAATTCCAAGGCAAATTTTTATGTTTACAGAAATAATTAATAATTCTAGAGACAGAGTCTTACCAATGGTACTCATAAGATAGCCTTATGCATCAATATAAAATTAGATGTAGTACCTTAAATTGCAGTTATGTTGAAGGCTATTGCTGGTCAGCTGAAGTATGGCAGCTAAGCTTTGCTAAACAAATGTGCTTTAGTTAGTGTCAGCTGGAGTTTAACTGGGTCCCTACCAAGCAGTTTCTTTTCAATATCATTTACAAACAGACATACATCAACACAAAAGAAGCACATTGAGCAAGCATATAATGAGCTATATTAAACAAAATAGGAAATGGAACATGAAAAATTACAGAGACATCAGCCTTTAATAGACTGCAAGCCGTGACATCCATCACAGCAGTGGCTTTGTGAACGCCTGCAGAACACTTAAGAATCAATTCACTATATATGCAGGACATCCCCTTAATTGTTAGAATTTCACACAGTTTGAAAATCAGCACTAGCATATGAAGTGGACAAACATTTGAGTTCTCAGCTTCTGAACATGAGCACCAAAAGATCTGTAAGTGTTTGAATACATGCTAATGCACTTCCCCCTCCAAGTCAGGGTAACATCGAGATGAAGGTAGCACCTGCTGTTCCAGGGTGACACTGAACTGACACTAATCCTCCTTGTCTTCCTTGTATATGAGGAAGAAGAATCAGAAAATTGTTATGAGGAACAAAATGCACAGACTCATACCAACACAAAGCATTCCTGTCTCTCCCTGCCACTGCCAGTGCTCAACCCCTCCTTGACAAGGGGCACTGGCCACACACCAGTGTGACACGTCTCTCATGGCTTGAACTGGGGAGGGGTGGAAATAGTGTGAGGGCAGTCATGGAAGGAGGACAAGGGGCAAAGAGAGGAGAAGAAGCAGAAGGAAGGGTTCTGGATGGGTGACTGTGATGGTCGTTTTCAAGTAGAACAAGCTCTCTACAGCAAGTGTTCCCTGGAGTGTCCAGGTGTGACTTACAGAGTCAAGAGCCTTCTGGGTGAGGAGGGGAGAATGAAGCCACATCCTCCAAAGCCTGTAAAGCTCCCTGGCAGGACAACGTTGTGATATAGCACACAACTTAGGGAAGGGGCAGACAGCACAAAGAGCTGGAAAGATGTAACAGGGGACCATGTGCTATGCTATCCCTGTGTCTGGCTGTTGCCTCAGATCTCCAAAAACATAGTGTAGAATAGTGAAAAAAAAAGAATTAATAGCAATATAAGGGGCTTTGGTTTGGTACTTCATAATATTTGTGATTTCATTAATTTCACAAATTTCATAAATACTTAGGGTTCTGTATGTGTTTGCAACAAGGAAGATTTAATTTCTCAGTCCCTGCTGCTAATAATAAGTTCTTCACTAGCATTGAACCAGAAGGAGGAAATTTATCAGCAATGGTGCATCAGAAATATGAATATGTGAAGGGAGGCTGTAAAGAAGACAGAGCCAGGCTCTTCTCAGTGGTCACCGATGAGAGGACAAGAGGCACAGGAGGAAAGACAGGAGCTTCCCTCTGAACATCAGGAAACACTTTTTTACTGTAAGGGTGACTGAGCACTGACACAAATTGCCCAGGGAGGTTGTGAAGTCTCCATCCTTGGAGCTATTCCAAAGCCATCTGGATATGGTTCTGGGCAACCTGCTTGAGCAGGTGGGGTGGGCAAGATGACCTCCAGAGGTCCCTTCCAACCTCAACCATGCTGTGAATGAACTTTGATTATCCAGCGTCATAAACTTTATTTCAAACAAATAAAACACTGTTATGAATAACAATCACTTCCCCACCTAAAATGAGGTGCTTAATAAGTTAATTGTTTTGGAAGGGAGTCAGATTTTGAGTGCTTAATTCCCTCACATTAGTACAAAATAGTAATCAATCTAATAGTGTAGTGTTCTTAAATGTCAAAATAATGACTCCCTTAGCAGTGAAATGTTAACAGTTAGATATACTAATTTTCCTCACTGCAATAACTAAGAATTATGTCATGCAGGACAGAAAAAAAGGCAAGGTACTGTGAAGTACAGGCAGTCCTAGTCACTGAGATTGAGAATATGAGGAAATTTT
This sequence comes from Pterocles orientalis, assembly GCA_011057875.1. NCBI lineage: Eukaryota > Metazoa > Chordata > Aves > Pterocliformes > Pteroclidae > Pterocles > Pterocles orientalis. The sequence goes on along the minus strand of WKFP01014370.1, from coordinate 1,686,081 downwards.
TTAAAAATTGTTTATTGCACTATAAGGCAATCCTACATCTGCTTTTAGAAATATATTTGTGTTTATTGCACAAGACTCCATTTTATAAGGTAAGCTTATAAATACAGTCCTAGCTGCTTAAGTTGATATTTTGGTGCCTAGAATGGTCAAGGAGACATTTTTACTCTGTCCCTTACAAGTATTGCATTAGTTAAGAGCTGTCATACATCTGTCTCCTTATACTTCTGATGCACAGCTGGACTTTGAAAATGTAAATGAAAAACAAAACGTAGTTTTCAGGAGAAGTCCTCTGCAAATCTTCAGAATCCCCATTTTTTAGACACAGATGACAAGATCTAATCCACCTGTTTCAAGTGTTTTCGTTTCCTACAGGAAAACTATTAACGCTGAATTGCTGCTTCAGTTATAGGCCAGATGACCTACTGGACTTAGAGTCCTTTTGGCCAGATGCTAGAATTGCAGGGCAGATAGTTAAATAATTACAAGGGATATGTAAGTAAGAGAATGCTGGACTGCCAAACTCCATGACAAGTTTGTAAAATGTGTAGTAAAAAAATACTTATTCATTTTTAAATGTCATTGTATTTACTAAGGAAATCATTGAGACAACAAGTAGAGGATGTTCACTGCAGTTTACAATGCCTGGAATATTATTTTAAATAGAAAGACACTAACAATTTGCCCATCACTGATGGAATTGTTCTGTACTTCATCATAGTGAGCAAAAAGCTTTCTGCTGTTGACCGTACACGGAGCTTACATGGAAAGTGGATAGAGAACAAATTCAGTGGTAGAAATTTTCACTGATTTTATATCCATATTCTGTTGAATCTTTAATTAATCCTTCACTTTTCCTCTTCTGAGTAGTTTATACATACACCCTACACTACTACAAACTTCTATAAGCACATTCAAGAATCTCATCTCATTCCTTAAAACTAAAAGGTACTTTCTGACACAGTCACTAGGCAAAAGGTAGAGTTTGCTAAACCATTTCAAATACATACAGACTTCAAAAATATTACAATTTTTTTCAAAGTCTTTGATAGGGAAATATTTTTTAAATTATGGCAGACTCACAAAGGGACAGAAAACTTTTGTCTGAGACCAAAGGAAAAGAAAATTAATAAATTCTCTTTTGGACCAAAGATTTAACATCACATTTTAGGAACTAGTACAATTCTTAAAGATTGGTTTTCATTCAAGGTGCTCATTCAGTACCAGTGGCTGGCAAATAAACTTAAAAGTAAAATTAAAATGGTTTCTGAATATTTTTTTTGTAAATTATTACATAATTTTTTTTTGAGTCTGGAGAGAATTCTTTTAACTATGTACTACCCCATTCTGACTGGTGGTTACCTTGTTTCCTTAAGAAATACGTGATATGGGTGGCAGAGATCATATGAGCTTTTTCTGTCTTCAGTCCTGAAGGCTGTCAACTGAGCATCACAGAAAAAATAAATTTTAAAATTTATTTTTTCATTCCTTCCCCTCTTTGAGTTTCTGTTATGATATGGTATGGCATCTGAGATTCTATGCGACTGTCAGCTTTTCAGAGTAGCTGCTGCTTCGTGATGTTAAACCTCTTGCTGTATTTCCTGTAATTGTATTTACAAGAATCTGGATTTGCATGTAATGACAGGTTTTGTTGCTTATTCCCACTGACAATATTTAACCATGAAGTGTTTACATAAAACCTTATTGTTATATTCTTCTATATCCCTTGGAATGCGATGCCTTGTTACAATGCAAATAGAAATAATCCATGTTCTCAGGTTAAACGATAGTACATAATTTTTAGATTTAAAGAATAGTGTTAAAAATTGATCTCACTGTAGCAGAGTATATCACAGTATTAAGGAGGATAAGGAAGCATTATCCCAACCAGATAGCATGACACAAGAAGCAGAGAGGTTCAGGAAGTGTCTCAGGAAATGAGAAGCCAAGTTAAACTGTGGCCCTTATTTAAAATTCACAGTCACATTTCAAAATGGGGGACGGGTCAAATCTCCCCTTCATCCAGTTCCTGAGGGTTTCGGGAAATCTAGCCCAGAATGGCTGCTCTGAAGAATACCTGCTGTTAGGCAGAGTTTCCTGTCAGCAAAGATGAAGCAAGCAAGGCAGCCAAAAGCCATCTCTCCCAAGATGAAATAAGTGTTTGGATCCCTGCAATCCTGATGCAGACAGTTTTTAAGAAAAATTGGTGGGTTTAGCGTTAGAAGGAACTTCTTCCTTCTTCCCCTTCCTCCAGCTCCTTGAGAAGAGTTTGCCTTATACTGGAAACACTGTGGTATAAGACTCAAGAGATAGGCGAAGAGTTCTGTTGTAAAACATTTCCAAGGAGCAACCTGCATGTGAAATTAGTGCTACCACTGGCAGAATAACAATTACAGTATCAGCTGAACAGTGCCCCAGTGCACTGTGCTCTCGGTCATTTGGATTCTTAATCTGGTTTCCAGTAACAGCAACTGTAATGTTCTGATTCTGTGATATAAAAGGACCTCTAGAAGGTTGTCTTGCCAGCTGAGAGAAGGAGTTAGATCTAACCTGGTGATATATAATAATGTATAATCTTTGGTAGATCTGACACTTACTTTAGATCTGAATTTGGCCAGAGAATCACAGCTGCTCATGATGTAATATTACATATTACATAATACTACAGCTTGATCATACTGAGCCAAATTCAAGGGCAATACTGAATAAAAGAGCAAGTTGGATGTTAAGTGAATCACTATGCAAGGTGGTGTAACCTAGATGAAGAAGTTGTGAGTAAATTGTGTCAGTGGGGTGAAAGTAAACAAGACCAGATAAGATGTAAACTCCAGAGTACAGAGAAGCAGCTACAATAGAAGGGAAAAAAAAGAAAAAGGAAGACTATCTGATAACCTCTCTTTTATGCCTTTTATGCTGCACATGGTGCTATCAATTTATGCTCACCTAGACCCACTAACCTTAATTAATACATCACCATCTTATAGGTTCTGAATCTGGGCATTGAGATTACACAGAAAAGAATCTCTTTCATTTGCCGAGGAATACAGCAATTGAGATGAATACTAATGATCATATAAGGAAAACTCCAGAGTTCTCACAAGCAAAAAGCTGCAGTATTATCAGAGGGTTTGCACATGCTTTTTCTAAAGAATGTAATGTCAGACTTGAAATATCTTAACTTCAGATATTGTCATCATGGCATCCTGTGGGAAGAAATTATTCTATACTGTTTAGTAATGCTGTTCTGTAAACAAGAAGCAAGTTGTGAGTACCACATTCATTGAGAGCTATATGATTTGAACCTGTTTTGAGTCTAGCTGGCTCCCAGAAGCAAGAGAAAATTCATTATTATCAAGGTAATATGTGCTCAGATGGATTTATTTTGTGAGCTGACATTATTTTACCTTCTCATTGCTTCTTTTTGATTTTGCAGGCAAGAAGAAAAAAAAAGAAAGTCCCAGTTTGGTGAAAGGCCTGTGAAAGATGAACGCATTTTAAACCTGCAGAAAAAGATTGTAGAAAAAACAATGGAGCGTAAAAAGCAAGCAGAACTCTTCAAGATTACCCCCCAGAAAACCAGCATTGCATCAAAGAAGGTTTGGGAATTACATAAGGAGAAAAACTCTGCCATAGACTTGCCGTTCACAGGCTTTTGCTCAACTGCCAGCACTAGCAGGGGAGGCAGAGGCAGATGGTGCCGTACAGGACTGGCAACAGCAACTCCTGGTTCCTGCGTAGGAATGATTTTCCCAGACCATGGCCTTGACCTCACCTTCTTGTCACACATTCTGCTAGCACAAAGCAGGGCTCATCCGTATGACACTCAGCTTCCCACTCCTATTACCACACACTCTTATCCCATCAAAACAGCATCTTACCCCCTGTCTCTAACACTTGTCTTTCTCAGCCTCCTATTACACACCAAACTGGGATGCTCACCCCCTCTCTCACCAAAGGCATGTTCCAGTTTATCATTCCCTTGGTTTTTACCTCTCCTTTCCTCAGCCCGGACCCACAACATCAGATGGAAGCACTAATAGCCCTGTAGGCTTTATGCTGGTTCACACTGTTTGTGTTTCCTTGGCAAGTGCCTAAAGAGAAGCAGTGAGGAACTGCTGCTCCTGCTGCTGCTGCCGCCTGTGCCGTTGCTTCATGCATGCTTAACATTTAGAAGTGGTTCATATACCAGTAATAGTACATGTACCACAGCATATGGAACACTCCAGTGAACAGCCATGATGGGATCACTTTTTAGAAGCTGTACTACTAGTAGCATTAGAACTAAATCTCCCAATCAATTAAAGTAATTACTCCTTACCTATTTTATGAGTCAATTAGGTGAAGCTGAATTCAAAGAAGACGAAAACTGTGTTTTTCAAGTGTGTATAGTTTAAAAACCAAAACAGTGCAATCCTTCAGACTATCATGTTTGCTGCCTTCAGAATCCCCATTTCAGGCAAGCAAAACATGTAGGTGCTTATACAGACAACTAGGTCTGTACCTTTTAGCAAAGAAAACAATGAAGACCTATTTGAAGAAAGCATTTCCTGAATTGTGGTGGCTTTCTGAACTGAGCTTTTGAATACATGCTGAAACACTCTGCTGAATGGAGTACAGAGTAAAATAGAAGCGATAAATGCAGACTTCAAAGGAAAGCAGCCACGTAATTACAAATGTGAGACATTTTAAAAATAAAAAAAGAAAAATTATAAATTCACAGCTAGAGCTTTTGACTACCTGATGTGAGTCTGTATGAGTGCTCTGGTGTCATATGAATGAGCAGATAAGCCAGGGTTTGAAAGTTGTTTTGATGTTAGATTTTGTCTTTTTCTTGAGTTTAGCTTTACACAGTAACTCTCTTAAGATGTCGCAGTGCTTTTGTTTATGTTCTGCTCAAATGTTAAGACCTGTAAAAAAGAAATAAAAAAAAAACCCAACAAATGGAAATAATTCAGGGTTACTATGAATTACTTAGCTGTTTTGGCCTATCTTCCACCAGTGCTATTCAGCTCTGCATGAACCTATCCAAATGTTGCTACCGGGAAGTGGCTCAATTCTGGTCAGATATGTTCAGGAGCATTTTTATTCTTGTTGAACTGCATATTGCTGAAAATGGTGTTAATGTGACTATAGGAAAAAATTCCTCCCCTTAGTTATAACGCAATAGGTATCTGGCGTTCAGTTTGTACTCCTACCTTTTAGGTTGCTCAAGAAGTAGAAAAACTAGTGACACTGACCTCTAGTATTAAAGTTCCAAGTCCAGATTGTGGCTTCACTATCATTTGTGATGGCCCTTTAGGCTCACTGGGTTTGTGCTCATATAAGTCAAGGTAAAATTTGTTTATAAATGACTATTACATTCTTAATAAAGCTATTTATATTGCAATTTGGAAAACTAACCATAAGAAAAACTATCATTAATGAAATAAAAATTATTTTTTCTACCATTTAAAGCAAAGAATCAGATTAAAAAGTAGCAGTTTTCTGTTTGTTCTGAGCTTTTTGGGGAATGCTCCCGTGTGAACCCAGCTTTTGAATCACCAAACCAGTAGAGTCTGATAGCATTTGTGCAACTGCTTATTCAGAGCTTCAAGAATAAACTATTGGCAAAGAAAGAACATAGAGTAGCAGCATTGTCAAAAACCATCCATGTGTAGTTTTATATTGATTTAACATTTTGTGGAGTGTTGCACCTGTATCTAATTCGTCTTAAACTGGGCAACCCACTCACATTATCTTTCTGTTCATCACACCGAGTTTGATGTTGACAAGTTTCCCAGTCACGTTAGCAAATAGGCTGTTGCCAGCCTGCCAGATTATCAAAGAGAAGTTCAGTGTATCCCCCAAAGAGAAGCACTATCATCTCTGCAGTCTCATCACCTCTGTGTCTTTTCTGCAGGATTCATTGCAATGGAACCGTTGGAAAGAACTGGAAGAGAGTCGGGAACGACTCATGGCCAGAGAAACAGCTCAGAAAATGTCTGGCTATGAGGCAGCAAGAAGTGGAGCCACAGTCTGTACATTGCGCTCTGAAGTAAAATAAAATGTATTTGTAACAAATTCAGGCCTGCTAGAAATCTCCCAGTGTGCCTATTTACTCCAAGGTTGACTTTTAATCTTTGTTTCACCTTTACAGTGTGATTAGAAAAAATTGGGTCATACAGGCATAATAGAATAAAAATGTGGGGTTTTTTGTAATATAATTTTTTTTGAGCCATAATGATACTTTTTTTCTGTTAGAATTGAAAGCTTTAAGAAAATGAAACCTTATCATCAAAGCTCCTACAGCAGAATGGCAAATATCTGGGTAAGAATGTTGAGATCTGCATTTGTTATCCTTGTATACTATGCCATGGTTTGCTCTGCTCATCTTCCAAAAGAATAAAAATGAGGGCATAAAGCAAGCAACATTTGTTTACATATGCATTTTTTTCTGAAGGCATAGTCAGCCCAAGTTTCTAATACATCTTCTTGTATGACAGTAGCTGTGTATAAGAGGATCACCAGTTTCAACACTGGTTTTAGAGGACTGTTTAGAAGATTTAGATAATGTAATAGTCTCCAGGAGACAGAGACTAGATTCAGTGACCCAGACCATCCCTCTGTTCGCAGATGTGAATCTCTTCAGTCTTTAAATAGTGGAAGGAGAACATAACATTGTTTGATCTCCTTAGGGAGCTGCATCCAGAAGTAAAAATTCTGTTATTCACCTATAAGATAGTTTGCCCTCTATGACAATTTCTATGCTGCATAAAACAGCCTTTAAATCACAAGACTTATTCTAGGCACAAAGCCAACGAGGATATAAATCTGAATTAAAATCTGCACAGCAGTAAGACTATGTGATGTATTTCTATTTTAACTCCATGCCAGTTACTAAGTGTTTAATTGTGGCTATTGCAAATATTTAAATTGAAGGAGACTGTCGCTGACATTGGAGTCAGGCAGCTGCTTTTAATGTTCTCACATTACATTTCTCACCTTTTACTGAAGGAAGCCTAATGGAATTCCTTTGTTGCCACCTAGCTGTGAAGATCACTTCCACAAGCTGATAAAATGTGCTTTATTTTTCATTCAAACTAAATATTACAGTAGCCCATGAAAGTAATGTAGGACTCAGTAAGAAGAGCTAAGGAACATAGGAGAGTGACGAGAATGAACGACAGCAGAACTAGAGAGAAGAGGAAACTATAACACTATGTCTAGTCGGGGATTGTAATAACTTAAAATGACAAACCCTTCGTGGCAGGGAGTTTATCTTCCTTTGTGGTTGTTCAGCATTCTGTTGTACTGCAGAACAACAAAGCCAGGTGGTGACTATAGCACTTGGGGTTTCCAGAAGCTAGCAATTAACAGGGCTGACAGTCATGGTCTGGGATGTTGCATAGCTGAATAGTACTTCTTAACCTTTTTGATGTGTCTTGCATTTTGAGAATTAAAAAAAATATAAAAATCATCATTAAGCAAAGAGCTAGACAGGAGTATTTAGGTAAGTAATACGGAAATTTCAAAAACTTTTCATACTGCATACTTCTCCCCCTGCAATGTTGGACCCAGTTTTCAAAATTCTTACTGGATTGCAATCAAGCTGATTCATAGCTATTTTGTTCTTCATATTTTCCCTGCTCTCAAATGAAGGGAATGAGGAATAGAGCAATCTCAATAATCCAGCTGTGAAAAATTTACCTTCAGAAGTCACCAACAGCCGTATTACTACTTTAGGATCTGATTCATAAAGTCATCTTCAAAATCAATGTTTTGAGGAACATAAAAAGAATGTGAGTCTTTCAGGAAAAATACCAATATATTCCTATATTTTTATATCAATATAGCCTATTGATTTTACAGTGATGGCAGGTCTTGCAACAGAACACGTGGAATAACATTTAAAACACCACATTCCTCCTGACAAGCGTCACTAACTTGATGTTGGGGGCAGCAGACCCTATCCAGAACCGCTCTGCCCCAGTCGCTAGAGCAGCTCCTGTAGTATTCCTGCTCCAGCAAGGAGCACGGAAACCTGAGGTGATCCAGCACAGAGCCAGCAAAGGCCTGGTGGCACTTGTTAGCGTTATATGACAAGAGCAGCTGTAATGCTGTTGGAGCCAGGTGAGCTCTGAAGCACTCCAGCTGCCTTCACGCTGCTGCCTTGGCTAGTGTCGGCAACCCGGTTAATCTGCACACAGATAATTGAAAGTCAGCAATGCCTCTGTGCTCCTTGAGCTCCACGGAAACACAGGTGCATGAATAATTCATGATTCATTCATTTACACGTTTGTAACACTATTTGCAGCCAAGAAGAGGAGGGTTAGGGAGCAAGGCTGACTCTTAAATCATCTAACAAAAGAGACTGACACAGTCAGGGGTTTCACCTGTCTCATCCTAGTGACAGACTCATTAAGAAACCCTTTTAGTGAGGAGAGCTGCAGCTTCCAGAGGTCTCTTATCTCCGTGTAAATGGCCAGACCACATGTAAGGAGGCCCAGACTACCTGAGGAGGGCTGAGGGGTGGGCAGTGGACACGGGGTGCTCACACCTCGGGTAACACAGTTGGTGCCGGGTGGCACTCGGCTCCCTCTGCCACGAGCCCTGGTAACGAGGCAGGGCCTGTGCCCCGTGACTGCCTGACCAGGCCATCCCATCTGCCCCAGAGAGCACGTTTTGTTATTTAGGTGAAACCAAAGACAGAGAACAAACATGTTGCAATGACAAGCAAAAAAAAATTACAGAGTACAAATCTGAAGTGCTGTTCAGCCAGGGGAGCAGAGGGCAAGAAAAGTTGCCAAGAAAAAGTTAGAAGTTTAGCTACAGCCAGCCGAGCCAGGGGCAGGGGGACCGGGGAAGGCCAGGTGATGGTCAAACAACCCCTTGTGACGGTGAGGGGAAGGCGTGGAAAACCTCTGCCAACGTTCACAGAGGGTCTGCGCTAACTGTGCCACAGGCAACAAGTAACAATGCTATTGCAGGTTGATGGTGCTGATGAATTTTGCTCAGTGCGTTGGAAACATTTCCAGAGGACTGACATGGTGGGGGGGCAGACCCCCAAAGCACAGTCCTGCCTCGGCCACCCCTTCTGGGCCTGCCCGAGCCGAACCAACCCCGGCACCGAGGAGAGTTTCCAAGGGGCAGCCGCCCCCCACCCTCCGGGACGGTACCCTGCCGCGAGGGGGCAGCAGGTGCGCCCCCCGCCGCGCGCCAAACTGCAACTCCCAGCACCCCCCGCGGCCACATAAGAGGTGGGGCAGCTCTCGTCACCGCTTTCTAATTGACGTGAGTAGCGGCCACTCCCTGAGCCGCAGGATCACGGTCTTACCAATGGCAGGGATGCAGAGGCGGGCGTTGCCCTACTCAGTTGCCGGGCAGGGCATTAAGGGTGAGTGCTGTAGGCCGGCGGGGCTCTGTCGTGAGAGTAGGAGCGGCACTGGCGGCCCCGGGCCCGCCTTACCTTTCTGAGGCGCCCGGGGTGGCGGGCGACAGGTGAGGGGAGGAGGAGACGGGAGAAGGCGGCCGCGCCGCGGTGGGGGAGGGGAAGGGAGGGGCGGGCCGGCCGGCGCTGGGGGGAAGGGGGCGAGAGGGAGCTTCTCTCGCCGGTGCGGGTAGCTGGGCCCTGCGCGGCGGGGACGGGCTGGGCCGGTGACCCGAGCCTCTGTCCCCGGGCGCGGAGCGGGGATACGGCCCGGCCCGGCCCTGCCCGCCACTGGGGCGTCCCTGAGGGGCTCCCGTTAAGGTGCCCCCAGCCTGCTCTCGCTCCGTCTGGGGAGCCGTGTGGCACCCACCCTCCCCCGGCCGTCTGTTATTGTTTTTGTTTTTTTCTTTGCCGCTCTGAGGGGCTCCGGGGCCTGCGAGCCCTGCTGCCCGGCCCTGAGGGCTGGCTCCGGCCGCTCCTGCACTCCCCCGGGCACGGCGGCTCCCTTTATCGCCGGGCCGGCGGCAGCGCTGCGGGCCGGGGGCCAGCTGGGCCCGCGGCCGCTTTCTGCCCGGTATTCCCTCGAAAGGGAGACGAGCCGGTCCTTGCAAACAGGCTGCTCAGCCTCTTGTGGTGCTCGCTGCGTCATAAAGTGCTTTTCCCGCGGGGGCCGTTAAGAGGGTGTTCTGAAGGGGCTGAGGCACAAGAGCTGGGGAGGAGGTGGTGGCGGTGTCCCTCTCCGGGGGAGGAGGGGTGGCTCAGCACAGGCACATGTAGGTGCGTGGTGTTATTCCTCTGTCCTCCCGTTTTGTGTTGACAGCAGGAGTGGAGGGAACGCTTCTTTCCTATCTCAGCGTCCCTCTACACCTCCGTTACAGGACGTTAAAATTTGCAACTTCCTTTTCATTTCTTCTGTGCCTTATTCTGGGACAATTGAAAGTAAGTTATAGCCTCTCTCAGAACAAATTCTGCACACCAGAGCGACGAGGCGCTTTTCTTCTGGCCAGTCTTAATTTTTTTTTTTTACGTCGTTTCTGAAATACCTCTGCCCAACTAAGTTATGGGTGTGTTTTGTTCTCTGTGTGTTTACTTGGCTTCTTTGTTTGGGTTTGGTTTTTGGTTAGGCTGCTTGTAAGGGTCTTATTTCTAGATGTAGCTGACTGCTTAGAGCAGGTAAGCTAGTGTATCTCTATGGTAGGCTGTTTATCTCTTATCTCTACTCTTTTTGTAGTGCCTCTTACCAAGCTTTTGTAGAATGGGACTGCTTGACCTAATTTGGATAAAACATAATAGACTCAGCATCTGTTTTCACTAAAGTTGTAGTGCATCTGAAAACATGAGAATGTCTTTAAAGGTACTGGAAATACAGATGATAAGAAAGTTTTGGAAGAGTAAAATGGCAGGTTACTTGTCCTTGTGATAAAATTTAAGACTAGCACTTTATGATTGGTTCGTGCATCTTCTGACCACAGATTCTTTTTTTCATGTGCTGCATCTTTGATTCTGTGTTTCCTGTTGTTAAGAGTGCAAAGAGAGGTCTTAAAAGTGGAAGTGAGAAGCAAAGTCTTAAAGGCATAGCATGTTGTGTTTTGACAAATACAGTATATGCTGGTTTTGTCACCTGTGCCTTGCACACACCTGACATTTAGACTGACTTATTGCTTTTTTCCAGTATGTACTTGAGTAAGTTTAGGATTACTATGAAGTTTTGTTTGTATTAGTGAGACATAGTAAAAATGTCAACTTAATGTCTATTCTTGCTTAAGTTAATGTGCCTCAATTCATGCTAAGCATGTGGGAGACCAAGACTTTGTTTTCAGAGTGATGGATGTAAGAAAAGTGTTCAGTTTATGTTGTTGAGATAATCCTTTTTTTTGGTTTTTGTTTTTGGTTTTTTTTTTTACAATTGCAATTGAAATTAGGTCAGCTTGAACTCATGAAAATGAGTGGAGAAAATGTCAACTTTTTAATAGATAAAAAAATTTAACAGGAGACACAAATTAATAATATGGGAATCAATATTGTTTTACTTTTAGTGTAAACATTCTTAATTTAGATGACTTTACCTTTATTTCTCTCAGGTATCTATCTACCTGTACAGAGAAGGGTTGGTGAAAATAGTAATTAGAATGCTAGTGAGTTAGCTACAGTAAATCTTGAACTTTGTTTTTATGAGGACAACACTCTTTAAGCCCTGAGGAGAGCTAAATGACGGGAACAATAACTGAATGCACTGCTCTCCTCTCTGTGTGAGAGGAAGGGGGAGTGGCTTTTTCTGGTATGGTATCATCCTGTGGTGATGCAATAAAGGTCTATAAAAGTTAAAGTATTTATTGGTTTGCTGAGTTGATCTGTTAAGTTTTCACATTAAAAAAAGTATTTTGTGTACTTTTAAAAAAACAATCTTAATTCTAGAATTTTGAATTGATGTCTGAATGCATCTCACTACAACTGTAATAGATGAACTCGCTGACAGCTTTCACTGGAGTTGTTTGGTGCTTATGGGTTGGGGAGGTTAGTGCAGTAACTCTACGTGTATTATTCAGTCTTGGGAGTCTTGGTGCTGTGTTTCATAGTGACTGCTGCAGGAGGAGCATATAGACCTCATAACTTAATTTGGCCTGTCCAGTCCTGTATAACAAATCATATAATTAAATTGAGTGGTCCTGAGGTTTGAGAATCTTTAAGGAATGCTCATTAATGACTGTCTCCAAAGGTGCAAAACTTGAAACTCTTGTTTACCTCTGTTTTGTGCACTACTAATGTGACCTGTGTTGTATTCAAGAAAGTAAGCTCTATTTTTGCCACCTGTTACAGTTCAGGTAATTAACTTTGAATGAAGTTTCCCAAGTAAGCCCATGACATGTAGAAATCTATAGCCCTGCAGAAGTTTATTCTTACAAGAAAAAAAATGCTGCTGGATCATGAGGATCCTTCCATACTATCAGTCTGAATTTTCTTTATAAGCTGACTTTCCTGAGCTGGGTCATGTTGATGGTGATGAATCTGCCTGGTTTCTTTTAAGGTGGTTTTACAGTGATGAGCCTCCCTATGGGTGTCCATTCTCAACTTTCTTTTTCAGAAGAAGCTTCTGAAGAGGTTTAACATTTGTGCCTTACGTATACTCTTTGTATTAAGTATAAATAAAACCTCCTGCCAATGTTGTAAGATTCTGAAAGTTAAACTGTCTAAACAGCAATGGTACTCTCTGTCTCTTAGTTCAAGAAGTGGCTCTGTCCTGTGTTGCCTTTGTGATGTGATACTGGATCCTCTGAGACATGTTGTAGTAATCCTATAAATCTGTTCCTTGGTCTCTTGGTAAAGAAGTGTGTGAATATTTAACATGGATAGGGTGGTCTTAGCATAACAGGTCTTCTATTGTGTATTACTTTAGTTTTCCTTTCAACATAATTTTCAAATTTAAGTTTGTTTTTATTTATTTTTGTTTGCTTGTGGTGTTTTTTTTTCTTTTGTTATAGCCCCTCTTTGGCACTTAAGCCACTTGTGGCCAAAGAGAATCTATGCCACATTTTATCTTTGTAGTCATCCCAGGTGCTTGCTCCCCCCCACATTGTTAACCCTTTCTAAGATACTTTGTCAACATACCATTGCACTGAGTTGTGTTTAGGGTTCAAACCGAAAAGCAGAGTCTTGTGAAACCTTCTGGGTGTTTTACGTCCAAAACTGTACTATCTAATGAATACATGAGACTTTGGTTTTTTGTCTTTCACTAGTGCAGATCTGTCAGTGTATCAGATTGCTCTAACAAGTTCTGGTTAAAAACAGTTCTAAAAACTTGTAATTTCAAGTAAGTTTATATAAAGTTTATTTCATAGAATCATAGAATGATTAGGGTTGGAAGGGACCTTAAAGATCATCAAGTTCCAACCCCCCTGCCATGGGCAGGGACACCTCCCACTAGACCAGGTTGCCCAAAGCCACATCCAGCCACATTATTTCCTTATAATCCTCAGATGTGTGTACCAACTAACATTTTCTAGCTTTTTAATGTCCAAGTATTTTTTTCTAATTCCATATCTGAGGAGAAACAAGGAAAATCTCTTGGCTTTCTTGATGAAATAAAATTATGAAGAATCTAATGGCATAACTTAAAATACTTCATATGTTGCTCAGTCTTGTTCATCCTCCTGCTGTGTGTGTAGAGCTGCTTTGCCAAAGTTATTTTCAGTTTTGGTTGTACCTGTTAGGTAAAGAGGGTAGCTTGTCTATGGGCAACTAATTTGAAAGAGCAGATGTGCTATGTTTAGGGATGATTCTCTCCCTTAACCCCATCCCTTGTGCTGTCTGTCCTCTTTGCTTCACCTCCCTCTCCCCCTTGTCTCCAAAAAGTTCCAAAACCAAACCTATGAATAATAATCATATCAAGCAAGGAACTCCTATGGCACCTAGAAAATGTGCTCATAGATCAGTGTCTCTGGTTTGTTTTGCATGAATGCAGAATTAGGTATGGTCTTGTTTTGAAAGTTATTGTTCGCTATTCCAGAAATTCAGTGAAGTGAATAAAATAGGATCGGGATCTTCCCAAGAATGTTGGTAAGGCTGGCAGAAAAGCGTTCTTCCTTAACAGGTGAAGTGAAATCTAGACCCTAAAAACAGTGGGGTAAAGCATGCAAAGAGAACTCTCATTACCTGGACACAGAATGTTATGAAAAGGGTTGTGTAGGTGAGTCACCTGTACTGTGCTGAGGTTGTACTCAGGAGACTGAAAGTCAGTTCCTGGCTTTCTCTGGTAACAAGCTCTGAGCCTTAGTCCTCAACACCCCAGGTGAGAACATGAGGGTATTGCTCACATCTGTGAGGAAAAACTCTGAACTTACATGTATAGTTTTTCAAGAGTTTTAAAAAACCCTCTTAAAAAAAAAAATCTTAAAATGATAAGGTTCATATTGGGAGAAGGAGTTGTGCATAACAAAAAAAAGGCATGGTGACTTTAATTTAGCTTTTGCAATCCAGTGCCAGTTTTAAAATTAAAAAATGTGAGAAAATTGAGTGGCATATTGCATTGCTTAAAACTGTCCATAAATGTGTCTTTGGGCTTAGTAAAATTACAAATTTAGAGTAAGGATTTTTCTCCAGCATGTTTTATTTGAATAATGTCACAATGCAGTGTTAATGGGTCTGTTAAGAAAGTTAGTAATTTAAGAAAAACAGAGAAAGTTTAAGAAGAAAAATTTGTCGGGCTTCCTTTAACTCAAGGTTATGATTGACTGCCAGTGCTATTCTGTCCCACTGCATGGTCTCAGTGTTTCTTAATCTGAGAATGAGCTGATAGCATGTGTGCTGGTCCTTGCAGCATAGATCAAGGTCAGTATCAGGAAGACAGTTCTGTAGTTTTTGTTTAACATAATAATTCCTGGTCCCTCCACTGTCTCCTTACCAGCTCCTCATTGTCTGTTGGACACAGGACAATTTACCGTGAGCAAGCTTTAAGATGTGAAATTCAGTACCACACACAAACTTTGCCATGAGAGTCAATCAGTTGCTTTTAGTTAAACTCAATTGGGATTCATTAGTATTTTTCTAGTTGGCTAACAAACTAGCTTGTTCTGGTGGTTAGTTTAGGAAATGGGTAAGAACAACTGAGGTTTCAGGCCCAGCTGTAGGTGTGTGAAGCTCAAATGGTGACTGAGGAATGTGAATCTTGGAGAGAGGGAATACTTGAGAGACAGGAATTACAGAGGGGTAATCTCTCGTCTTTTCTTACAGGTGTGGATCATTCTCAGACCCTGAGAAATTTGGACTTTTAAGCAGTGTACTGCCTAAAGGAATAGAAGGAATTGATGGTTGTAGCTTCTTTCCAATTACTTCTGTGGCATTTGTAGCTTTTTTTTCTGTGGTTTTAGATCAAGAAACACCATGAGCACAGTAAGTATCTTGATACTCAATTCTGATTCTTAAAACGTGTTGCTTGTGGTACCTCTGTTTTTAGAGTCTGCAGTAAATACACTGGAACATAAGCATATTAAAACTTCATATTCTGTGATAGTTGAGGTTTTTAATCTCTCTAGGTGCTAGCGATAGTTCAGAAGTGCTTACAATATGAGCAAAAGCCTTAAGTCAGACTGATTCCAAAGGGTGGCTGGAAGCTAACATCGGATGTAATTGTGAACTAGTCTTCTCAGTTGCAAACCATGAGGGTGTGTTTTTGTGTTGTGACCAAACTGGTACGAGGTGTGGGGTGATGTCTTTTCTGTGATGTGATGTGTTCAGGTAGGAATGACCTATACCACTGTGCTTTGCATATTCTGGCCTTTTGGTGGAGTGTTTTGTGTATCCTTCTGTGCTTTCATTGGTGCTGCCAAGATGAGGGCCACGTTAATATTAGTCCTAAAGGAAATGCTAAGGTTTTGTTCTCCCTTAGACTCAACGAAAGCGCCGTGGAGGAGCAGTTAATTCTAGGCAAGCTCGGAAGCGAAACAGGCTGATGGATTCCACTGCAGGCAGAGCTTCAGAAGCAGAGCCAATAGAACTGGAAGAAAGTGGTAAGCCTTCTTTTTAACTTGGTAAGAACATAAGTTGCTTCTGGGGGGTTGGGGTCCCACTTAACATGTTGCTTTTGCCAGTTTCTAGGCCCTTTACTGGGGACAAAGGGAAACCTCTGATTTTAGAAAGTGTCTAGTATGGCATCGATGAACAACAAGCCTACTGACAGCTGTTTAGGTTTGTTACTGAGGTGTGATAGGTTCACCAGTAGTGATAGATGAGTTGTCATAAAGGTACTGAAATACCACTTAAACATCAGACTGTCTGGTCTGATGAGCTGGGTGTTACTGCAGCTGCTACTACAGACAGCAGTAAGATAAGTTTGGAAACTCCTAAGTTTTTAAAAGATAACTAAAAATTTGTCATTAGTTGTGCCCTGTCACTCAAAGGAGAGGCCCTGCTTGGTCAGTATGTTTTTACAGAAAGTTTCAGAATTTAAAAAGCTTTCTTGATCTCCTGAGTAGATTGCCTTCTGAAATCCTAGGAAAGGTTAAATGTAACTGCTGGTCTCCAGGTAACTATATGGCTTTTTCAGTGTTTGCTATGCATTGAAAGGTTGGAAGAGACATGAAACAAGAACACTTACAGCATGGTACTGGAAAATTATTATATCCTATATGATTTATGTTTTGTTCTGTGTGATAAACATTCTCCTATGTTAGATGAATAATCTGTTGCTGTGTGCCTTATACAAGCTGTTGTCGTACAACGTAACTGTAGAAGGCAGTCTGCTGCTGTTCCTCTTGCATTGCAACATGCAGAAGACACTGGTGATGATGATTTTTGTGGACTGTTGAGAGCAAAGTTTGAGTGAAATGTTGGATATGTTCCTGAAGAGAAGTGGGATAGGTCAAGGTTGATTCATACCTCAGCCTGTTACATAGTGGCAGGCACATTTGTTCCTCTGTGACCTCTGATCTTGATTTGAACTTGTATTTTTAAGCTGGTGAAGAAGTTGTAGATCTCACGTGTGAATCTTCTGAGCCTGTAGTCGTTGATCTAACTCACAATGATTCTGTTGTGGTAAGTAGTGAATCGTACCCTTATCTAAATCTTGTAGTCAAATTAGTTTTCTATTGTGTTCCCTGATAGAATCTGACTTTAAGGAGAAGTTTTAAGTTCAAAATTGACTTGCCAGTGCATGAAAGCCATGTGTTGCAAGTCAACAGAGCAGCTGCTCTAGAAGTGCACTTGCAAATAGAGGGTAATCTAAAATAGCTTGTTGCTCCAGGACGTGGGGAGAATATGTACCAGTTGTGGGTAATGTAACATAAGGAGATGCAATTTGAAGTTGAAACTATGATTTATCAAAGGTGTAGGCCAATGATTTAAATAAAAATCGAAGGAGAGAACAGTAAGTCTTTGACTTCACAAATACGAAGTGTTCAGCTGCAACATTGCTTTAAGGTATTCCTGTCACAGAGATGCCAAGTGCAACTGTAGCTGGCCATGGAACAAACTGGTTCAGTTTATTACTCCAAGAAGTCTTAGAAGTCCTCTTTCTTTTTACTTCTCTTTTCAAAGTTAGAATAGTATTTAGTGCAGCCTACAGTATAGTTTAAAACCTCAGTTTTGGGATGCCACTTCTGCTGTGCAAACCAAAACACAAGCACCAGGAATAGCGGGGAGTATGTCTTGCTGGGACTGTTCCTGAGCCTTTGCAAAGGAAAAGCCTGGAACTTCACAACATGATCTGTGTTGTCCCAGCTCTAATTCCACCAAAGACAATGGTGAGTTTGGGGATGGTGGGTTGGTTTTTTTTCTTCAGCAGCTGTTAATCTAATTTGAAGTGTTCATGGATGTCACACTTGAATTTACCTGTTTGGGGGAGAGAGAGGGAAAGCATCTCCTCCAACCTGAATCAAATTAGGGTCTGGAAATGGGGGATCAGGGAGGAAGGTGTTCAAGGGGTTCTGTCCCTTTTCAGCAGAAAGAGAAGCAACTGCTTGTTTTCTGAACAGCAGCTATTTTACTACTACTTTTAACATTGTTCATCAAAATAATATAGCGATATCCTGCCATTCTTAGCTTGTTTTGTTGTAATTGTTAGCTTATCTGGTGTAACATGAGGGGTACACACCGAAGTCTAACTGTATTTTCTTTTCTCTCCCTTCCCATATATATTGATGCAAGATTGTTGAAGGTGAGTTGACATTTTACAACTGATAATGGCATTGTCCTAAACTTTTCTGTTCCAATGAACTTGAGCAGCATGGATTGAAACTGCATTTACCAAAAGGTAAAAAGGGCAGTGCTAAAGTATGTGTCCAGTGTCGCCTCAAATTTAGTACTGAGGTATTAACAAGCGTGGATTGTTTTCTACTTAAGATGTTACAATAGTTATAGGTATAAAGAAGTTAATCCTTTACATCTTTTAGACCTTGTTCAGATTATATCTGAGATGTATTGGGATGTTGTTAGCTGCTTACTTGGAATATAATCTATTCTGTGCTCTGAATGAAGCACAAGCAAGTAAAAAATACCTGCAATAGAAGTGGTAGCTGAATGCTTTTGCAGGAGTGAACTTTAATTTTATGGCTATTTATGTAAATTAATTGATTAGTTCTTGATTTGAGTCTGGAGTTGGAGAGAGAATTATGCATGTGGTTTCTAATTGTTAAAAAGCAAACAGCAGTTCTTTAAACTTTGGATGTTACAGACTGGGCAATCAATTTTTTTCATCTCCTTTTATGTTGGGCAATATAACTTCATTTTCAAGTTACCTCAACCCAGGAGGAAGATTATGAAAATTTCTAAAGAGATACCGCTTAAAGTATTTTTGTAATTTCCAAGTACTGTTCTTAAAAAGACTAATTTTATAGACACTGTCGTTGAGTGGGGAGATTTGGTTTAACACAGAGTGAAATAGTTTAGCATCATACATGGATAGAGCAGTGAGGAACCACAGCAGCTCCATAATGTACATTTTTTAGATTAAAGCATCTCTTCTATCGCTTCTGGAACTTTCTGAACAAAGGACTCTGTGATTCACCAGGCCTTTTTGTTTCATGTGTGCTACGTTACCAAACTACTTGGAAACTCTGTCCCTCTTTCTCTCTCTCATAGCACACAGCAATTGTTGCAATTTCTGAACCTGGTGTTGTAGTATTCTTTGCTAATAAGAAAGTAGGAATCAGGAGAGGAGATTTATTCACTGATAGTGTAACTACATGAACCTTATGACCCCGAGAATCCTTAAGATCATGTTTTAGCTGTTTGTAGGGTAAAGAGACCCAATGTTTTCTGTCAGCGTATAGCAGAATATTCACTATGTCTAGAAATGTTTACCCTTAATATTTAGGAAACCACTTTAAGATTGCTTTTAACCTAGCTGCATATGGTCCATGTAAAATATGAACCTTTACAGACTATTTATAATCATGCATTTCAAGGATAGTTCCAGGGATATATATATTCTAGTATATCTAACTTACCAAAATTAAATTACAGAGAATCAACGACAAAGAAGAAATCTCAGACTAAGAAGTCAGCGACAGTCAGACAGCTGTGTACTGAGTAGTGATGATGAAGATGAAACAAGAGATAATGATGTGTACATGACAGATCAAGTGTCTCGAGAATTAGGACCACTGGAAGATGAAACTGCAAGTTCCAAGTATGTATGCCTTATGACCTACCAAACATTGCATTTTACTTATATGTACAGGATGAAATTATGTTGCTATAGCCTGATGTATCATTGAAGTCTTAACATACTCTAGTTAGTTTGGTCTTTCGATGAGTACAACATCGTATTTCACATGATGGCCAAATGGATAAAGAGCCAGCATGAGACAGATGTACAACTGTGCATACAACCTTAAAGATGAGTGTGGAGGAGGATTAGTCACAGGCCCTAGCTCATAATGTATTGCATGAGGCTTGGTATCACAAGACTGACAAGCAGCAGCCTGGCAAATTCCAGCAAGAACTATTATTCACTCACAGCTTTTTTACACAGTGTGCCAGTTAACTGCCTCTTTCTCTTGGAGCAGTAACCGTTCTTACCAAGGTATACTTGCAAGGTGATTATGGAGGTAATACTGTTGTAGCCAGTTTTTGTTCTGTCCTGTGTATGTCGTG
>WKFP01014370.1:1608728-1666071 GCA_011057875.1 Pterocles orientalis | reverse complement strand
AGTGAGGAACCACAGCAGCTCCATAATGTACATTTTTTAGATTAAAGCATCTCTTCTATCGCTTCTGGAACTTTCTGAACAAAGGACTCTGTGATTCACCAGGCCTTTTTGTTTCATGTGTGCTACCTTACCAAACTACTTGGAAACTCTGTCCCTCTTTCTCTCTCTCATAGCACACAGCAATTGTTGCAATTTCTGAACCTGGTGTTGTAGTATTCTTTCTTAATAAGAACGTAGGAATCGGGAGAGGAGATTAATTCACTGATAGTGTAACTACATGAACCTTATGACCCCGAGAATCCTTAAGATCATGTTTTAGCTGTTTGTAGGGTAAAGAGACCGATGTTTTCTGTCAGCATATAGCAGAATATTCACCATGTCTAGAAATGTTTACCCTTAATATTTAGGAAACCACTTTAAGATTGCTTTTAACCTAGCTGCATATGGTCCATGTAAAATATGAACCTTTACAGACTATTTATAATCATGCATTTCAAGGATAGTTCCAGGGATATATATATTCTAATATATCTAACTTACCAAAATTAAATTACAGAGAATCAACGACAAAGAAGAAATCTCAGACTAAGAAGTCAGCGACAGTCAGACAGCTGTGTACTGAGTAGTGATGATGAAGATGAAACAAGAGATAATGATGTGTACATGACAGATCAAGTGTCTCGAGAATTAGGACCACTGGAAGATGAAACTGCAAGTTCCAAGTATGTATGCCTTATGACCTACCAAACATTGCATTTTACTTATATGTACAGGATGAAATTATGTTGCTATAGCCTGATGTATCGTTGAAGTCTTAACATACTCTAGTTAGTTTGGTCTTTCGATGAGTACAACATCGTATTTCACATGATGGCCAAATGACACCATTTGCACTTTAGGATAAAGAGCCAGCATGAGACAGATGTACAACTGTGCATACAACCTTAAAGATGAGTGTGGAGGAGGATTAGTCACAGGCCCTAGCTCATAATGTATTGCATGAGGCTTGGTATCACAAGACTGACAAGCAGCAGCCTGGCAAATTCCAGCAAGAACTATTATTCACTCACAGCTTTTTTACACAGTGTGCCAGTTAACTGCCTCTTTCTCTTGGAGCAGTAACCGTTCTTACCAAGGTATACTTGCAAGGTGATTATGGAGGTAATACTGTTGTAGCCAGTTTTTGTTCTGTCCTGTGTATGTCGTGAAGCTCTGTGTTTGCATGTGAGGTGGAGATCTCACTGTTTGGGTCAGGTGCTTGCATGGTAAAGACCCCTTTCTGTGGAGAAACAGTAAACTCCTGCTGTAGGAGCACTCCATTATGTTAAGACAGATGCAATGTATTAGACTAATTGAATTAAATCAGAGGTCTGTGTGACTAGGGAAGACAAAGAACATGAGAACTGTCATGTAAACATTTTTTTAAGTGTTTGAGGGGGAAAATACAGGTTTTAATAAAGCTGGTGTGCTTTGACCCTTTTAGATTACTGGAATGCAATGTGGGAGAGAACTTGGTTATGGAAATTTTGGCTCTCGGGTCTTAAATATGCTGACTAAAGGGCTTATACTATTCTAAAATGTAGTGCATTTTGCCAGTGAATTTGTGTATTTTTGACTTTCGGTTGTTAAGCATTGTAGGTGAATAAATCCCACTAATTAGTTGATTTTAAAAATTAGTGGTTTGTTCCTTCAATCTCAAGCTCCTCTGTTGAAGAATGTACCTTGCTTCTCTGTTTAGGAAAGGCTGAAACAACTCAGTGCTGCAGTATTTAACACTGACAAAAAGGTCATTGACAAAAGGGCCAAAAACAGCCCTGTCGCAATCTCCAGCATTACTCTGTAGTTTTAGACTGCTCTTAGTTTATGAAGGTTATAGTCAACTGTAGTTGATTACTGAGTTGGTATTACAGCTGCTGCATGAGGAATTTGAGTAGTAAAAATGGGAGAATTAATGGAGTTAAATTATGTATGTGGAGCTAGGGGTAGATGTTAGTAGTGCTAACTGCTTTAATTTAAGATTATAGGATAAAGGTTATCTCATGCTTTCTGTTCCTGTTTAATTAATAAATTATAAACTGTTGTGTTGTGTGGGCAGTGACGTAATAAAGCCAAGTGTTTATGGTAGAGACTTATGAAAGCAGCTTACTGTGATCATTTAAAGTAGAGATTAACTTGTAAATAAATTGACAGGAAGCTCCTTCTCTTTCTCATAGAGGATATTATTCAGCGCTTACAGTATGACATGTTCCTTACATAGAATAGCTCTGTCTGTTAGTAAGTGTGTGTGCAATACAGCTGTCCTGGAGGCTGAAGGCAGGAGAGGTACGTCTGTAACCGCAGCTTGGTAACAGCCACTGAGTTGGTCTTTCCTTCTCTGACCTAGAAATTTATTTTTTAATATTTCTGCACATTAGTTTGTTCCTGCCCTATGTTTTATAAGGAAGGAGTTCTTGGAATGAATACATTACTGGGCTGCGATGTTGCTTAGTCAGAATAAGGAATGTTTTAATTTCTGACACTTCTTTCACTTCTAGAGTGAGTAGTTTCCAAAGGACAACTAGATGGTTTTGTTACAGAACTCTTATTTATGACTTGTTGAAGATGAATACTGCCTTATGTATACTGTGCAGTGCTATAGACTGCTGTTAATTGTAATAATGGAGCAGGGTGACTAACTGCATCTGAGCCCCATGAAAACCAAGATGCAGTTTCCTTTAGGTAAGGGAGACCCCAGCTCCCTTGTTAAATGCAGCAGCTTGAGAGCGTTAAAGGCACGCAGGGCTCCTCAGATGAAATGCATCCTGGCCAGTCTGTGTAGCCAGATGATTGCATGATGTTTTAGGTGTTGGTAACCCTCAGTGCACAGTGAAATTAATGGATGCATCTTCTTTCTGCTTTTGTTCTTTCTCCCTCAAGGCCATCTGGTACTGTTAGTTGTCCGATTTGCATGGATGGCTACTCAGAGGTAAGGACCCATATGTTGTCATAGTTGGTTTTTTTGTTGGAGGGAAAACGGGGCAGAGGGTGAGCTGCGCGACACTCTTGGGTTATGTGGGATGCTACAGACAGCTGGCTTGAAGTGCAGACCTTGGTTGGGAGGTCGAACCAGCTTGTAACTCCAAGGCATTTCTTAGTGGTGTGTGTAGAGGGAGAGACACTTCCCAAGATGGCACTGGAAGATCTTTGGGTTCCTTATTATTGTAGTTGTAGCATGATGGTTCCAGTTACTCCAAGTCCTATTTGCCTGGTGTCAACCGAGCAGCCAAGGTAAATTCTTTCTTCTGATACCTGTTGTGGTTTCTTTTCTTCCAGATTGTGCAAAGTGGACGACTCATTGTGTCAACCAAATGTGGCCATGTCTTCTGCAGTCAGTGCCTCCGTGATTCCCTTAGGAATGCCAACTCTTGCCCAACGTGCAGGAAGAAACTCACTCACAGACAGTATCATCCCATTTACATATGAGTGCTTCTGTTTCTCAGGACAGACTCAACTGGATTTTCGGGGAAAATGTCATGTTTTCAGGGCTCCGAAGATTGAAGGAGCAGCAAGTTGTGCACACATCAAAATAAAATAGATTTTTTTTGGAGAATGACTTGTACATATATAAACTGCTTTTTTTATGGTCCAAGCTGCTTCTTATGTCACTGGTTATAAAGTTAAACTTACAACTGTCTCTAAACTAGACCAGCAGCTTATATCAGAAAGGAAGCAGCTAATCCATGTCCTTCTACTTTTTTAATGCTTAAATAAGAAGGGTCTGACTATTTTCTTATTTCTTACTCTTTAAATTATTCCCACCATTGCATACAGATATGGAGTAGTTACCTTTCAAAATGCAGATGAGCAATTTGCCATTTCATTACACTTTTGGTTTTATCCTATCAGCAGCTCATTACTGTATTGCTTTCTGTGATACCATCTTTGCCCAAGTAGAGTAAGTTCTGTAACAATGGATTGTTTTATCATAAATCAATATTCAATCAACAACCAAGGTAATGCAATAAAATAACCTGCTGTTAACCAGCAATCAGGTTTTTTTAAGCAGAAGGCTTGAACATGTAGATGTCTTTATGAACTCCATGAGATCTAAAGTATATAGTCAAATTGGCAACACATACAATAGGAAGATGCTTCTTTGAATGCTTTAACTGCCAAGAATTCCTGTATTTGAATCACAACACTGAATTTATTTTCTAATGTGACAAGATGGTCTCTTGGGTTTACTACTGTTCTGTAGCGCTCTCTCCTGATAAGTAAGGAGAATATAGTCTTGTCTAGGCTTGCTAGTGATGAATAAGAAGCAAATTGTATGCTTTCCTCTTGTCAGCTGAATACCAAACTACCTACAGATCTTCTTACTGTATCAAGTGTACCCAGCGCAATGCTTAAAGTTCAGTTCGTTCACTTTGCTATTCCCTTCCATTGTTAAACTGACACCTGACTGGTTTTAGGCTGGTGCATAGGATTAAAAATTTAATTATTGTTTTGCCATGGGTTGAGGAAGTGGGGACTTCTAAAGAGGTTTGGGAGCAATATTGATTTGGCAGCTTTTTGAGCGAGAAGTTTAATCTCCCTTTGCCCTTAGGGTTTTCCAGCTTTCTTTAAATGTGCATTTTTAAAAAGAAGATAGGTCAGAGACCGAGGAGAGAACATTCCTCTGTTGAAGCAAGGCAGGAATACACAGGTTTATGCACTGATATCCAGTCACTTTTTTTTTCTCCCCCCCCAGACTGAGCTATAAATGACTGCTTTAAACCTGTAACAGCTAAAATCTGCAAGCTCATGTGGAATCCCAGAGGAGCTGATACAAACAGGATTATAGTAATTAAAAGCAGGTGATGTGTTTAAAATCAGTGTTTTATGACCCACTTATGCAGTAACTCCATCTATGAAGGTTGAGGTGTAGTCTATAAAAGAAAAATGTCCAAAATTAAACTTTGGATGCCTTTTGGCAGTTGGTTGGTTATGATAAACTATTAGAAATACCATTTTGTGCTCTGGTGCAGCACAGTTGTAGGATGTGTTTAGTCAACATTGATTTCTGATGTCTTTGCTAACCTGTCCTAGAGATCTGTAGGAAGCCTTTAATTAAAACAGCTCTTCTAATTAGCTGTCTCAGGTTCTTTATTGAAGATTGCAACCCAAATGTAAAATGTTTTCCTTTTAATTAGAATATTTAGGGATGTTTCTGGATGTAGTACAGACAGAGTTTTGTTCCGTAAAAGCTAGTTTAAGAAATGCAATACCTTCCCCGCACAGGCTTGGAACAGCTCTGGTTCAGCCCCGTTCTCAGACACAGGCAGTTCCTCCATTGTGGCAATATGGTAACTACTACAAAGGTACACACCTCTAGTTACTGTGTGCTCCCACTGGTAATATAAACTACAAGCAAGGGCTACAGCAGTCTTAGGATAGTCTGGTGACAACAACAGCTGGCATTTGTGTCCCAAAAACCACAGAAAGGATGAAACAGTACTAAAGATTGCTTAAAGCATTAATTGCGTGAAGAGAAGCAGCCCAACATTACAACTGTCAAGATATTTAAAGGCCACGGAAACAGCTTTCTCACAATAGCTTAAAAAATGGCCAGTTTTTCTTGGGTGGCTACTGCACAAGAGGTATGATAAGAAGAGGATTAAGGGATTATGATGGGGGATGAGGGTGAGACGCGTATCTGCGCATCTTTCACAGTCCACTAGCCATAACCTAAAATGACTTTGCACAACTCCTTCCATGTAAATATCACTTCAGAGTTTGTGTGTCAATAAACAGATCTAACCGAAATTTAGATATTGCAAACGATAAAAATATTTAACAAAAAAGTTTTCAGCTTTTGTGTACCCTGTGAAGTGCCACAAATTTTGTGCATCTCAAAATGAATTTTAATTCTCCATACAAGGGGGGAAAAAAAAATAAATTGCATTACATGCTTTTTATTGGGGGGGTGGGAGGAAATCCCAAATCTGAGTTCCAGTGATGTTTCACAGTGGCAAGAAGTGATAGCTAGTTCAAAGATGATTTTTTTGTTATGTATGTCTTGTTGTATATAGTTCAATTTTTCCTGTATTTAATTGTATTCATGTCTGTCTGTCCCATCTATGTTGGACTCTACTGGTAGGCAAACAGTTCTTTTACCAGGTGGAAATAAAACTAGCAATTTGATCAGTCAGAAGCACTCGTGTTAACTGATTTAGCACATGGTGATAACTGATTTAAGGGGGGAAGGAATCATAAATCCCAGAACCTCTTAGTTTCTATGGCCAGTGTGTGTTATATGGGGAAAAGGAGAAAGGCCCTGCCTGGGACAGGGGGATGAGGGTGCAGTCCTTTCTGAGACTGGGGGAGTGCGGGGAGCCTGGGAGGTGGCAAGGGAGAGGGCTCACTTTAAAGGATGGCAGAGTGTTGGGGTGTCTACCATCTTTGCCCAAGTAGAGCAAGTTCTGTTGCAATGGATTGTTTTATTGTAAATTAATATTCAACTGATAACCAAGGTAACGCAGTAAAATAACCTGCTGTTAACCAGCAATCAGGGTTTTTAAGCAGAAGGTTGTGCAGACACATAGGCTGTTGTGATGGCTCAGTTCTTGCTGCTTCAGTTGGTCTGCTTCTGCTAAAATACCAGATCCATCAGCATTACCCTCTGATCTGTGGTCAGGTTTGATGCTTCAGCGGGATGAAGCATGCAGCAATTGGAGAAATCTGTGAAATCTATTCTCAGTTTAGGGTCTGATTCTAGATCACATTTTTTTGAGGGGAGAAGGGGAGAACATGACATAGCAGCCAGATACCAAATTTTGTGAAGCTGAGGTCCAGGAGGCAGGGAAGACCAGTTCTGGGTGAGGAAGGCAGGTAAGAAGCAGGGTCCAGGGGTCAGGTGGAACATGTACTCTGAGGGATGCTTGCAGTGCTGCAATGTCTGGGGTGAGGAGTGGGGAGGATGGTCCTGGAGGCTGGAGAGGAGACCAGTGCTCTGGAGTGGGGACCAGTGCTGAAACATCATGAGCCAGAAACTGGAGTTACAGAACAAAGTGCGGAGACGTGGCTGCAGCTGAGTTGTGTGAGCAGCCACTCGGCAGAGGGGAATCACCAGGAGTAGGTGCTGGTGTGGGTCAGATGGATCAGCTTGCAGGGCTATGGCTGCTGCAAGGAGCTGTTGTGTTCTGGTTGCAGAGCTTAAATCTCGATTTGCCTGGACTAGGTCTCACAGGGTGGTGGCACAGCTCTGGGGCAGTGCTTACAGGTGATGCAATGCTATCTACAAAGCTTTTGTTAACCGTAGAAACGTGTGTCCTTGTATTGTGTCTGATCTACACTTGGTGGCAGCGAGCGCTAATTTCATATGTTTTGTTTAATTCTATTTTGTTCTCTAGATGAAGAGCGTGCAATTGAGCCTTTGGACTTGTGAGGACATTTTAATCTCCAAATATTTTAAGTCTTTTTATGTCTCTCTTGCCTGATGATTGAACTCCAGCTTGGCTGTGTGGTGCTCCGCTTCATCTGAAGACCAAATTCGTAACAGTTTCTGCAGCTGACTTAGAGTCTGCTGACAGCGAGATGCTGTACGGCTGCTTCTGACATACTAAGTCCTCTTACAATTTTTCTTTTCTTCATTGTGGGAAGGTAAGAGGAATAGGTCTGGGGCTTCCCAGAGAAGATCACCATCTGTACCAAGGAGGAGCTGTAGTGCTGTGTCCAGATGCAGTCCAAGAGTTCTGTCCCCTGACACGTCCTTGCAGACTGGGGGGTTCCACCTGTACTTGTGGAGGATGAATACAGAGGTGATGTGATGTATTCTTCTGTTTTTGCCAGGAATGAGATGGAAGGCTCTAAGACTGTTTAAAAAAAGGTACTGAACAGTTACAGCATCTTTCATTCAGCCAAGCCCTTGATTCAGCAACATAAACCTGGCAGCCTTACTTCCCACCGGTAGCTCTGCTGCCCACATATTGTAGGTTCAGGATTGGTGTATTTTTTTTTTCCCCACATTAGATGTTACTTCAAGGTTGTAGGCAAGGCAGTTAAAAGCATATACATTATGAATGAAAATATGAATGGGGAAGTGCTTATTTCTAAACCTGTTTCCTTTCCCGAATTGCATGAACAAGGCATTAGCATTAAAAACCTCACGCAGAAGAATCACAGGTTATGATACTGATTTAATACAGAGGTAACAGAGGCCAAGGAATTAATGGCCTCGGCAGTCTGTCTGTGCAAGCCATCGCAGACATCCATTTTAAACACATTTCAATTATTTATGTGGAAACTTGTTTCCCGGGGAGTGCACAAAATGCATTCACATCTAGTGAGGTTTTCTCCTTGCTTCCTGGGGAACATGAAGGACCTCTGCTTCCTCCAGCAGTAGTTTATCTCTCATCCCTCATGTCCTTTAGCTAGCCCTCATCCCTTCCGTCTCTGCTCCAACGCCCTCTGCCCTTCCCAACCCCCGGTGGCACAGGTGGTGACAGAGCTCAGCACCCTCCGCTCCTGCAGAGCATCTGAAGGTGCCGGGTTAAATATTCTCCCTGCCCCAGCGATCTCAACTGAGGCAAGGTCCTTGCTGTGCCCTGTGAGTTCACGCTACCCATAATGGCAGCGACATAAAGCACAGGCAGCTCGTGGCTCTGCAGGAGGGGGTGGATGGAGCAGCATTATTTTTTTATGCGAACTCCTATGTAGCTCTTTTTGCATATCTTGATTTGCGGCATCATGACAAGTGGGCACTTCATAATTAACGTGATTAAAAGTGCACACACTGCAGTGGCAAGCCAGAGTGTAAATTAGGCGTTAAAACTCTGCTGCAAGGAGGTGGTGTGCTTCAGCTTTTTTCCTTTGCCGTAAATTCCTCCATAAATCTCATTCCAGTTCTTGCTCTGTGGAGGAAGGGTATGAAGCTGTGGCTATTTCAGTAGCCAATGTTCCAACACCATTTCCCCAAATCATTTATTAATAGCCACAAAGACCATAGCTTGCTTCTAACTAATTCAGCAATCAAAATTTTAGACATGGATCATGCATATATTTGTGCCTTCCTCCTCACTGGAGTGCAGACAAATGAATTTTAAAAATAGCCTGGGGTGAGGGTTTAAGTCATTTATTTAACAAGGCTCTTTAAAAGCTTCTTTTCTAGCCTACCAAATTATAGGGTGGTTACAATTTTTTTCAGTCTTACAACATTTAAGGAAATGCCTGCTGCATACAGAAGCGTTAACACCCCTTCGCTGAGCAAATTGAGCGCGGGGCCGCGGGAGCAGCCAGGGCTCGCTGGGGACCAGAGCTGCCTGCGCAGCGCCCAGCCTCATGAATTGCAAAGAGCGAATTAGATGAAATGCTTGCAAAAATCTGATTTTCCGACACTTCTGGCTAAAACATATTTGAAATGCTTTTGTCATAGTGAGGGTTCTCTGGCTGCAGAGTTTCTGAGGTTTGCCATCCAGCATTCCTGTTCTTCTCGCCTTCTCCTGCCTCTTGTATCTGAAGGTGGAGAGCGTTGCATGGAAAGTGACGCTGCTCGGCTGTGTGACCGTCACCATCACTGAGAAAGAAAGAGGACTTCCAGCTGGAGGTGCTTGGGCCCTAAAACCAATTTTTATTATTATTTTATATTGGACCAGCAAAAATCAGCCAGTTCCATCAACTCCTACAGCCCTCTGCAGGAACTGCAAATTGTCCCCAGAGCCGTTGGGTGAGGGGAGCCGCGGGGAACAATTCGAGCAGCAATGCAGGCTGGTGACTCGAGAAATCCCACCTGCTTCCCAACAGAAAAACCGGGAATTCAGGCAGAGCCTTCATTTTGGAGTCTTTTCCCTTGTGAAAGCGCGGGGCTGCTGTTTGCCATGCTTTTGGGGATGCTGCGGGAAAACACTGGTGCCCTGCTTGCCAGATCTGCTGCGATCCCACCACTGCTCTGGCGGCAGCAGGATGTTACAGGGCTGGAGCACAACAATATCTGTTCATCTGAAGAGATGAATGAAATAATTGTGTCAGATGCGCAGCAGGTCCTTGGAAATTAAAGGGAAGTAGGATGAGTTTGATATTAAAGAAACGGAAAGTAAAGCTGCATATACTCTTGTTATTCTGCAGCATTGCTACCTAGATATCGTGTAGGATTTTATTGGGTTTATTATTGTTTCGTATCTGTTAGGATGCCTAAAAAAAGCTTATTGTGACATTATTCTGAAAACCAACGCTCATGCATTTATAAAGCTATACTGTCCCATACTCTGATTTTACAGCTGGACTTGCAACACTTAGATGTCCTGGGCAGCAGTATCGAGTCTAACCTCTGTCATGCCTTTGGACTGCCAGATCTGAAGTAGCAAATATCCCCATGCCTGCATCCTTAGTATCTGAGAGATCCCTGGGTACCGTGTTGTGTTTCCAAGCTGAGAAATCCCCGCGGTCCTGGGCTCGTGTCCCACATCCCTTGTTCCCCACCGTACCGATGCCCAGAGCCGTGATCAGCCAGAGCAGGGTGCGGTGCAGTTCACTAGGGTGGAAAACACTCTGTGTCTGTTGTAGCTTAGATTCAACACTTCGGAAGATTTGGGGGCAAGGGTGGTGTTTGACAGTGCAGGTTTGGCTCGTTCCTGGACAGTCAGGGTCCCCAGGGCTGGAGCTCACTTCCCCAAACTCAGTGATGTTGCTCCTACCTCAGCATCGCAGCTGCATCACCCTGGACCCAGTGGGAGACATCGTCCAGTGCCGACCTGCCTTATGCCCCGGGGAGCTGTGCCCTGCTCCCGGATTTCTTCTGGAAAAGGGTCTTATCCCAGGTGGGAAACATCCCATGGGATGCACTGACCTCACAGACAGCAGGAGGTGACAGCGCTGGGGGGACTTGGTTCTGTGCCAATCCTTTGTTTGGAGTTTTGTGCCGTGTCTCCCTGTCTTCTGATTGTAGGAAAAAATCACGACATGTAAATAGGACAAAACCAAGGTGGGGAAATATGCTGTGAGCTGGTGCTGCACCTTTCTGGTGTGGATGCACACCTGGCAGAGGTCTGGGAGGAGTGTTTCTAACCTAAATCCAAAGCACATCTCCATGTAAGCCACTGTTTGCTCTATTTTCCTTACATTGAAAGAAAATATTGTTGGAATGCTGGGTTGAAGATTTTGTTCATTAAAAAACAGTAACAAAAATTGATTAGAAATGAATGTCTTTCTACCTAGTCTGTTTTTGCTTTAAGCCTTCAGTAATTTGAAGAAATTAGTGGTGAATAGCAGATTTTGTCAGTGTTGTGAATAATTATACCTGCGATTATTGAACACTTGGTATTAAAGCAGCTGATGAAGCTGGCAGCTCTTGTTTAAGCTGCGTACTGATAATATTGAGGAAGCCAAGAGAAGAATAATGGAGATGATTAGGGATCTTGTGGGGCATATGGAAAAAAGCTGACTTTTATTCAGCCTAATGAGGGAATGGTTAGAGAGGATTTAATACAAGTATTCAGTATATTGAAGTATATGACAATAACAGGCCCCGTATGAGAGGGAAGGGATTGTTCAAGGTTAATTGCAAACGTTAAAACATGTATTTGTGGTTCTTTATTTTCTCCAGCACTCGGCTGTGAGCCAGGCATCACACCACTATCTCACCATATGTTTTACACGTGAAATAATCACAGGATCATAAAATGGTTTGGGTTGGAAGGGACCTTCAAGATCATCTAGTTCCAACCCCCCTGCCATGGGCAGGGACACCCTCCACTAGCCCAGGTTGCTCAAAGCCTCATCCAGCCTGGCCTTGAACCCCTCCAGGGATGGGGCATCTGCAGCTTCTCACGCCTGCCCAGTACATGGGTGGACGGATGAACGGCAAAGCAATACAACTCACAGAAGGGCAGTGTGAATTCAGAACCAAACACAGCAGCTGAGTCTGCTGGGACCCTGTTGGGAGCTTCCCAGCCCCTGGAAGTAGATGATTCTGGAAAGGGAGATGTCCAGCCTGGCACAAGCCCTGAGGGGACACTCGGGGCTGGCCACCTTGCAGCACAGTGATAGCAGTTCCTGCTCTTAATGCTGCCCCTCTTCGTTGCAAATCCTGCTGACCCAGGAGGAGGAGATCCTCCTGCATCTTGTTGAAGAAAAAATTCTGAAAATATTCGTAAAAACAGTAAATAAGGCCCTTCTCGGAGTTTTCTGGGCAGCCTAGACATGAAGAGATACCCACAAGCATCATAACTCAAAAGAAAAATATTTGTCTTCAAGAACTGTTTTCTTGGAAAGCATTTTTATTTATAATCGTGACAGCCTCGTGCAGGACACTGATATTGCAATGCTCACCGCACCAGAGCACATGGGGCTTGTGAGCCCTGTGCTGGCCCCAGAGAGGAAATCCTCACCTCCTAGCTCAGATTCATTTCAATTCATGCTGGTTTTAATTCATATTTATTTAGTTGTCATCTTAATTTCTCTGTCAGATAGCCGAGCACCCTTCAAGGCGGTGGCTGGTGAGCAGCAGCATCTCCCCTCGCCGTGTCAGCGCTTGGCCACCGGTGAGCCAGCTGTGGCTTTGCTGGACGCGCTGTCGGTGCGGAGCAGCCCAGGAGCGAAGGCCAGATGAGCCATTTTCCCCATCCTCTGGCTGGAGGAAGGGTAAGAACCTGCCTACACTATAAGATATTGCCACCGCCAAAACAGAGGCTCACTCTCCTACTTGGAAGGGCAAAGACCAGAATACATGTATATGTGTATATATAGATATGTTCAGAAAATAAGACCACCTTGAAAGCTATTTCTTCCAAGAACCCTGCCGAGGGCCAGCACATTTAGTTCATATATATGCAACAGATACTGGAAAAGGGTCAAAATGCAGGAAGGGAGCTTCCTGACTGTCTTCAGTAGACAGGGCAACAGGGATTTCCCAGTGCTGGCTGCTGTGCATAGGTGCCAGGATCCTACGGATCTGCTTGGGACAGGAGGCGGTCGCTGGTGCTGTGCTGCGTGCCTCTGCATCGCTCACCCATGGGCCAGCGAGGATTTGAAGACTCTTGTGTTATAAATCCACATCATATTTTGTTTCTGGAGGTAAGGTGCCAGATGGGCTTAAATGATGATTGGCTCTGTTTACTCTGGGGTCCATGCAGAAATAGAAATTATGCCTCAAATTAGAGATCAGAGATGAGCAAAGTGAAAACTCATATTTTCCAAATGACCTCAACTCCAGTGGAGAGATTAATGGGCAGCATTGGGGTGTCTCCATTATGCAGATCTCCACCTAATGGTTCCAGCTAGAACAAAACATTTTCTTTCTACTGCTGTACAGCAGATGAAACTCTACTAGAAGAAAAAAAAAAAAGATATTAACTTCCAAAAGGATGGTGATTTGGGCTGACATAAAATTCCTGTGGTTGGCAATATGTGCTGGAATTATAAGATCAAGTAGTGAATTACTTATGAAATTGCTACAGGGAGGTCTTTGAAGTGGTGAATCGGGGTAAAACGTGCCGTAATCTATTTAGCAACTGATAATGCAAATTGCAGAAGAGAGGAGGAGAGGAAAATAAATTAACTCTCTAAAACGTTGCTGAGTATTTATGGGGAGGTAATAGGTTTCCTGACACTTCTTATGAGATCCTGATCATTAATCCTGAGCTCCTGGAGAAATGCCAGGTCGGGTGATGCTGCTCTCTCAGCCCAAGTCGCAGCCGCATTCGGGTGCTGCTGGCTTGTGCCTGCTCCGAGCCCCTCCACCGCACAGGGAAACGCTTCCCACCTCTCCTGTGCGCTCCTTAGGTGTTTGCAAACCGACCCCTCTGAAGTTCTCCTGATGTTTCAAGACCCTTAAACATTAAGGATAAGATAAGGACAAGAGGGTGGTTAGTCACAGGTGCCGAAATCTGCCGGATGAACACGCGTCCCTGCACAGGCTGGTTGGAGAGGGGGAAGCTGAAGGTGCAATATGGTCACAGGGCGCCCACGGAGGATGGAGGATGGGTTTCGGAGGAAAGCTCACTACTATTTCCGTGAGATCTGCTCCTCGCAAGGAACAGGTGCCTTGATCAGCAGCAGTTCGGGGAGCCTGTGATCAGAGTCAGCTGCTTCTCAGCCTTACACATCCTGGTAGACAACCTTAAACATGGCCCTTTCGTTACTCTAATGTTGAAATTCAATTGGTTTTACACCTGTGAAACAGACTGACATATCCACTCACGTCTAGATCAGATCAATTGAAAAGCAATGTAGATCCCGAAAACCATAAATGCCGAGCCGTGTATTTGCCTTACCTGAGACCCGACACACGCTGCAAAATATTCTCACTCTTTCTGCAAGCAGCTGGGCTCTCCAATGGACACCATCTTTTTGCTGCATGGATTTAAAATCTCTTCATCTGAGTCCTTTATATTCTCTTAGGACTTGGTCACTGTAATACATCGTCAGTGACTTTCAGTCCTCCAGAGTTGCCACGCCATAATTCCCACTCCCCTGGTGAACGTGAGCTGCGTAAACATGCTCTGCTGCTGCAGCTTCAAAAAAATGGAGAAGAAATAACTTCTTGTTAATCTGAAATAATTTCTTACTTTTTTTTCAGTAAATGAGAGAAACCATTTTAGTAGCCTTAAATTATTTTTTAAGGTTTGTGTAAAAATAGCATTTTGAAATACTAACGTTAACCATTTCAGCACAGGTGGGAGTTCTTGCATCAGTGAAACAGTTCAGTGTAACTGGTGTGACCTTGTGAAGCATCTTGTTTAGCTGTCTTTCTTCTACTTTTTTTTTTTTTAAGGAAACTGCCGAGAAATGACTTGCCGAGCTCAGCTAAAGCCCAGAGCAGCTATTTAACGAGTAGCTGTGTGCAAGGCCAGGGTGCTCACAGGATGCTCGGCCACACCGGTGCCTGGTGAGCTGCCTCGTACTGAGCCCCATCTCCTGTGCGGGCATTTGTGTGCTCCCACGATCTGCGACGTGCCCTGTGGCTCCACAATTTCGTTAGCACCTGAGTTCATGCTGCGAAAGACTTCCTAGAATAACTGATGTAAGAACAGAAAGCTGTGATGTAAGAACATGTTCTACATAACACAACTAATAATTGGGGTGCACTTAAAGCAATGGTGTGTGACTCACACTTTGTGATGCTCGTGTAGCCTGGCCCTGGTCTGGACACGTGGGTCTTCATCGTGTCAATCTGCAGGAAAAACACTCGTCAACAGAGGCTGTCGCTTTGGTCCCCCACCTTCCTCCTTCTCCCTCGATGCCAGGATGTGCATTTCACCATTCACACAGCGTGACCTCCAGCACAGTGTTCACTGCTGGACCAGGTGAGGGAATGGAACAGCCTGAAGGGTTGTTATGGGTTGTCTGGTGGCGAGGAAGGGGTTAAGGTGTTGGCTCAATTTCTTTAAATGGCTCTTAAGGAGCTACCCCCACCCCCCTTCAAGGATTTGGTAACGGGGTGGGGGAAGGGAGTTTTTTGTAAGAAACTGCTTGGAAGGCAGGGTCCCGCTCAGGACGGACCCACCCCAAGCCAGGCCCCAAGCCAGGATCAGCCAATTGCGCCTCTGCGAATAACATATTCAGGAAGGAGCACCCCCCACCCTTCTTCCGGTGGGGGCAGGGGGAAGCGCCTCGAGGTCGGGAGAGGCGCCACGTGGCACGGCTGCGCATTTCCCCCCCACCGCCTGCTGGGCTTCTGCGAACAAGATGCTGTAGCCCAGCCCCCGCCATGGCTCATCTGGGAGCCCTTCTTCCCGGGAGCCGATGAAGACCTCCGATGACGGAGAAGAGGAGCGGGATTTGAGAGATAATGGAACTGCACAGCACTTCCGGTCAGCGAAAGCCCCGCCATCCTCCCCTGCGAGTGAAGAAAGCAGCCTTGGACCGAAGCTACAAGCCTCACAGGAGTGAGGGAGTTGCCGGGGGACTGAAGCCCAGTTGGAACATTGTCATCAGGAGAGAGACAGCACCCTTGAATTGACTGCAATTCCATTTCCTCCCCCCCCCCACACCATGTGCCGCTGTGGGGGGAGGAAGAGGTACGGAACAAAGCCTTTGGGCCTTGGGACGAAGGGAGGGGTGGAGGAGAAGTGCTTTTGTGTAAGATGCAGTTTCTCTCTTTCAATACCCTGCTTCTTGTTGTAAATAGTTAATAAATTCAGCTGTTCTACTGTTCTCCACGAGTCATGTCGGTCTCTTGCCCGTGACCCTAAGTGGTAAGTGAAACCCTCCCAGTCCCCTGTCTTAGCCCACCAGGTGTTTAGGAAACTGTACCTGTGGTTTCATGGACCACGACAAGGGTTGATGAGCGAGAAGAACCGGAGTCTGGGTTCAGATCCAGTTTCACATAGACGCCTCAAAAAAACCTCCAGGTTTGTCTGGTGATTTATGCTAGAGGCAGCCAAAGCTCCTGGCTCTCCAAGCAAAGCTCCAAGATCACTTGTGCTTCCTGGTAAAATGGCTTCACAGCCCCCTTCTGGGTGGGCAGCCAGGTGCCAAAGGTGCACAGGACACAGCAACGGTCCCCCAGCCACTTTTCCTAGGGCAGGCCATCATCTCACCCCGGAGCTGCTGCTGGAGCACAGCCTCCTGCCCTACGGGAGGCAGCCCAAGGAGGGAGGGTGTCTGCTCCCAGGCAGGGGATGGCAGCCCTCGCTCGCAGCAGATGCTTTCCCTCTGCCCGTGTCTGCCTTGCACCTTGGTTGCAAGCCCTGAATGCACTTCAGAGAATTATAAAACAATAAAACTGAGCATGTTGCAGAAGTTCAGTATGTTGGAGGCAGATTAAAAGGTCATAACTATCATGAACGGACGTAAGCATTGAGAGAGATTTATTTTGAAAGAGCTTTGGTGCTCCCTGCGCCAGTTAAAACTAATGCATAGTAAGTCTATAATCTGCCAGGGACTATAAACACAACGTGCTGCTGAACTGATGCTTCCACCCTAATTCAGGCAGATATTGTGCCCTCTGGATGTACCACGGTGCTGCCTGGAACTCAGCACAGCAAATAAACACACACATTCTTATGTAGCCAGAAAGCAGAGCTGCTGTAAACCCAGGATTTGCACAGCACAGGGGTCAGTGTGGTTTTGATTTTGCATGTGCCTTTCATCATTTTCCATGGAAAATAAACTTCCACTATTTCCCTACCACACCCAACCCCAATTTCTCTGGGTACAAATAACAAATACATGACCAAATGCAGGGCTGTGCTGCTGGATGTGGAGACAGGTTTAGCAGCACCCCATGCTGATGCTCAGGCACCATGCTGCAGCCACCAGCAGCTCTTTTGTGGTCACCATCCTGCTGTGGGGAGAGCCAGGACGGGGCCAGTCCTGAGCTGGAGAGGGGCAGTCAGGCCCTGCTGCACTGTCTTTGCTCTGTGCCAGGCTAAGCAGCACTAACTAGAAGTAATCGTGAGCTGCTAAATTTGCCTCAGGGTCTTTTTGCAATGCAGGTCATGCTCTGCTTCTTGCCTACAAAGCAGGAGAGTCCCCTGGGTCTTCACAGAATCACAGAATGGTTTGGGTTGGAAGGGACAGTGAGGATCACCTAGTTCCAACCCCCCTGCCATGGGCAGGGACACCCTCCACTAGCCCAGGTTGCTCAAAGCCTCATCCAGCCTGGCCTTGAACACCTCCAGGGATAGGGCATCCACAACTTCTCTGGGCAACCTGTGCCAGTGCCTCATCACCCTCACAGTGCAGACTTCTTCCTTATATCTAACCTAAATCTACCCTCTTTCTGTTTAAAGCCATTACCCTTTGTCCTATCACTCCGCACCCTTGTAAAAAGTCCCTCCCCATCTCTCCTGCACCCCTTTCAGGTACTGGAAGGCTGCTCTAAGGTCTCCCTGGAGCCTTCTCTTTGCTGCAAAGCCAATCCTGCCTTGGGAATGGCAGTTCTCCCGTGGGCTCGTGCCCGAGAAGCAGACAATAAACCACCCACCTCACAGAGGCATGAATACATTTGTTGCCTATCACATTTTAACATCAAAACAAAATGCTCCTGTGGTGGATGGTTTACTTATTCCTTTTGCTGCCTGAACAACCACAGACACCAGTCTGGGCTCCTCTGTTGCATCAGAGGCCGTGGCTGAGAAGACCTCCAAGCTCAGCGAGTGCTCAGCTGCACGACCACAGCTGTGTGACGCTCCTGCTGAGGGCTGGAGGGAGATGACCAGAGCTGTCTCCATCTCCAGCCGTCCTCTTCCTTCCCAGTTTTCCAGACCTCAGGAGTTTCTTGGTCACGCTGGGGCTGGCCTTGCCTTGTTCTGACCTCCAGCACATTTCAACAGCCTGATGACCACGACTCAATCATCCGTGCTGTATCACTGCTTAACACCTCCCAGCCTTTAATTTCATCGTGAACTCTATGGGGCTGGGCAAAACTGCCCTGCGAAAAGGTGTCCTACAAACCGCCCATGTTTGAGGCCCAGGGCTGGTTTTGTCAATTTTCCTTTAGAATGTCTGGCACTGATTACTCGGAGGCGGGTGGTAGCCCGGATGAGGTGTTGGTCTGACCTAGCTGGACATCAAAGGCTACCCTGAAAAATTGATTTTAACGTTTGAAAGAAATGCCCATTACATCCAAATGCATACATGATATGCTTACGGTTTCCCCAGGGAATCACCAGAAGGAAAACTGAAAAGGAGACAAGCATCTTCTGAGGTTAGCTTTCTGTTTGTTTTCTTAGGACACTGACTGAAATGTGTCTATTAAACCAAGCATCCGCTGCTTGCAAAACCACAGGGTGTTATGAAATTCTGAGCTGAAGGAGGTCAGCACAAAGACTCCAGTGAGGGTAAATCAAGCTTCAGATTAATGTGGGGTTTGGGTTGTGGCAAAACTCTGGAGAAGAAATTCCAGAAAGATGTTTTAAAGTTTAGAAAAGGTTCCCTGAGATTTCAGGAGGTCCCAGAGGCAGCGAGGGCCCAAGTGCTGCATCCACAGCGAGCCCTTCCTCTAAGGAGCCCAGGGAAAGGAACATGCGCCTTGTGATATATAAAGTGAGAAAGCTTCAAATGAGAGTCTTCCTCAGGCAACTCAAGACTTAATATCAGGCAGGAACAACATCTGTAACCATCACCTTAGAGGACAGAGCTAAATGAGGATCAAATGATTAATTTTCTTGTTTACAATGTAGGTACAACATTCATTCCCAGGTACAAGGACTTGGACTGCATTAGAAAACACTCACCATCTCGTAAAATAAATGTCTTAATTTGTCTTTTTTTCTTACTGGTCTTTAAAAAATGATTACAAATAGATCTTTCCATCTTTTTCCTAGCTCCTTTCTAACAAAAGAATCCAAGGGAATCTCTTGGCTACAGCTGCTGCTACCTGCAAGAGAATATATAACAGGCTTCGCCTCCAGGCATCACCTTGGAAACAGCAGAGCGGCGTTACGCAGTGTCCAGAGGAGAGCAGGATGCTTTGCAGGGAGATGAAAAAGGCATTGCCCTCCTCCAAAGTGCTCTCAGTCTGTTGTTTACGGTAGGTAACGGTACCCAGGTGGATGCATACTGGCATGGGTTGATGCTTGCGGCTGTCAGCCTTGAGCCCACAGCCCTGAGCAGGGTGGGGCCAGGGGGTGAGCACGGTTGGGCACACAGTTCTCAGTTCCCAGGCCTGGGACGTAGTTTCCAAGACTCACATTAATACTGGTGACGGAAGTCTGTGGAGCACGTCTCTCAACGTCTCTCTTGTTATCGCAAGGAGGAGACTTTGCACTGCGTCAAAATGTTCCGCACCGCGGAGAGAGCCTGTGGCTGTTGCAGCAGCATAACTCCCATCACAAGGAGTCACATCGTGCTGAAATAAATCACTTCCTGCGCTGGCTGATGTCACTGTGGAAAGGAATGGCCTCATAATGTGCAGATCTAAGGCTGGTAATGGACAAAATGGTAATGCATGCATTCAGCTTCTCACAGAAAGGGTTTATTCATTAAAGACAAAGCAGAAAAGGAGTGACACGGACATTTATAAAGCCACAGAATAAACTCAGGCTGTTGTTTTCATCTTCCTTTAATCACACCTTTTCCAAGCAGCCTGGTATTGTCACACAGCCTTGCTCTGCACACACAGAATAGTTCTGCCAACTGCACAGGGTCAGCTGCAGTGACTCCGCAGTGTTCTGGCCGCCCCAGAGATCCCTTCCAACCCACCGCCATAAATAAGGCAAAGGGAAGGCACCTGTCGCACAGGTCACTTCTGCAGCCTTTTCCCTGCTGCAAACCAAGGTGATCCCGCTTGTTTCATCTAATTACTGGGGAATTTGGCAAGAGCCATCCTGTGCAAAAGGGATGGCAGAGCTATGCCACCGTGCTGGGGGAGCACCACAGCCTGCAGTGACGTGACAGCTACGCATGCCCCTGACTGTGATGTGTTCCTCAGGAACTGAGCTGTGCTTGGTAACATTTTCCCAGCAAAACACAGTAACGGGGGTGCTGGTAAGAATGGCAGAAGGTCAGCAGAGACCTGGCTGGGGGTCAGAGAGAGTGAGCACTAATTTTCTTCAGCTTGTCAGCTGTCTGTGATATTCGTACACGCCTTTATTTCCAGAGGTGACACAGGGATGCTGTAAGAATAAGGATCACTTCTGCTTATGGGCTGAAGGATGCTTCTGCTAAAGGTGAAACGTATTGAGAATACTCCTGACACTGAAAAGACGTTTTCGTCCATGCTTGGTCTTGATGAGACAGAAAAGCCACCTGGGTCAGAGGCGGAGATGCTGCACCTGGAGTGGAAATCGAGCTTTCCCGGCTCACCACTTTCACTGCAGATGAATGACCCACTGTCCAGCCCCGGAGCTCACATCACACAGCTTCCGCAGCGGAGGAAAGCTGTGCCACCTGGTGCCAGTGGCCACACGTCACAACAGCGAGGACCAGGGTGTTGGGTTTGTATGGCAGGTTTTGGTAGTGGGGGGGGCTACAGGGGTGGCTCCTGTGAGAAGCTGCTGGAAGTTTACCAGGCTCCAAGTCAGACCCGCTGCTGGCCAAGGCAGAGCCAGTCAGTGGTGGTGGGAGTGCCTCTGTGAGAACATATATAAGAGGGAAAAAAAAAACCTGCTGGGAACCAGCAGTGGAGAGAGAAGTGGGATATGAGAGAACAGCTCTGCAGACCCCAAGGTTGGTGAAGAAGGAGGGGGAGGAGGTGCTCCAGGTGCTGGAGCAGAGGTTCC
This sequence comes from Pterocles orientalis, assembly GCA_011057875.1. Taxonomy (NCBI): domain Eukaryota; kingdom Metazoa; phylum Chordata; class Aves; order Pterocliformes; family Pteroclidae; genus Pterocles; species Pterocles orientalis. The sequence goes on along the minus strand of WKFP01014370.1, from coordinate 1,644,952 downwards.
CCTGCAGCCCGTGGTGAGGTGACAGCTGTGTCCCTGCAGCCATGGGGGGTAACGGGGGAGCAGAGATTCCTCTGCAGCCCATGAAGGACCCCACGCTGGAGCAGGTGGGTGCCCGAAAGAGGCTGTGACCCCATGGGGGGGGTCACAATTCCTGAAGGACTGCACCTCGCAGAAGGGACCCACGCTGGAACAGTTCATGAAGAACTGCAGCCCATGGGAAGGACTCATGTTGGAGAAGTTCACAGAGGACGGTCCCCCGTGGGAGGGATCCCCACGGTGGAGCAAAGTGCAAGGAATCCTCCCCCTGAGGAGGAAGGAGCAGCAGTGTGATGGACTGACCACAACCCCCATTCCCCATCTCCCCGCATCTCTGGCAGGGAGGAGGTAGAGAAATTGGGAGTGAAGATCTTTGTCCCTGGGGGGAAGGTGTTTTAATTTGGTTTTATTTCTCATTATCCTACTCCGATTTGATTAGTAACAAATTACAGAATCACACAGAATCACAGAATGTTAGGGATTGGAAGGGACCTCAAAAGATCATCTAGTTCAATCCCCCTGCCGGAGCAGGAACACCTAGATCAGATCACACTGATTTTTTCCCCAGGTTGAGTCTGTTTTCCCCATGACCGCAGTGGGTGAGTGATCCCTCCCTGTCCTTGTCCCAACCCACAAGGTTTTACCTTTTGTTCTTCTGATTGTCGTCCCCAGTCCCACTGGTGCTTATTGATGGCTGGGCCTAAACCATGGCAACAGGCAAAACCCGATGTGTAATTTACCATCATGGACAGAGGTAAACAGGACTTTGGGATTCAGGACACAAACTCACAGAGATTAAGCCAGGAGAAGCTGTCACCAGCTCATGTACTGGAGAGTGTTGGTGGTCCCTCGGTATCTCCGTGAGCCTCAGAGGAAAGACATGGCCACATAGAGCAATTCAGCAGCCACGCGGGATGACTAGGAACCATAAAGCAAGCAGGTTCATTTACTGCCTTGACTCTTGCAGGCTGCCTCAGGCTGAGAAAATTGAATGATCCAGAGAGTGAAGCAAATGATAAAATATAAACACCTGCCTCTGGTGCTGGCTGAGGGTCTGGGAAAAGCAGCTCACCTGCATCTCCAGATGATGGAGGCACCAACAGGGCCCCAGGCTTTGGGAAGTGATTGCATGTGACAATGGGAATGAAGTGAAAACCACTAATTAGAATTGTTATTGGGCAATGCAGAACTCTTTTATCAGAACAGGGTAAGTTCATGGGGAAAATAACCTTTGTACTTACAGATGTTTAGGTTTTTCAGCTGAAGGCCTGAGCTTGAAGACACATGCAGCCATGCACAGCCTTCCTGGTGCTGCGGTAAAGCCAGGACTGACCTCCCCAACAGTGGGTACAACTGGGGGGAAAAATGAGAAAATGGGTGCTTGGTGTTGCCATGGTTACTCTGAGGCTGGACTTGCTGAGAAAGAACAGGAGGTTACAGTAATTTGGATGTATCCCTAGCATTAATTTTTAAGAAAATGCTGCTTTTTTTTTTTTTTTAAGAAAGGGGTTTCATCGTGTACAGAGTGGATGCAGATAGGCTCACATGTCTTGCAGTGGAGCATTTTGAGATTACCACTACTCCTAACTTTAGTGCACAGACCCGAAAGGTGCTCTGCCTGTGGGTTGCCTTTATACCTGGGCCTAATAAAGTGAAAGACGGGGTGGCTCAAAAAATTGAATTTTTTCCCTGTCCCCTTTGCCCTGTTCTTCTGTTTTCCACAGGCTGCATTTGCTGTGCTGTCTTCTGGTTTCTGCTTTCCTCACCCCTTTCCTTCTTGGGGGCCAGAGGGCTGCTTGCTGGCTTCTCTTCAGGAGACCCTCACCACAACTGGAGTTCCAGAAACATCTCCGAAATACACATCTTCCTTTCTTCCCTGCAGTTGCTATCTCCCCTCCTGCAACACTCACTCACGCGACACTCATCTCTCCCCAGCCTACCTCCCAGCTCTTTTGGTACCTACGACTCTGTGAAGTCATCCATTTCTTGGCCTTTCTTTTGGGCATGTCTTCCACAGCTGCTGCATTTCCTTCATTTGCTCCTCACCATGTCCAAGCCTACTTCACACTCCTGGCTCAATGACTGCTGAGGACCCAGCAGCTTTTTGCTCCAACCACTGCTTCCCCTCTCTGCTTGGCCAGGCAGAAATGGCTTCTTTTCTCCTTATTTCTTATGCCACAGGACATGGCTTTGATATCACCACCTTCTCTCTCTCCTTCTTCTCTCGGGTCAGCCTTTTAATTATGAGGCAGCAAGGAAACCCGAACCCAACCCTGCCTTGGCCCACAGCTGAACCCAAATACGTTTGGGTTTCTCCACCAAAACACAAAAGCCCTGCTGGTCTCCACAACAGGCAGCTATTTGACACCGTGTCCTAAACGTCACAGGCGGATTGCAATGTGCCCTAAGGAGTGCCCTCCTCATCTCTCCCTCCACTTCCCCTCTTCTTTCTCTCCTTACCAATAATTACAGCTGGGGTTAGACAAAGCCTTCATTGTACCAGACCTCCAATGATAACAGGAGGAAAATGCTGTAAAAACTCACCCAAGTTAACTAGGCGAAACAGATGAGACTTCTTCTTGCAGTTTAACAGCAACAGCAGGAGCTTTCGCCAATTTTATGCAGAACTTTAAAAAATGGTCAGTGATATTCTCCAGAAAATAGGGTCACATTTTAAAACCTGAGAAGTGAAGAAGATTTTACTTTAACTGTTAAAAACACGCTCAGCATGAACTCGGACAGATCTATTTCCCTGAGTTATAGGCAGACCAGTGTCTTACGGAGTGGAAACTGGTGCAGCTCCATTGGCTTAACACGACGGTGTTCAAACTTTTAACATCTCACCATGGGTGAGGAAACTGGGCTTATGGTCTTTTTGTAAGGCTTTCACAGTGAAAGCACTAAGGAAATACTGTATGGAACTGGCAGAAGTAGAACAGCTACTAAATTGCCATGAGATAGTGATTCTGTATTTTATTGCCACTTAAAAAGAAAGAAGTTTTAAGCTGCTTTAACAAATGCTTGAGGGATGATGCTTTAACCAACAATCACAAATACTGTGACATGGCCCTGGATGTATAACTCCTTATTGCAGATCTGAATTGTTCGAGCATTAAGCCATCCTATCAGAGGATGACAAAACAGAGAGCACAGCTTTTCAAGTCCTGCTTATATTAGATATCACTTCTTAGGTTGTTGTTTTATAGTGACTTGACCTGTGCCAGTATAATTCCATTGACTTCTTACATAAAGTCACTGTAGGAGAAAACAGTTTAGTTCAACCAAAGCAGCGTTTTTTAAAGATCAACCTACTTTATAGATCAGATTTATATGGTCCTTGCAATCTTCAGTGATTTATTCTGTAAGCAGTAAGACACCATGCTGGAGAGGCTCAGAAGGAAGATTTGCGCACTGTTTTTTATTTTCATTTTATACAAGGGAAACTGAGGCCAAGGAGGTTAAATAAATGGTCAGAGTCACACAGGACATTGGGCAGAAAAGGAAACTCAACCCAGACCCTGCATGTCCTAAGCCAGAGCACGAGCAGCAAGTAACATCCAAGGGGTAACCTAGGCTAGACTGATTCCTAAAGGGTATCCTCAGTGGAAAGACATCTTCCAAGAAACACAGTTCTGGCAGCCCTTCCCCTACCAGCTTTCTAAGCTTTCAAGCTGCCAGAAGTGAATTGCTCTCTTTGACAAAGCTTTTGAATTCATTCAGGCTGAATCTGCTGCCCCTTCTGGATTTGAGTGATCAACGATGCGTCCGGCTACCACATACTCTTAAACAAAGATATTTTCCGCTTTTTTCTTTAGCACTTTGAAGCGAATTGCTTGAAAAGTAGAGAGGTGACCCTTCTTTGAGAAGTGCAGGATTTTCAAGTAAATCTTTAGTGCAGAGTACTTCTCACAGCAGCAAGTTATTTCACTGAAGCACACGATGTAGCGGTTTATATACATTTATTTGCAGTCATGTAATGAAACATCTCTTCTTTGTTCCAACCTGTTTCTAGTTTAGACACCAAGAAATAAAAGCGTTCAGAGAACATACCCATCTCTCATCTGACACAACAGCAAGGTCAAATTTTTAATTTTGGATGAGATGACTGGAAGTGCTTCATTAGCTGAAGACAGGGAGCTGTTATATGGCTTCTAGAAGGTGATATGTGATAGAAATAAGTACAAATAAAGTTATCATGATCAAACCCAACTATAGCCTGTTTGCCTTGACTTCAGTTGGCATGAAACGGCTACAATAATGTAGACATTTTAAAAGGTGGAAGAGAAAATTTCTCATTTCTCTATCATCCGTGATGCAGATGCTATTTAGCCAGCATGTGGAAAATTTACCCTCGAAAAAACAATTTCTGACTAAAGTTGCAGCACTGTGTTGTTGTTCAAAATCATTTAGGTGCCATCCTGGAGGGAACTGGGAGAAGTGGGAAGAAGACTTGCACAGAAGAAGAAAGAAAGAAAGATGTTGCTTTTGTGCCCAAGCTTGCCAGTATTTGCCAGGGGGATCAAATGGCAGAAATCAATGGAGAGATTCACAGTGCCTTTGAAGCTACATTTACATGCTCTCTCTTGATGTTCTCTATAACTGGTAATGTTGCATGTGGTAAAATGTTTGCAGTGTCCAGTCTTTCCTTGTTCAAACCCTTTCCCAAACAAATGGCATATGACTGATGGCACAATGCACTTTCTGAAGGTGGATGCTTTAAAAACAAACTGCTGTGTACAACTGCACCCTGGTTTCTCTCTGGAGTTAAAGGTATGCTCAAATGTATATGCTGAATGTGACCATAGGGGTTAAGTTCCTTTTTATTTGTATACATGAACAATCCACACCAGGTGTCAACTTTACTATGTCAAAATAAATAGATCGATAGATGGATAAACCCAGACTAGCAAAAGCCCTGAAACCCAGCAACTGTAGCCCTCTGCTAATGGTTTGTGCCCCAAAACAGTGTACCTTAACAAGCCTGTCTGTGCTGAAGCTTTTGATACTGCTGTTGCACTTGACAACTCTGACACTGAAGGGGCTCAGAAAATGTCTCTGCCGGCCTTGCTAATGCACAAACTGCCTCCTTGCGCTTACAGAAATGTCTCTTACAAGCACATACTGTGCAAACACGTCAGTGTTTATTAAATCTGGGGCTGAGATGTGGAGCTGCCTCAGTCTCCTCTGATACCAAGGCAGAAGATGTTCTACCCCCTGCAGGATCAGCTCCTAGCTGGTAAATAATGCTATATTCTCATACTTTGTCAAGTAAATTCCCTTTCTCTGGCAATCACACACTCTTGGAGTGATGCCAGCCTTATCCAAATGTGACTTGCCCTTTGGGGAATTTCTTTGAATATTTTCTCTTGTAGGAATGAGAGAAGCTCACAGTTATGATATCCTGTATTCATATAAATACCATGAACTGGTTGTTTACAGTGAACTGCTTATCAATACAGCAAGAAGACTCGCTGTGCAAATGATGTGAAGTGGTTAGAATAACAGGTAGCTCTTAAAGGACTGGCAGCCAAAACCCAGACATATTTTATACATGCTGCTAAGAAGTTTCTGGTACTCAGTATCTTTTTGGATCACATCATTATATTAACTGCTCAAGTTTTCTGAGGATTAAAAGACATGGTTTGGACTTTAGGAGACAAGATGAAAATGCTTCAACAATCCAGGGGCAAGCCCAGTCAGTTCCAATAATCTCATCAAGCAAACTAAATATTTAAGTTGAAGTACAGATGTTTATTGTGGTAAGGAATTTGGTTTGGACTGGAATTTCACAGCTGGTTTTGGTATCTTTGATCTTGGACCAAACGCTAGCCCCCAATGCCCCAGGCTTGAAGGCATCTCAGTAAGGCCACCTCTGAATCTGTCTTTGCTGAAATATGCTGCTCTACGAGGAGTGGAAATAAAGTTTGCCATGGGGTTGGACTCTGCGTCTCCACATTCCTTCCCTTCCCCTTCCGGCTCTCTCATTTCCTCTCTGCCTGGCCGGGCAAGCAGCAGCTTCTTTTGTGCTGTGCTTGAAGTGACACATGGGCTGACTGGCTGGCGGGTTCTTCCCTCTCGTTACAGATAAGAGACTGAAAGTATTTTTCCCTTTGCAGGGCTACCTTGGGGATGTGAAAGTTAATGTCTACCTAAGTCTTGTAGGATGGGATATCTGGGGGATGTCTGTATGGGACCAAAAGTGATCAGTCGATTAAAAAAATCCCCAGCAGGTCACTGAGACAAGGTGGTAGCCTATGGTTTGGTTTCTTTTGCACACTACTGCTAGAAACAGCTTATAGAAATTAGCATAGAAATTAGCTTTTCTAGCTTAATTCTTTTTTAGGTCTTAAACTGTAGTGTTCTTCTGAAGCCAAAAACCTCACTCCAAGCAGGGGGTGTCTCTACTGCATGGCATTGGCTGGTTCAGGTTAACCTTGTGGCAGAAGCAAAAGCAGCAAACGTTATTTTGGTGCCTTGACCTCCACTGTGTCATTGTTGCCAAAGGATCATGGTTTGATGGTAGACGTCTGCACCACAGCCTGAGGTGCAAAGGTGACAGGCTCATGGGGGTTTGAATCCATTCCTGTAAAGCAGGTGGATGTTTTTGATGGACCTCTTCTCTTGCAGACTCTGCTCAGGGTGGAGACAAAAATGGGGACTGGCACATTGCAGAAGACCTGTGGAAGAGAGAGGCAGAGATCAAGAACCTGAAACATCCAGGATTATTGGCTTCATCAGGGTTTCTGCTAGCCTGTTTGAGCAAGGCACAGTTCCGTGCCATAAAAACCAGTGTCTTGCCATGGCTGCAAATCCTCCTCAGAGTGAGTGCCCTGTGTGTGCTCCCCCAGCCTGCCCACATGAAGGACACGACTCCCACTCCTCCTGCCCCACCATGAGACCTTCAAGTCCTGCTCCCTGCCAAGCCCCATTACAGTTACTGTCGGCACTGAGTCTTTATTTCTTGGATTCGATTCGTGTATTACTTTTCCAGCTCGCTCTCCACCCACCCCATAACAAAGGCTGGGCAGTGCCCTCACTTCACTGTTATCTCTTCCCTCCGCCTGGGCAGTCATTCCTGGATGAGCACCCATGTGGTCTTCATTCACTAAGTGGAGAAGCCTTCAAAATCCAAAATGAAGAAGGAACACGTTCCAGGTGCATGAAGTGACACTGGGCTTCCTGAAGACAGCAGCGGACAATACTCCAGGTGTGATTAGTCCTGCCCACCTGCCTTTGCACCACTAACACTGCCATTTCCCTCTGCCACGCAGGGTTGCATCCAGCAAAGTCTGGGCTGCAGAGAGTTACTAACATTTTAACAATGAGGGTAGTTCGCTTCTTCAGCTAAACTTCTGCGGTCATATGTTCTCCATTACGCTGTACTTTTAAGGTTGGGACCAGAGACCTTTTGGAAAAATATGTCACCCAGCAATTAATCCGAGGACATCCCAACAATAAGTGAAATCTTAAGAATGATGTTGAAGGAGGTCAGGTAAATTGGGGTTTTCGAGGCTTAACGTCTGTAACAGCAGAGCTGCCAAGGCTCCAGTTTTCCTCTTCTTTCTGCCCAACCAGGATGGACAGAAGATGCTGTCCGTGACTGCTGCTAATTCCCCAGCGTCATGTCAGCAAAGAGATGTTCCCATCCGACACTGTCTCTCCAGCCATCAAAGAAAGGTGGTGTGAGCCCATAAAACCCCTCACTGTTAGCCTGGGTTCATCTGCTCTAAAAAATGGCAATTAAAATTAATGAACTTGATTGCTCAGAGACAAGCAGAAGGAAACTGGAAATTTTTATCCCTTTTCTCTGCTGAGTTTCTCAGACACAGGGTGGAAACCTTGGTGATCCATGATCTCTGTTGAGCATCCTTATGTTATGAAAATACCTGCTACTAAAACCACAGCTCAGTGATAGGGAAATGTTATTTGTGATATTTTGAGGGAACAGCTGACAGAAGAGCCATGAGTTATTCTTGTTTTCCCTGTGGTGAAAAAGCTAAGAAGCAGAAAGATAAACTGTAAGAAAGATTCACAAGCTGCATTGTTCTTTTTGATAATGTTAAAAAGCTTCAGATCAACAACTGGAAAAACAGAACATACTCCTGTTGGCACAACTTGCCATGAAATTGGACGTGTAGGTGCTAATGGCTGCCAGGAGGCAGGTTCTGACCTCCCAGCTCTCATACTCTGGACTAAACCTGATGTTAGCCAGCAATAGCCGGAAACAGGGGAAACACTACCAGAAGAATCCTAATGTGACAGGGGTAGAACCAACCCCAAAGCTGAGACCTCTCAGGAACTGGCTGCTAGTACTCAATTTTAAGGGTTATCGGCAATAATTATGGCAGCAGAAGGCAGAGAAGGTGAACATCCCCAGTGACTGTGGCTGTCAGAGGGAGCAGAGAGCCTGGGATCCTCAAGGCAATGGAGCTGCCTGGGCAGGCAGGGCTGGAAACTGTGAACAAGAAAACTGCTGCTGCTTTCTCCTACTGCGAGGGGACTCTGTGAATAGAGAAGATCACACTATGGAAATATCCTCTTCACTCCCCCAGCGCACCAGCAAAGCTCTGGATGTGTAGGTTAACACCTGCACTGAAAGGTGGAAATTGGATTTTTTTGCAAAATTCTAGCTGGGCGATGAAATTTCATTCCCTGTACACTTTATTTGGAAGGTTCAGATACATCCGAGGGCAGATGTGTCTGAGCTGCTCTGCTTCATTTTGAGCTGCTGCTGGTATTGCTGGTGGGACATCCTCCGGCTGTGTGCCAGCACCCTGCAAGTACTCTGTGTCCTACCTACAGGTGTATCTCACGGTCTTGTTACAATGAACTAGAACCAGTACAGAGCCTTACCTGGGGTCTTAGTACTGATGTGCAAAATGTTTCTTTGTTTCAATAAGCAACAAGGGACAGCAATGTGGCTTTTTAATGCAAAAAGGCACCATGTTACATGATGTAAAATGTCAGCTCACAGAGAGAAACACTACATGACATAACCCGTATTTCAGTGGCCAGAATTAAGTAATGCCTTATAAAATGCAGGTTAGGTTTCAAAAGACATTCTTCAGAATAGGCTAAAAGAGTTTACTCTGGGGGGTGGGGAAAAGGTGAAATCAATGGAATATTGGGGAAAAGCTTGCTGAATTAAGATAAGCTCAGTGGACATACATGTTCTAGCGACTCCATTGTAAGAAACAGACCTTTGTTCCGTTTATTTACTGAGGTATTTGGGAGGAAAAAAACATTTTTCTTGCTTTTCTGCTCCAGCATTTATTGTTTATAAGTTCAGCACAGTAATCTTTGAGTGCTGGCACTGTGAGGAGGCATCTGGGAATCACACATCATCTCAGCTACAGCAGGTACCAAGTCAAGGTTTCCTTGTGATATTGTTCTCCATGGTGGATGCCCTGGAGCAAGTCTGACTTTCTGCAAGACCTCGGTGCTTACAGTTTTAAAGAACACGTTGCTTAAGGACCAGTGAAGACTGTCTAACAAAGCCAATAACCATAAAGCCAAAGAGGTCATAAAGCTCCTGAAATCAGATTTTATTATACAATGTGTGAGATTCCTTTTATTTTGCTCTAAACCTCTTTAGCATTAGATAAAGTTTTCTCAGCTGAGGCATCTGGCTGTGAAACAAATTCCAGAGGAGATTAGGTGAAACTGAATTTGGCCTCCTAAAGGAAAACCTGCAGTCCTTTGCTTTACAGAAGTCTTGCGAGAAGAATGACAGTGCTTGCATCATTCTTCAGTTTAGTCCCACCTAGCAACCAAAAACTCCCTCAACCAAAGCCAATAAATTGATAATCTTATCCTGAGAAGATTTTCTTTATTTCAAAAGGAGGCAGTGGCTAGGACTCCACAAAAGCCATCCAGGAATTTGTTATCAACATCTATTGTATGCAGACGGAGCTCGGATACTCTGGCATCGCGTATGAGAATTGGAGGGAAGTGGATCAAGAGCCACTCTGTGTAGATGTACGCTGTGGTGCCACTTCAGTGATCTATGTGCCAGTTTGTAGCCATGCTTCTATTGCTGTGTTACCACAGACAAAGCATCTCTGTGAGGCCTTGGTCATCTCCAGGTGTTTTCCCAAAAGTGGCATGTGAGTTTGGTACACAGATCATGGAGGGGGTGCCTCACTGTTATGATGATCCTTAAATCAAAGTGACAGAAACGCAAGGCTGAAAGAGCCCCGTCTAATCCTCATGTCATGCCGTGGCAAGGTCCAGTGCAGCAGGTCCTTTTAACCCAACCTGGGAAAAAGACAGAACAGCTTCTGGAGGGGAACCACATGGACCTCTAATGCCACAGCTCCTGTCAACACTCACATGAGATGAATTGTCTGGGATCAATGTTTTCTAAGTGTTTTCACTTATGTGTAAATACATCCTTCCCTATACCCACACGTGCGCATGTTCACCCTGCTGTAGAGAAGCCTTTTAGAAAAATGAACTTGCTATTAAAATGACAGCTTGTTGGACAGCAAAGACAAATTAGTGCTAGTTGCAGAACAATTACATTGACAAATTGCTTGAGTTGTATGATGTTAACATCAGTGAAAAGCCCCAGGTCCTCAGTAAATTTGTAGCAATATGGGAAAAATGGAGAGAAAACCTGGACCTCAAAGTAAGTTTTGGAAATGCAAATAAAACAATTGTTCTGTGAACTGGGGTAATTACAGAATGGTGGGGAACACAAGGACAGCTTTAAGCTCTTCTCGGAGCTGCCCTGCACGTGAGTTGCTCCTTTGACTTCAGTCTATTACTAATGTCATCAAGTGGCACTTGCAGAATTGGGAACTAAATGTGTAATTAAGAACCTCTTGAAACTAAAGAAACCATAAATTTTAATCTCCCTGGAACATAGACTACTATTTCAAGAGCATTAACGATTAGCAGGTCTCTTATTTTTAACTCGAAATTATAACGTGTATAGACTCCTTACACCATTGTGTGTACAACAGGAGACCTGCACAAATATTCCAGCAAGGCGGAACAATCATACTGAGTTTTCCCAGCCACCTTGGCATCTTGAAGACAGAACTCGAAGGTAACTGTGACCTGCACAACTCTCCATACAGCCTTTTATTGACTTTGTGGCTCACAGGGAAAACAACAATGCTGCTGACACCAGGCTGGTTCAAAGGAAGAGCATGGAAAAGCACTGCAGTGACCTGCACTGTTTATGCAATGAGTTTTTATAAATTTCACTCCTGGAAAATTTGAAAAATCTTCAGAATATTAATTGTTTTTCCTCCCAAAGGATTTTGAAGTGCAATGCCACACTTTTTAAATTAACAATGAGGTAAATTAAAGTTAGTTTGTTCAAATAACTGAGTTTATTTTCTTAGGGATGGAGTGGAACATTTTAAGTAATTTGATTCAAGTAAGGGCAAGAAATTTAGTTCTAGGTCTTAACAGCAGTCAAATTAATTTCCTCTCCCTTTTGCTCTGGTTCATACAAACGTTCAAATCCACCACGAAAGCAGCAAGTTCATTTCTAAAACAACCTACTGGCTCAGCAGCTAATTGTAAGTTAAAACCAAGGTGTGGTAGTTGAGTTCAGTTCAAAACCATAAAACTACTAAATTTTCCTGAGCACTAGTATTTACTTGCAGGTTTAAGAAAAGACCCTGACCTGCACAGTTTATGAAAACTTACCATCCTGCACCATGAATGTTCTTTAATATTGAAAACCGAATTTTAAAAAAATCATCTGGGTGACCCTTATTTTCTGAAAAGTAAAAGGAAAACATTTATGTTTCTATAGCGAGAGTATGGGAATTAAACACTGTGATGTCAGACTAAGTGGTATTACTTTAGCTCCTGTATGGTTGAGTGATTTTACTATAATAGTTTTTCATAATAATGCTTTTTATCTGTAATGCATAGCAGAGAGAGAGACTGACAGAGCTGTAATCTTTCTTTCAGAAGCACAGTGTTAAATGAACAGGGGCCAAGTGAAAATACAACTCTGAAAGGAAGATAAAGACAGCCCTACATAAGACTGAAATAAGACGTGTCACCATTTCAAGTGAAAGATGTGAGCTCTGAAAATAATGCCTTACATTAAGAAGAGATGTCACATGAAGTCAACTTTGAATTTATACTGCAAGCCCTAGAATTTATTTGTTTGTGGCAAAAGGCTGCATGCAATTGTGTGAGTTTTGTACAGCCCCTGCTCCTGCCACTGCTATTTGCTGTTTACGCAGCACCGTGCGTGCTGAGCATTGAACCCATTTATGAAGACTAGGGCCCTGCCCCAAAAAACTCGCCATTTACTAGACCACAGAACGAACGAACACGTTCTCCTGGTTCCACAGCTGCCTGCGCGTACATGCAAAGCTCCTCCATGCCTACGGAGGCAAACTAACGCTGGAACAGCTTCAGCATGGACCGTAGCTCGCACTGGAGCTGCCAACCACTCATCAGGACAGGCTGAAATGAGTGCCGCCTTCCATTTCTCTCCCAACACCCCTGAGCTGCCTCTTCCGTGACCTTTTAAGTGTGTATGGTCAGCAGCTAATGAAAGGCACATACGCTGGTGCTCCCAGCACGACTACTGCATGCTGCTATCAACATTTTAATGCTGCAACAGGATTTTTTGACTCCCGTAAGTTATCAGCAGGTGTTAACGCGCTCTTACCTGTTATTTTCACATCACTCCACCCAGTCACATCAAAGCCCAGCGCTGCAGCACTTCACCTTTCCTGGGCCCACACGTGTGACTGTGTGTCGTGGGTAACAATCTGTGGAAACAACTGCGGCCGGGGTTTGCAATGAGGAAGAAATAAGTTGGGTACTGACCTGCTGGAGAGTAGTGTAGGGGAGAGGGACCTGGGGGTCCTGGTGGACAGCAGGATGACCATGAGCCAGCACTGTGCCCTCGTGGCCAAGAAGGCCAATGGCATCCTGGGGTGTATCAGAAGGGGGGTGGTCAGTAGGTCGAGAGAGGTTCTCCTCCCCCTCTACTCTGCCCTGGTGAGACACTGGCACAAGTTGCTGGATGAGGCTTTGGGCAACCTGGGCTAGTGGAGGGTGTCCCTGCCCATGGCAGGGGGCTGGAATGAGATGATCTTGGAGGTTGAAGGAAGGGCTGTATTCCTTCAGAGGGCGGGCGGGCTGCGGCCCCTTCCGCGGGGGTTCCCCGCCGCTCTGAGGAAACTTGTCCCTTGGCACCTCAACCCCCCTCACAGGAGCGAGCGGGAGCTGCGTCCCCTTTAAGGCGCGGGAGCACGCATCACGTGGTGCTCGCCGGCTCCTGGGCGGCGGTGTAGTCCCTTGACCGGCGTGGCAACATCGGCCTGCGGGGCTAACAGCGGCGGGGAGGACTACAACTCCCAGCGGCCACCGCGCACACGGATGAGCTCACCGGCCTCTCCCCGGCGGGCCTCGCATGGCACGCCGGGAGTTGTAGTCCGCAGTCCCCTACGGCAAAGGGTTGTGGCGCTGCGCAAGAACTACGCATCCCAGCGCGCCCCGCGGGGCGGGTTCCCGTCAGCGCAAGGGGGAGCCCCCCAACGTAAAGGGGGATCACTTTCCCCTTGTGTCCGCCATATTGCACGGTAACTCTGGTCAGCGGCGCTGGGGCCGAGGGAGTCCCCGTGGCCGTGACAGTCGTTACGCTCCACTCCTGGGCGCCTGGGGTAGCCCGTACCCCGGCCCTGCCTGTTCCCTTCGCTCCCGGGCGCTCTCGGCGGCCTCGCGTCCCTTCCCCTCCTCTTCCTTCTCCTCCTCCCCCCCCGTTCCCTCCTCCCTTGCCCGGGTGTCAGGCACGATGAGTCCGGCCGACGCCAAGCGCGGAGCCAAACGCCGGAAGAACAAGCGGGGCGGCGGCCTCAGCAGCACCGGTGGGCCGGGACCCAGCGGCGGCGGCGGCGCCGGAGGCCTGGGCAAGGCCGGGGCGGCGACGGCGGGAGCGGCCCCTCTGCGGGCTACGATCCAGGCGGCCGCCGCCTCGCCGAACGCGGTGAGCGGCCTGCTGACAGCGCCGGCAACGGCTGCCGGCAACGGAGCGCTGGGCGGCGGCGGGGCCGCGGCGGGACACAGCGAGGTGAGGCGGCGGGGAAGGGCCGAGGCGGGCGGCGGTGACATCCCGCTGCGGCGGGCCCGGCACACACCCACCCGGGCGGGCGGCGCTGGCAGCCGGGGGGTGCCGCTGCGCCATCCCCCCTCTCCTCCTGCCCTTTTCGGCGGGTGAGGGCCCCGGGGCCTCAGCGGGGCGGGGGGGAGAGAGTGCTGGGCCCCTCGCAGCGGCGGGGGGGCCGCGGCGCTGCCCTGCGTGGTGGGGCGGTGGGGCTGGGCTGTGTCCCCGGCTCCACACCCCTTTGTGGGGGAAGGGCAGCAGAGGCTGCTCGGGGCTGTGGCGTTGCGGGGTTTCTCCTGAAATCCCGGGAGGAGCCAGCTCCAGGGTCCCCATCCTCGGGGGTCCTCGGAGTGGGGCCCCACCTTCATGGAGGCGGTGTACGAAATAGGTGGCCAGGCCTTGAAAAAAGCAAAAATATACCTTTGTCTCTATTTTTTTTCCCCCATTAATGTCGGAGCCCTTTTTGCAGTAGCAACTTCGTTAAGCATAGGAGGTTCATTGTAGCTTGGGCTGTGGTTTGCACTCTGGTGCCTCGGAATAATTAGATGTCTTACATTATTTCATAATATGGTGAAATTTATTGGGAGCAGATTGTATGGTTTAATTGGTCTTTTTTTTTTCAAGAAAAATTGCTCAAGGATTAGTCCTTTAGAAAGGTATTCTGGTTCAAGTGACGAAAGAGTATATAGCTTTACGTTCCTTTCCCTTATAAAGGTTACCCCCAATTTTCTGTTATCTACACAAAGCTTACGTTTGAGTATCATATTTACAAAAGCATTTCCTGCTGACAGCATCTTCAGACTTCCATGCGTATGTCATACAGCCTGCTCTGTTTCCTCCCTCACTCTCATAAACTTGTTGTACATGTGAGGGGGAAACAGAAGAAGTTGCTTCTGTGATGTAGAGTGTCTGAAATGCTATGATGTATCAAATGGGTTTTTTTTTGTTCTCCGTGTAATTTTGTGCCCATCTGTTTTCCTAGGTCGACAAGCAATTTGGTGATTGTAGATTAATTTTTATTTTTCCTCTCTTTAAAACTTGTCTTTCTACACTCTCATATTTGGTTATCCAAAATCCACAGTGCTTTAGATTAACCATTTCTGTATGTCTGTTCTAATCTAATGCTTATTTCAGGCACAATTTCCTTTTGGGACTGTAGCCCTTACATGATGTAGATATCCAGAAGAATGATGTGCACAATGGAGAAGACATGTGCAAGTTTTTATTTGTAACTTTGCAAGTCATCACAAAACTCTGTTCTAGTTAAAGCTCTATCAGGAAGATGCATCTTGTTGTGTTTTACATCTTAGATTGCAGACTCTTCCGGGCACAGGTTCCTCAGTGTTGTTGGAATAAACATGGTAATGCCAAGGGAGGTAAAACAAGCAGCGGAGTGATATGCAGAATGGGCCATTGATGTGATTCAAATAGCAAAGGCTGCACTACCCGTGATGTTTTGATCTGTTTGTATCTTCTGGTTATGTGTAGTCTAGGACTTTGGTTTTGACATAGTCACGCTGTATCAGATCTTTTTTCTAAAATGCATCTTAAACAGGCAACATCACCTGCTAGTCTTACTACTTCATGTTTCTTCTCTTTTTCAGACTAGGTAGTTCCTAATAAAATTTCTCAGTCTTCAGGACTTGTCAGTTGAAATTATAAGTCATATCTTCAAAATGAAATACAGTACTTCAGCACTAAATTTCTGGGAAAATACTTTTGTATGTTACATGTACCGATACGTTATTTATACTCTTGCATAGCATGTAATTTTGAATGCATTTGTAACTGTCTTAGTTTCTCTTTTTTGCTTGTACTCTTAGATGTGTGTGCAATTGGTCAAATGTTTCCATTTCACTGAACAGTGTGGTACAAGTGATGCTGAAGACTGATGGACAAACAGGGAATTAGGTTGGTTAAATGGATCAGTTAGTTAAGCTAGAATAAACCTGCAATGCAGACCTTATTTAATCAAACAGTAAGCATATTAGAATTAGATTTTGAGGATAGATAAAACCCTCTGCTCATTTTCTGAAAGGTAAATGCTTATACTCTGTAATACTCCTTTAAAGTTGGCGTTACTTCCTCCATACTGGTTTCAGTGACCTTTTTCTTGACATTTTCAATACCTTTCCAAGGGTGACGACATATGAAAGTTGCCAGTACTTAGAAGCTAACTGATAATCTTGTTTTAAAGATGAAAGCAAAGATGAAATCTTTGATGATGCTTTATCACTTACATGAAAATGTGATGTCCTTAACGGTTAATAATTCGCTAGTTAAGGGTACATGGTCAAAACAAAATTTCATTCTTTGAGTGAAAGACTAGCATGTGTTGTTTCTGGATGAAGTTGAGAAAGAAAACTGTGTATTTTACATGACTGATCACTTCTAAATTAGGTGCAATATTTGTTTTGGCTGGATAGACGGTAAGCAACGCACTAATAGCTGTAAAGTAGTAACTAGAGTTGCTTTGCTTTCATCTTGCACAGAGTATTGTAACGTTCCCATTACTGGGTAAGAAAAATCATCAGTTGATTCTCTTCTGGACAAGCTTGAATATTTAATCTCTGAAAATATATAGAAGTATAACACCCTCCCCCCCTCCCCAGAATTTAGTATTTGTGGCACAGCATAATGTTGTGTACTTGTTAGCGTGCTTTTTGTTTCCGGCTTCTGTTACTTCCCTGGTTTTAGGGCATCCATTGTGGATGTGGTGGGCACTGGTCACATCCTTCTGCTGAGGTTCTAATAGATGCTTCTTCCAAAACTTGTCTAAAGTATAGAGTGAAACAGGATGTTAAAGGAGTGATCCCATGTGTGCTCCGCATTCTTGTGTACCATAATTGTTCAAAATGAGGTATACTTCCAACATTCTTTATAAAACAGGTTGAACAGAGCTTTAAAATGGCTATATTTATGGTTGAAACTAAAAACACACATGCCAGTATTGAAATTCTAGCTAAGCCTGTTAGAGCTAACAAATATATTTTAATTGAGGTCTTTCTACATCTTATCTGGAGGCTTTTTTAAGACTGTAGGCTAAATTCTGCATTAGAGTACATGCTAAGTCTTGTTCTGGGATGCAAGAGGGCAACTCCTAATGGAATCTTCCTGGAAGCTACATTGCCCCGTGCACATGGTCTATAGCATCCAAATTCATCCTTTCTAGCACTGTCAGACCTTTTAGAGTGATAGTGAAATTAAGGACACGTTGGCAGTGTTTCAGTGCAAGGGAGTATCTCAGTTTTGGAAACCTGTAACTGTGTTGACTTTAACTGGAACTGGAAACAAAGTCATTTAGTTGTGTGGTGCTGCTGCAGGACTTCTCTAGGAGTTATATTTTTATTTTTGTTGCAGAATTATTTACAGCAATGTTATGAAGAGTCAAGTATCCTATAAATAACAGTAGTTTGTAACCATAAAATAAATATTTGAAGTTTAATGTATATATTTGAAGAAATAGCCCTTGCTTTCTGATTTTGTTTTTTAGTTCAGTAATGCTTTGCATCAGGCCTTCGTAATTTGATCCTGTAAATTTTTGACGGTTGGATTATTGATGCTGTGAGATGCATTTGGTTGTCAACCACTGCATAACTCATAGGTACACTGTAGTAAAATTGGCCGTTCCTTAATATGTTCAAGTACTTTGTAAGTCGGTGGCTGATCAGCTACAGCAGTAGTTTTTGTTAGAGGTCCGACTGGTCTTGCATTACTAAGGGGAATAACTTAGTAGCCATTTTACAATTCTCTCACTTGAATTTTTCAAAGTACTGTTTGTCTGTCAAGTGTAGTAATGTATTAAATCTTACATTTGAGAGCTGTCTGCTTTAGAATTTTCATAAAATATTTCACCAGACTATTCCTTTATTATGAGATATACTGCTTTTTAAATAGAGATTCTATACATAGCAGACCATACATTGCCACCTTTTAGACCAATTTTTTCAGCACCTTTGTAGTTCATTGCATTTTACTGATATCTGTACTTGATTTGTTGTTTGAGATTTTCCTTTTTTCTATCTTACCCCTCCATGATTCAGACATTCAAAAGAAATAGTGTACAAAAGAGAAGCTTTGTCAGGAACTCGGAAGTTCAGCAAATAGCTGGCTTTTGTACTTTTATGTAGGGCCTTCTCCCCTCCAAAAGCAAAGTTATTTTTGCCAATTTTTGTCAAGGCTCAAGTAAACTAGATAAATTCCAATAAATAAAGAAGTATTGTAGCCTCTACTCCTCAGGATGAGGAAGCCGATACTTCTAAACACTTGTAACACCTATTTGATGAAAAATAAGGGGTTTTTTTTGTCAGTCTGGTGGCACATTGGTCCCTCTGACTAAATGCAGTTCACTTTTTTTTTTTTAATAGGCGTGCAGTCTCTGCCCTGAAGAGCTTATGCTCTGCTTGTTTCCTTTTTTAATAGAAGGAGATGTAACAGAATTGGGATGAAACTGTTAGGGTTGGGTTTAGGTGGTATGGTTGAGTTAACGTGCTCATTTAGAAAGAGAATCTGTTGTACCTTAAATGAATCTGGCTAGAACATTTCAAACTTTAAAACAAGCTTAATGATTGTATAACATTGACATTAATAGCTCTTTCTTAGCTTTTTCCTGTGATCAGTTGAGGCATTTTTCAGCTAATAGATCTGAGACCTCAGGCACATGTATTACTGCTTCGTTCAGATCTTGTAATACTGCTCCTGGGAAGCGTGTGCCTGTGTGTACTCATGACCTTGACGTGTATCCAATCACTGAGTGCTCCATTTCTCCCCCACCTCCTGCACCTGCTATATCATGGTCGATTGATAACAAGAATAATCAGTTGTGAATTGTTAAATGAAACATGTGGAAAGTGTGTCCAGAAAAATGGCATCTGGTTCAGTGGTGTCTAAACTAGCTGAGTATTCTCCTATGGCTTTGGTATGAGACATTTGATTCTGGGTGTGAAGGCAAAGGTTTTTTGTTGTTTGTTTGTTGTGTTGTGTTTTGTTTTTTTCTTGCTGTATTGGTTGCAAAATGGTTGAGAGAGATTGAGAGAGAGAAATCTTTTACTCTAAAAAACATAGTGACTCCCTTTCCATCCAAACTTTTGTTTTCTGACTGTGAAAACAAAATCTTGTTGATTTAATTTGGAATTAGATTAATATGAAAAGTTAGTTCTGAAGTAGGTGCATATTGATGAGACTATTCCGGGTTTTTATCCGGTTCTTGTCCTGCAGTTTTTTTGATCCCAAACAGTACCTCAGACTTCATTTAGGTATTTAGTGTCACACTCTGTTCTTGGCTATGACATTTGTCCTTTTGTAGTGGTATCACATCTTGAGAGGACCCCTCAGATCCCTTCTCCTTTACAGTCTGTGTAAGGAAGGGATCCAGGCTTACTCTCTTCTTGCCTGGCAAGTAGAGCTGGGTGGATGTGGAAGTTCAGTTTGGTGCCTACAAGAATAATGTATGGTCCCCGACGTATGTGTAGTGAGGGTAGTCCTTAACAAACACAGGTCTGCTGGAGATGTGTTGTGGAGAAGTTATGAGGAGAAATAACTGGGAAATAAACTTGCTTTGCCTAGGATGTATGGGGCTTCATGGATGTGCTAGGCATTGTTCTGGGTAATCAAAGAAGATTTGATATTTGTTGTGTCTTCTTCACTGGTGGGAAAGGTCATATATCCTCTTCTGTTAAGGTCATGAAAACAGTTTCTACATTTTCCTTTATGGTAACTTTTTTGTTTATTTAATAGTGTCCGAGGTAGCTTTGGACTGCTTGGTTTTGAGTATTCTGTATGTGAAATTTTCCTAGGATAATTAAACAGAAGGAAAAATTTGGGTTAAATGGATAGAAGAATGCTGTAGTTCAGTTCTTCCTTTGCTAGTATATAATCTACAAGTTCCATATTTCTTGTGCTGCAAATGAAGAATTCAACTGGGAAATGACATTTGATGCCGCTCGTAATGTTATTATGGGAACTGCCCAAATTGAGGCTTGTTGGAGAATGCAATAAGTATGCCATTATTTTTTTGACACAAGAATAACTTAGTTTTATATTGTAAAAATTTAAGGTAGCCTATGACATTATTGACCCTCGCCTCCTAGTTGTGTAAGGATACATACCAGAAATAATATTAAACATAGGTCTGAGCAGCATAGTAATTTTCCTGGACTATATATTTTCTTTTTTATATATTTTCTATATATTTTCCTTTTTTTGTGTTATGGAATGTACAGCTGCTTTAGTGGTGCAGAAGTCAGTCCAAGCACTGTTTTACGAAGTGGATTTTAGGGGGAAAATT
Organism: Pterocles orientalis; assembly: GCA_011057875.1. Classification (NCBI taxonomy): domain Eukaryota; kingdom Metazoa; phylum Chordata; class Aves; order Pterocliformes; family Pteroclidae; genus Pterocles; species Pterocles orientalis. Next base: position 1,624,541 of record WKFP01014370.1, on the reverse strand, counting down.
AATGGAATTGTCTGTGAGCCTGTTCGAGACTGTTGAACTGAAGCTGTTCAGGTTGGACCAGTGATAGCACTGGAGAAGAACTTTCTTGGAGTGTGAACTTTAACCATTTTCTTAAATAATCAACCTACTGTCTGTTGCACAAGCCACAAATGTAATTCTCTCCATCTCAAAATTCCTAGTGATGATAGAGCACACTGAGGCATCTGAGAGGGAGGCACTCCTGTCTGCAGCGCTCTGTAGAGTGGCCATCTCTCTCCACTCTTAATTAAAGGAAGCCTTGAGGAACTCCGGTACAAGCTGGATGCCCAAAATTGGATAGTATGAAAATCTCTGTAGGAGGCCATGCTTAGCCTCTACTTGCCTATTCAGTCATGGCTTATTCCTTCTAAAAAAAAAAGAAATTGCAGCTCCAAAGGGTTGAGATGAGTGACCCCCTGGGTAATTTCTTAAAACTGAAAGAATAGCTTTGCTAACTTATAGGAAGGAAACAAAAGATTGATTCCACTGCATTTCTCAGAAGAAAAGCTCTGGGTACTTCCATGAAATATTGCAGTACATGGTCTCTTCTTAGGCCTAGAGAAATAAAACAGAATAGGTTGCAGATGCCTCTGTAGTGTTACTTATGGTGGAATGTCACAAAGTTAAGTCCACATGCACAGTAGATCTTTACAATAATCTTCCTTTAACACATTGATCTGTTGAACTCGTTTGTGGTAGCTTTGTCAAGTCCTTGCTTCTGAAGGAACTTCAAGAACGTGGGACTGCAAGAATCTGTGTAAATAAGTTTTTACACGGTTACAGAAATCCTTATTTTGAAGTCTAGAGCTTTGGACTGCCTTGATCTAGACTTGCTAGTCATGGCATTTGGGCTTTAGGGCTTCTCTTGTGGTCTCAGAACGCGGCTGTGGGAGGTGATTGCTGCTGGTGCAGGAGGGGCCGAGAGCCCTGCGCTGCAGTAGACAGCAAGGACTAATTTCTGGGAGTGTGCATGGATGGCTGTTGCTCTTAGAAAAACCTGCTGGATTTTTTTGACTGCTTTGGCAGCAGTTCAGTGGTCTGTGTTGAGCTGCGAACAGATGGAGGATGTGATCAGCTGTTGGGGCAGTGTTTGCTGCTCTAAATAGCTGTTCCTTGTCTTCTACAGGGAGAGGTAGCAGGCTGGGTAGAAGTGTCCGGCTGGCAGCCCGGGGACTTCACTGTTCTAGATCTAAATTTTCAGATGCCCATCTTTTTTCTTCTACATGTTAATTATGCCTACACTATCGAAAGTGTTAGTTTAGTCATGGCTTACATTGCAATGTCAGCTTTGCTCACTTTGATCCACATGTCAGTTGTTGCTCTTTTTGGAAATAATAGCTTCTCTGCTTGAAGCTGAAGCAAAACCAAAACAGTGTAGAGAACTGGGCAGTGGTTGGTTTATATTCCAAGTCTGTGAACATGCTGAAGAGGTAAGCTTTGTAAAGACTATATAAACACATGCATCATTAGCATATGAAACTCTAGTGATTGGTATCTGTTTATTAAATATTATACAGTTGAGGTGTTAGCTATAGTAATTAAATCCGATAAAAATCCTGTAAAAATGTAAAGGTCTCCATGAACCCATAACTATCTGTGTTTTCTGATTTAGGAGTGTAAACACTGGCAACTTCATTCTACACTAAGGCTTTTAGTAATTAGACTTCTGTGTACAACAGTGAAATACGTGAGAGGTGGTTTTGTGTAGCTTTCTTTTTTCCTTCCCCCTTAAGGTCTCACTCACCTCCTTTAGGAAATCTGCAAGCATAGCAGAAGTAACAACTGTTGAAATTATTCCCCAAGGAGAGTATTGGAGAGTAAAGAGTAGAGTAGTAGGCGTGTTTCTCTACAGCATCAGAAGCTGAAGGAGGTTTACAGTCATGGGAATCTCATTTAGTTATAACACTCGGAAAACTATTGGAAAGGGAGGAAAATGCATATGGCATGTTGTGTTAGGACCATCCGTTTCCTGAGCCAGCGCTCATCTAAAATTGGTCATCTAAGCTAGTGAATGATCTGGATTCGTGATAGTAATCTGCCTCTCAGGTGGATTTAGCACAGCCGTGTGCTAGAGTGGCTCTCTAGCTTCTGCCAGAGCTGGTGCATAACAGCTCACAGTTACTGTTCAGCCGTGTCCAGCAAACATTCTTTCTGTACCACCACCATCTACTTAGGAGTTATAAACCTGGATATTTACCAACTAGACCAAGGTCTGAACAACACCCAGAGACAACATCTGGATATACTTTGTATTTAGCAAAATATTGCTTTCTCAGGGACTGGTCTTTTTTGGTCTACTTTTATTCTCCACATCTGTCAGAAGAAACAGGTGGCAATTACAGATCTGGTATGTTAAAAGAAGTCTGGTTAGTGAATGAGGATAGAGCCTTTGGAAGGATAGAATAAGACTAAAATGGCTTTTTCTTTCCTCTTGGATGATGTAGAAGAAGAATTAACATGGACAAGGAGGAGAAAGAGCTATAAAAAAGCAAGCAATATTGATGTTACGGGAAATATGCTTAGCCTTTTGAAATGGGCATGTGAGTTCATGAAAGAAAGACTTGAACATATTAACTGAGCATGACATTATGTAACCAATTTTTTTTTTAAACTTGACTAATAAGTTTTGGTCACATCCTTCATAGGTTTTGAGTGTCTGCCATTAGTGACAAATATGTCAGCATTGTATGGTGAAGGAAAGAAAAGAAGACTATCAATTGTATCCTACTTGTGGAAGAAGTCTATTAATGAAAGCTATGACTCTTTAAAGTCTGTCTGTTTCTTTATTAGTGCATATCTCATTGCATGTAGTGCTGAAATTTGTTGGAAACTATTAAATGTAACGTACATGTAATGTTCTGCCAAGTGTTGCAAGGCTCTACATTGACTCCAGTTCTGCTTTAAGCTTTGTGCTGTCAGACTGTCAATGACAGCTCCTTACAAACAGGAGAAGTGGCTTTAGGCAGGGGTGTCAGACTTGAATGCTCTCTGCCACGCGCGTCTTCTCTTTTGGGGCTTTTCTCAAAGAGAGAACTCGTGCAAACAGCTGTATGTTGGGGTGGTTGGAATCAGTGCACTAACTGTGGGAGCTGTGAACTTTTCGTTTCTTCTGTGTTTTGTGGCGAAAGTAATTTTGCTTTTAAACAGAGATTATTTTGTTTTTGAAAGCCAAAGCTTGTTTCCTGTTTTTTTTTGGTTGGTTGGTTGTGGTTTTTTTTTGGTTTTTTTTGGTTGGTTGTTTATTTTGCATTTTTTTTTGGTGTATGCAGAAATAGTATCTTTAGGTCTCAGAGCAGAACTCTTCCAAAGCTAGGAAGGTGGTGCTACCACTAAACTGTAGACAAGGGTAGTTCAGCTGTTTTCTAATATTAAGTGTTATTTTCCATTGGATTAGGTGCAACAAACTAACTGTGTGATTTAGAAACACCTTGAGTTAACATGTTTTCATAGGCAGACTTTGGTTAGTTTGTGAATATTACAAGAAGTTAAGGAACCTCTTTCAAATTGTTTAACCATATTAAACCCAATAGTTGACTGTTTCAAACTTGTTGTAGGGAGTGCTTCACAGAGGTGGATGTGAGGCTCTGAATTGGATAACACTAATGTTGACGCAAGCCGAGAGACAATTTCGTGGACAGATGCGTGAGTGAGACTGTGTGTGCATGCTCATACGTGTGTGTGCATGTATTCAAGCTTTTGAAAACATGGCATTTTTGAATGTGGATTAATGATGTTGCTATGGAAGTGTGGGCATGAAGTAAATACGCTCTATGTGTGCATGTGCATTTTATTTGGATTAGGAGAACATGTATGTTTGTGTTAGGGCTGCTGATGGACAAACAAGTGCCTGAGTAAATGTTTATAGGTTATTTGCCACACTGGGTCTCATAGTGAAACCAGTCACTGGGAAGGGAAGAGTTTGCCTTAAAAAGAAGTCCTGAGCCACAGTACAGTTTTGCCAGGCTTTAGTGTTTAATTGGTGTGGAGTTAATGACCAAAAGATTTCTTAATTGCTGTAATGCTTCCAGGCTGCTTATCTTCAATAAGCTGCTGCCACAACAGATGGCAAGTTAGTGGTTTAGCTGAGGTTCACTAGAAGTTTTTCACCACTTTATTTGAATGGCTATAACTTGTCTATGTGGTTATAGATAATGTGTAGTTGAAACCCAAATCTTCACTGGAATAGGCTTCAGATGAATTAAGGTTTTATTTTTTCAGTCAGCAAGAGGTAGGACACTCCATTACTGTTAGAAGAAACTTTGCAGTTTTATCTGTGTGATCCTCTTTATTTTATCTTTGCTTCTTTTTCCTGGCTACTCCCAAGATTCATCTCTACTATACTGTCATTCTCCGCTTCTTTTCAGGGAGGCTGCAGGGAATTGTACTGGTGTCTGCTGTGATTTGAGCAGAAGCTGACTGGGTTTTATTTTCATTAGTGTCGTAACTGACTAGGAGTCTGAACCACAGGAATAAAATTGGAAACAATAAAACTGCCATAATTTTCGGATACACATTGCTTTAAAAGAAGATTCTTATGGTTTAAATGTAAAAAAAAAATTTTCTGTCCTGAAAACAGGCTACCTTACTTGTGCAGTATCCTCCACTAGCTATAAATTTGAAACCTTAGGGAGGAGGAGGAACTTTGTACTGAGGAACATTGCATAGTAACTAAGTTAAATATTAATTATTATTTAATGTTTTTGGAAGTGCTGTCGTTGGTGACCTAGCTTACTGGTTTTCAGAATTATGGGGAAATATGACAGTCACACATACTTTGAATATTATTTAGACTGCTTGTTACATGGTTTTTTTTAAACTTGACAGCTGTATCTTACGTCTTTGTAATAAGAATGAAGGGGAGTATTCTTTTGTTAGTATTTAAAGTCATTCTAAGCCTATGTTTTCATTTTGAATCAGTTGAAAAATCTAGTGGTTGTGTAAGGTTTAGGAGATTGTTCTGGTCCCCAGGAATTTGTTAAAACGTTACTCGTAATGGCCTGTGGGAATTTATTCCTTAAGTACAAGTAGAGCTTTCAAATAGAAGTCTCAATGTGTGTTTGCCTTTGTGGGTTTTGACTAAGGACATAGAAATGAGTATTTGTCTAAATTTGAAGTCAGTTCTGAAACAGACTCTCAAGTCAGTGGGTTGCACCTAATGATGCTACCTGTTAATGGGATTGGCTCATCCTCTCTGTCAGTAAGACATTTCTGATGATTTGACAGTTAAGCTGGAAAAGTCCATGGTAGTCCATCTCGGTTTTTCTGTTAAAGCCTAGAGGATCCTAACCAGTGTTAGACCTCCCTTACACTGAACACAATTAAAAAACCATTAAAGAAAGTTACTCCCAATGCTATTAATATTTATGATGATCCTGAGAATCTTTGTCGTTAGCTTTTTCCATGAAGTCTTGGCTTGGTGAAATGGCTGATACAGAGTGTGCGATGTTGTAATATGAGGATACGTGAGGTATTGCCCTAATATTAAAAATCACTCCCAAATAATTCTTTTTTTTGCATTTTAATTGTTTTCCCAAGTTACGGATGAATTCTTCTGATGAGAAAAGAATTTTCTATGGTTTCTTTCTGACTCATGTATTTCCTTTTTTTTTTATGGCAGGAAGTTGTTCTTCACTGTTTTGTTTTGCTTGCATTGTCCTATCTCTGACGCTTCTGCCACAAATATGTTCTTTTTTGTAGTTTGCTTGAGTAATTTAACTTTTTGAAGTTATACGCAAAGTTTTTTTTAGTGTTTGTGTTAACTCATGATTAGCAAAAAAAAAGTTGATGCAATGGAATCTGCCTTTATTGATGCTTTTAAGGCTTTGTATTGATGACGAGTAAATTTTTCGTGTCTTTGTCTTAATATTTTTCACGAAAATGGATGTTTTGTAGGGGGGCTGTCTGTGACATGAGAGTTTGGATAAGAATAGGAATAGTCTGTTAGTAAGTGTTAGTATGTCATCAGGGAGGTGTTATGTCTGATTATATTTCTTCTGTAGGTGCCTCTGCTTAGTGGGGGTTTACTGGGGTTTAGTGGAGCACGAATCCCTTTCATTAAACCATGAGAGGATCACTGGAAGAACACCTCTTTCTGGCATCTGTTGCACCTGCCCCTCCAATATGTTGTGATTCTTCCTTTCCTCTTAAGCAAAATTTGATTGACAGTAGTGAACAAGGAGGATGACTGTAGCTCCACTTTTTGGAAAGCCAGTGCTCTTGTGGTCAGACATCCTGATCTACTTGAAAGGCAATTACATTGGATAGCCTTACGACTCCACTATAATGCCAGAAAATAGTTGTGGGAAAAGGGGTGAAGGTTGGCTCTGTGTTCCACTGCTGCTGTGTGCATTTATCCTTCTAATTAGGCTGTCTTTTTTTCCATCTTCCTAATCACACAAGCAGTGTTTGTACATTCATGAGAGGGAGCATGCATTTGGGTAACTGGTGAGCAGGGACTGAGCAGGCAGGCTGGGCACAGCGGTGTTCCAGGAGCTGGGCAGCTACCAGGGAAGGTGGCTTTGTGGCCCTGTTTTCTCCCCTTGTGGATTGTTTTAGGTAGACTCCACTGATTACAGAGCTTTTTATCTTCTTTTAAAATACTTACCAATACTGTTGTCCATTAATATCTACCTTGATACATATTAAAAAGATGATGATTTGTCTGAAAAAATACAATTAATTTTCTTTCAGTTTTTTTTTTGTAATTGTGCTCTAGGAAGCAGTCATAAATCCAGGCAACCACCTTTTACACTACTCCTCATAACCATGCCAATTTGACTATGCTTGCGTTACCTTTTAAATTTCATGCTAGCCAAGGGGCCAGGCTTGCTGGTAGTCTAAAATAACTGCGTACTCTGCTACAAGCTTACTGAAACTCCTAAAGTTAATTTCATTTTGTTACAAAGGTATCCTTGGTGAATAGGCCATGGTTCTTGGGTGTGGGGATTTTTCCTGTTAAAGGGTCTATTAGAACCTGGTGGTTTATTCTTGTGAAGGTACTTGTTCCCTGTAACAGAATTACCCCTCAGCTTCCTTTTTCATAATCAAAACTGATTAGACTCTCAGTTATTTTAAGCGTGTGCTGGCTCTGGGGTAGTTCTTTGGTCCCTTCTGTACTTTAACTACCTCTGTGACTTTGATACCAGAGCTGAAGGTGGTATTCCAGAATCTCCCATCAGTGCTATAAAATCTTAACTTCATTCCATCCTCATTCATTTATCCCTCTTCTGGCCGGTGGAGACAGCACTGTTTATACTTCTGTCACTTGTTTGTCTAACCTGCTCTTAAAATGATAAAGATGGTTGAAGGAGGTTCTACAACATCACCAAGCAGCCTATCATTGTCCTTAAATACTTTGCTGTTAATTTTGTATTTCACAGGAGTCTCCATTGCTGCAATGCAAACATTTTATTGCTTGTTCTGTTTTCTGTGGATACAGAGAACTGACTCTTCCTCCCTTCAGTATTCTGATATGTAAGCTTGGTGTCCCCAGTTCTTTCAGCCTTTCCTGGCAGGTAGTGTTGTCTGTGTCTGGTAGTTGTTCTCTTGTGGCCTTTCTGCAGCTGTTCCTGGCTGGCTTGAAGACCTGTGTTCAGAATGAGTTCCAGTTGTCCCTCTGCAACTTACTGGAGCAGTATTAGGTGGAAGGATTATGTCATGTGTCACATAAGCTATATATCCCAAGGTAGCATTAGCTTTTTTCCAACAGTCTGACCTTGTTGGCTCCTTTTTTGCATATAGTCATCTATACCTATTTGGAAATTCATGGTAGTTCTGTCAAGTTCTTGCTTTTCGGTTTAGCTATGAGAAAGTCTCAGTAATTACGACTGTCACAAACATTAATCAAGTAAATCATAATGTTTATTCATTCTCCCCTGTGTACGTCTGTCATGGAAGAAGGTTGTACTGGGTTGACATGGCTTGTTTTTAACAAAATCAAGGTGGCTGTTTCTCCTCTCTGTATCACCCAAGTGCTTAAAAAGACTCGTTTGAGTATATTTGACTGACTTTTCTGGGATCTACAGACAAGCCAATGTTATTCCTCAGTTGTTTCTGCCATTCACCATCCCTTTTCTTTCCCTCAGTTTTTGAGGGGGTTTTGGGCGGTGGAGTTGTTCATTTGCTTTAAAGAGGGGGTCTGTATGGTTCACCTTTTTCTGAGCTGCTGAAATGTCAGGCATCCTCCATGAGTTTTCACAGACAGGATTATTGATTCTGAGATGGCTCTGAGGTTTTCCTGAGCAACTTGGTTGAATGTTATCGGATCTAGCCAGCTTGGGAAAAAAAAGTAAGTGTGGCTGTTTCCTGTAATAGACCATCTGTGGGTGGGTATTTTTACCCATTTATTAGTCCTGATTTTGCTAGTCACCTGGTTGTAGTTGATCTCTTTAGTGAGAACTTGTTTTTCATTAATCTGTTTTCCCTCTTCAGTAATGAACAAGCTCTCTTATTATTAGTAGTGTACTGATAGAATGATTTCTTAGTAGCCTCAAGTTGTTTGGTGAGAATTATTTCTTTTTGTGCCTTTAGCCTTTTCGATTTGTCCCATGTTCTTGTGCCATTGTTATGCTTGTTGTTTCCTTTCTGTGTGCTTTTTCTGAGTCATTATTCTCTTGCTATGTTTTCTATTCTCTTGCAGTGCTTAATTTTCGTGAATTTGTTTGTATCTATTGTGTCATTTGAGAGTTAGCTCTACTTTGCCTTAGACTTGCCTTCTGTGAGCTCTTATTTAGTGATAAATCTGTCTGTCACTGTTCTTCCTTCCTTTCCCTCTTCAGTAACCATTGATTTGATGGTCACTTCCAATGAAACTGTCTCTCGTTTACTGTCAAGCACTTCTTTCTTGCTGGCTGCAGCTAGAGGAAGAGTCTATAGTTGCTTTCTATGTTTGAAAAAACTGAGTTCCTTGAACTCTTGCCAGAGTTCTGCTATGTTCCTTTCCCAGTAGGTGCTGAGGTTCTCAGTATCTTCATATAATGAGAAGTCCTGTGCTTTTCTTCAATCTTTTGCCTGCTCAGAAAAGATATCATTGGTCTGTCTACAATTTTTGATAGTCTGTAGTAACATTGCAGCTTGCTAGCAGTCATGTGCTTTTCTTCTTTTATTATATGTAGATAGTTCTCTCTGCATTTGTGATGCTTACATCCTTTAGATACAGGGCATAGCACCCCTGGGGACTTGGATTTGTTTGTTTCGGTTGGCTTGTTGGGTTGTTTTGTTTGTGGTTGTCTTATTTTTTCCTGTGAGCTGCCTGATCTGCTTTCTGTTAGAATTCCAGCGGTGAATGGACTCTTACAGAGTAGATCATAGTCTTGATCACATTCAGAGGATTCTAGCTCCGTTTCTTCTGCTTCATGTATTAGTATGCATACCTCTAATACTGATGGCTTGGTTGCTTGTTTCTTATAAATTTCATTGTGAATAATTACTTGCTCTTACTTTTAGGCTCTTGTTCAGGTTGCCCTGGGATATCATCTTTGGACTCTTGGTGTTTTGCTTGTGATCCTAATGTAAAATGTTCTTCACTCAAGTTAAAAAGCAGGAAGAGCTTCTTTTGTGTGTTAATTCCTTGTAGTCTTCTGCATTCACAACTGTACCAGCACGTGGAACCTCATCAAATGATCAGAGAAGCCAAAGCTGTCCTCTGATAGCATTTTCAAGCCCATGGGATTGTCTGCAGGATGAAATTGGTCCTGACAGTATTAGGGTGTGGAGGGCTGATTGGGAGTTCCTTATTCTTTCTTGGTCATTGTTAGTAGTATAACTAGTACCCATGTGGTTAAGCAGCCATGAACAGTAGTTAGTATGATAGGTGAATATTGAACAGCTTTCTGTGACACCTTTGTTAGACCTGATAGATGTGATTCCTGCTTCTCTTAGCAGTTGCTCCAGACAACCACTTTTGTTTTTTTGGGTCTGAAGGATGCAGAGAACAACTGGAGCAGTATGCAGCTCTAGGTAGGGCCAGCAGACAGCTTGTGCTCTATGGCTTTTTCTCCAATAAAGCTGTTTAACTGCTTTCTCGTGTTTGGCAGTCTCTTCATAGATCACCTCAAAGACATCACAATCACAGATGTCTCAGCTCAGCTGCCTCCTGCTTCTCCCCCATTTTATGAGACAATCCATAATGAAGAATTTACTACACTGGATGTTTTCCTTGTGATCCTCCTCAGTACAGGAAATATAAGCAACTGTTGTACAAATCCAGTCCAGGGCTTAGGTGGCTCACTATCTGGGTATATCCCTTACATCTTTAGATCAGCAAGCATTTGCTTTCATCTCAAATGAGAGTTTTGAAGATGCCACTTAGCCTTTTTGTTCCAGTGATGTATGTTGGGATCGTGGTTGGCTTCTTGCTATGAGCACCTCCATCTTTTGGTGAAGCATCTCTGAATAGCCTCCCTTAGACTGAGTTGCAGCAGTAAATCAGATGTTTGGGTCAAAGTACTTAAAAGTTTTACATATTTCCTCAGTTAATTCAGTAAACTTCTGGTCCTTCCCATAGTGGTAGTTGAGGGACACCATGTGTTGTGTTTCAGTAGTGTATTTCATGTGGCTGGAGGAAATGGAATACGTGATGTGATGTATGCACGTAAGATGGACATCTAGAACTACAAGTTTGGGCATAATAAGGTGCAAGGATTGAGGTAATCTGCTGTGGATATTAGCTTAACTTGTGATTTTATTTACTCTGTAGTGAGTATGTTTAATCCTTTACCTGTTGCCATTTGAGGTCAGTTTCTTGTAACATAATTCCTGGAGTAGAGCATCTGCAGTTGTACCATTGAAGTGACATAGTCAAGTAATTAATTCCTAAATGTTGTTTTACACATTTTAAACTTGCCTTTGAATGAATGCTTCTTACTGTTCATAGGGAAGGTCCTGGCATGTTTTGGGTTTTTTTTTTTGTTTTGTTTTGCATAGTCCTAATAATTTTACATATTTTTGTTCAGGATTGAAATATAAACAAGAGATTAAATCTCTAACAACTCTCTACTAGGAAAAAAATGTATATGTGTGGTTGTTACCTGTCAGGGCTAGTCGAGAGGATTTTGGGGCATTCTGACTGTCTGCTCAGAATGCTTTTGGCCATTGTACTGGGGAAAAGACATGCTTGAATCATCTTCATTATTAGCTTTTGGTATTTTTTTTTTTAGCACACGTGACTGCATAATTGCTGGAAAAATGTTGAACATCTTTCTAGTACAGGAAAGGCAGAGTCCTGGTAGGTGGTGGGTTGGCTCAGTTCTGCTGTGTCATATTTGGCTACAAAGAAGGGAAGTATTGCATGTGGGCTATGTGCTTCTAAAGAATTTGTTGTGTGTGTAATTAAAACAAAATCTCCTTCCCTGTCTTTTTCCCTTGGAGAGCCTGGGTTCTTGGTTGCTGCACATCTGGGCATTACAGACCCAAGTCTTTTTTTCACTCAAGTCTAAGCTTGTCTGTGCTGAAATTGGTTCTGTTATTTTGCATACCTGCTGCCATTTCACTTGTCAGCTAGTGAATGGCATTTAATGCTGTGCAGGAAACTCTAAATAGAGTTGATTACTACACTTCAGCCAGTAAAAGACATGATTTCCTCTTCTTCCCCTTATGGCTTAATATTACGTTTGATTTTAATTAATTTCCAGGTCTTCAAGTTTGCTTTATCTTGCAAATTTTCCATACCTTTACCCAAAACTTAAAATACTGAGTTTCTCTGCTTTTTATTTTAAATGGAGTGTTAAAAGATAAATAAGAGCCTTATAAAAACTACTGTAAGGAAATTTCCCTTCATCTCCCCTGCTGCAAATAGAATTTGCAAAAAAACCCTGGAAGACAAAGGCAGCTCATATATTACAATTGAGCTGCAAATATATTTGGGCAACTGCAAAGCTTGCATGTGAATGGTGATAAAAATGTGAAGAGATCTGGGTGGGTTTTTTGGTACTGCCTATCTATAGAAATACCGTAAAATGACTTTCACTACCTGATTCAACTTCATTTGCTATCTCTATCTTGATTTTTGTTTCATACCCTTCATACTGCGGCTGATAGTCTTTTACTTCACTCTGAATGTATTCCAGGACATTTTACTCTGCTTTCCCTGTCCTCAGTTTAATGATTTTCTTCCTCCTACCCCCAGTGTGTTCACAGACAGAACTTGATTGCTTTGCTAAACTAAACGAACCAGGCCTCTTGCTGACGACCCCTTTTGGCTGTCCCTGTCTGTTCCAGTTAGTCATTTCTTGAAGGTGGTTGACCAAATGAGGTCTCCTTCAGAGGGCTGTGAAGCAGCAGTAGTACTTCCCAGTGTCTCTTCAAAACAGCATGATGCATCTTGGAATCACATTTCCTTTTCAGAGTCTCAGGGATGAGCATAGGCCATTGGTTTAACCAAATCCTTTTCCCCATTCACTTCCAACTCTTGATAGAGAATTAATCTCAGAAAGGGTATTCAGTTGCAAAGACAGCACGAGATACTTGTCAGTGTTTCTGACTTTTTTCAATGTTCTGAAAAGATGAAATGTCTTGATTTGGAGCTAACAATTGAAAATGTCAAGTCTAAATAATTATTTTATTAAGATGAAAGGGAAGAAGTTACAGGATTATCAGTACAAACCATTAAATATGCATATGCACAGTGATACTTTTTAAAAAAATGACCGATTTCTAATAGCGTACTTTTAAATTTACATGCAGTACTTCAGATCCATGCAATGCAGAATACAAAGATGATCAGAATATTAATTGCTGCTGGCTTTAATCTAAATAGATGGTTTTATTTAGCCAAGTAATTGGTTGCACAAGTATAGGTGTGCTATAGTTTCTTGCTTATACACAATGTTAGAGCTCATAGCCTCATACTTACAGAATCATAGAATGGTTTGGGTTGGAAAGGACCTTAAAGACTGAGTTCCAACCACCCTGCTGTGGACAGGGACACCTTCCATTAGACTGCATTAGGTTGCTCAAAGCCTCATCCAACTCAGCCACTCATTGTGGTTTGTTTGGGTTTGGTCTGTTTAGAAACGTTTTTCTTTGGGAGAAGAACAAAGGTATAATTACAAACAAGATGAGCACAGGCTTATGTCATGGTTTGCAGCCTTCTGATTTGTGTTTCATTGTTTACTTAAAAATGTAGAGCTTTGATTCTTTGTCTTCACTATTTCTTTGCTGAAGTGTCATTGTTTTAGGATGCTAAGTAATCTGTAATATTTCTATGCTAAATCCTGTTTTAACATACTCCCTTCTTTAAGCTTAAATATAGGCCTTTTTTGATATTTTTTTAATGACCAGAAATAATATTTTGTTTTATTCTGGAAGTGTATTTTTTTTCTCTATTTATGATGCTATGAGGAAATGGCTCATCAGCTGAGGCTGACCATTTTTACAAATAGTGAGGCTATCGTTTACAACGTGAAGTTTGACAGCTGGATGAAAGTGCATTTCCCCCGAGGGCAATATCTTTCACTTATTGCAGTACAATGTGAATTTCAGTATGGTAGATGTTACATATTTTTCTAGTATGTGTTTATAGATTTAAGCATGGTATAAATTGTAGTTCTGATACTTCTGTTGTGTTTTTGTTGTTTTTTTTTGTGAGATGAGACAGATGGGTTTAGATTCAAAGGAAGATAAAATGACGAAGTGGGACTTGCAAGCACAGGCACTTTTCATGGCTTCAGGGATCTGTTGCTTTCTCCTACAGCAATACTTCTCTGCTGGAAGGCAATTAACCATTAACCACCAGAGACTTCAGTCAGTGCAGTTTCACTATGGCATTAATAATCGTTGCTTGGAAGTGTATGTCTTGAGAATGAACGTTTGCAGGGCCACAGGGGTGGCTGGGGAGTTCTGTCTTCAGGTTTGGGTAGCACTGCAACTAGTGATTACTGCTTTTGAAAAAGTTAGGCTGAGTTCAGCTTGTTCACTTTAAAATGCAACAGCAGTATTTTTGTTTCTAGATAACATGGATCTTTCAGATTTTTGTCATGGAAAACCTTCAATTATTAATTGTAAATGGGTATATTGCTACTGAGTTCCAGGGAGTTGTGGTAGTGCTGTTAACTTTTTTGTGTTGGTGTGGAAGAAAACATAAAATTCTATTGCTAAAGCTTCTGAAGGATATAATGTAGTTGATACAACAGAGGGAAGGGATGCCATCCAGAGGGACCTGGACAGGCTGGAGAAGTGGGCCCATGAAAACCTAATGAGGTTCAACAAGGCCAAGTGCAAGGTGTTGCACTTGGGCTGGGGCAATCCCAAATAAGAACTCCTTGAGAGCAGCCCTGCAGAGAAGGACTTAGGTATCCTGGTGGATGAGAAGCTGGATGTGAGCCAGCAGTGTGCACTTGCAGACCGGAAGGCCAACTATGTCCTGGGCTGCATTAATAAAGGGGTGGCCAGCAGGGAGAGGGAGGTGGTGCTCCCCCTCTGCTCTGTTCTTGTGAGACCCCATCTGGAGTACTGTGTCCAAGCATGGGGTCCTCAGCACAAGAAAGACATGGAGCTCTTGGAGCAGGTCCAGAGGTGGGCCACTAAGATGATCAGAGGTCTGGAGCACCTCTTCTATGAGGAAAGTTTGAGGGAACTGGGCTTGTTTAGCTTGGAGAAGAGAAGGCTCCGGGGAGACCTCATTGCGGCCTTCCGGTACTTGAAGGGAGCGTATAAACAGGAGGGGGAGCGACTATTCGCAGGGGTTGATAGTGACAGGATGAGGGGCAAGGGTTTTAAACTAAAAGAAGGGAGATTTAGATTGCATATTAGGCAGAAGTTTTTCATGCAGAGGGTGGTGAGGCATTGGAACAGGTTGCCCAGAGAAGTTGTGGATGCCCCATCCCTGGAGTCGTTCAAGACCAGGCTGGATGGGGCCCTGGGCAGCCTGCTCTAGTGGGTGGCAACTGGGGGCAGGGGGGTTGGAACCAGACAATCTTTAAGGTCCTTTTCAACCCAGGTGATTCTGTGACTTGGAAAGGGCTGATAAGAGCTCTCAGCTGATGGGGGGAAACCACTATTTGTTCATATGCTACAAACAGCATTTGTGCAAGTGTTGCCAAATTTGATGTGACTTACCTGGATAGATTGACTGTTGGGGTGGCTGTGGTGATGGCCTGTGTGTAGCTGCACAATATTTTGTTTTCAAAACAAATCAACAAAGTGCCCTCATCCTTGAATCTAGTCTCAATGGTATCAAATGGAGGAGTAGGGGAGGTTATTTTGTATCTCGCAGGGATACAAAATACAACCCGAATACCACCAGTTTTTGTGGGCTGCCTGGTAGGAAGTATCATGCTCATTGCCCATGTTCTTGACTTCCAAGGGCCCTTTTTTTCCCTAACTCCAGTTTCTCAGAAGGTAAGGAATAAATGGCACATCAGATAGAAGTGTCTGAATACATAACTGAAGAAAAGTGATGATAGAGAGTAAACAAAAATAGGGGCTTTTGCTAATTGATTCTGAGCCCTGATGAGTTCTGTTTTAGATGGTTTGCTACTTGCAGTCTTGAAATGGGGATTATGCTAGATCATATCTTCTGGAAAAATCACCCAAACAGGAATTAATTCAGGAAGGTCTTTGGCATTTGTTAATAATAGTTTCATGAGATCATGTGTCAGGCAGTGCTTAGATATTTTCCTTAAGTACAGCTTATACAGGTTTGGTTTTAGTGGTGGAATTCGATTTAGAGTGTCTACAGAGCACAGCAGGACTTTTGGTAGAGTATGGAAACTTCATTCTACAAAGCAACTGTATGTATATTCATAGTATTTGTTTGGTAGTGATTAGTTGTCACATCAGACTTAAAAAAAAAAAAAA